>KL647302.1:761117-971817 GCA_000727475.1 Sarcocystis neurona | reverse complement strand
TGTCGTCGTGTGGTGTGTGTGTGTGTGTGTGTGTGTGTGTGTGTGTGTGTGTGGTCGTGGACGATTGAGAGGCAGTGAGGAAGAGAAAGAGCAGATGCTGACAGAAGAGAGGGGAACGGGCATCCGAGTTTCCCGGGTGTACAGACACTGCGGGAGTGCTGCACCAGCAGCAGCAGCAGCACCGTGACGGCAGTAGCACCACGGCCAGCAGCACGGGCACCACCGGTAGCGCCAGCAGCGTCAAGAGGAGCAGGAACACCGGTGGCAGTAGTAGGTGCAGCAGCAGCAGCAGCGGCGAGCCTGTGTCTCGTCCCGTATATTGTTTCCACACAAAAGGGAATCCCTCACACACTTCGCTCAGCGGCACTTCGAGTCCATAGACGTAACTGGGAAACTGCGCGGGGCTTTTCTTTCCTCGCGAAGATCCGATTGTCGCCGAGAGTCGACAAAAATTCGAACGGCTGGACAGGCGTGCAACCTCGAGTGGCATGCTGCTGTTTTATTGCTGCGCATGCACGCGCGCGCGCAAGGGACGGCAACAGCAGCACGGGGCGCAACAAGTCTGCTTTACTGCAGGTGCTACAGGAACATGTGTTCTCGTTGGACACCTCTATAGATATCTGCCGCTATATTTGTTCGTCAGTGCTTGTGAATATACATTTGTGTATCTGCTTGTCTGCGGCGCGTGCGCGTTGCTGGTGCACGCGTCTCTCCGGCGTGGCTAGCGTACGACCCTGCAGCACCACCGGATGGGGCCACTTCTCCCTCAGCGCATCATCGCTCTTCTGCGTCAAGACAGAAACGAGCAGCGGAGTCACCAGCAACAGTACCAGCAGCAACCCCCAGCGAGCCATAGGGGGCAGCAGCAGGGGAAAGACTACCGTAGACTGTTATGCCTATCGTCTTGCACGGCGAGCAGTCGTAGGACAGTAGCCTGTGACGACATATGCAACAGCAGAAGCACAGTCTCCGCTTCAGCAGAGTCACCAGCAGTAGAACATTCCCAAAAAGCCTTCCTCGGCGCGTCGAGGCGATGGAGCAGCGAAGTGGGGAGAGTCGATAAAAAGCAGCGGCAGTGTGGCGCGGCAGAACTGCGGACGCGAAAATTCTGTGCCAGCCGACCCGCGGAGCAGCAGCGTGAGTTCTGCGGCCTTTTTGCATTGCGCGCTGGCCGGGACAACGTTCTTCGTCCTATGTGTTGCACCTGCAGCAGAGGACTCTTTCCCCAGGCGAGCAAAGGCAGCAGACCTCCGCTGAACGCGAATCTCTAACCTACTGACTACGAGTTTCTACAGCTGCTGCTGTGCTGCTGCTGCTTCTATCTTTACTGCCAGTGCTGTTGTTGCTGATCTACTTTTTCCAGCAGAGACATCTGCTGCACCTGCTGCAGCTGTCATCGCTTCTCTCTCTCTACTAGGTGCTGCAGTATCAAGACATGCATATACGTTGTATACGCATATATATATATATATATTTTTGTTGTCCTAAGGATATGTTGGAAGAGACACACAATAACGTGTGGACTGCCAGTGCAGTGAATTTGCGCCGCCTTTTTGCCGCCGCTGGTTCGTTCGCTGCCGTGTCTCAATCGCTTCCCTTCTCCAGCAGCAGAAGACATCCTTCGACTACTTTGGCAGCAGGCCGGCGAAGTGCAGGACCCGACGACGAGAAGCTGGCGCAACTGCAGCTTTCTGGGCAGGAGCTGCATCCGCGCAGCTGTTTTCGGCCCCGTGAGAGCGCGGTTAAAGCCGAGCGCAGCGCTCCGGCAGCGGCTTTCCTTGAAATTCCGTTGCCCTGGTGGGGTCGGGGGCGGCCGCCGAACCAGCAGCAGCACCAGGAGTGTGGCACGCAGAGAGCACAAAACAGGAAGGCTGCTGCTCTACGCTCAGAATGAGGACAGGCCTTGCGTGCTCGTGATAGCTGCTATACCCGTTCCAGCACTTGGGCGGTTGAAGCTGTTGTGTATGTGGCACTGCGTCTGAGCTGCGTTGCTATGCAACAGCGCTTATCTTAAAGTTTTTCCGTATGTGTCTGTACATTCTCCACAGGTACACATGTGCATATAAATACTCGACCGCGTGTGGGAATCGTTCCCGTGTCTCTGGGGAGACGCCGATTTGTGTGCGCGTCTCCCTTGGGCAGTAGTCACCTGCCTGTGTGTGACGCGGGGTACCGGCGTCCCCGCAGCAGCTAGCAGCGGACCAGTCGCGTTTCTCAGAGAGTAGCGGCAGCAGCAGTCTCTGCTGCAGCCGCGCACCCCCACTGCAGCACGTCGTCAGGAGCGCTCTGATGCGCAACAGCGACAACCTGTCGTAAACTAGCAGCAACAACGCCTCTTCCCGCAGCAGGGACACGTCGGCCGTCTCCCACAGGAGAAACCGCGGCAGCAGGGGCTGCAGCAAAAACTAGGCGCATCCCCAACAAGAGAAGAGGACCGCGGCACCAGCCTCCTCTCTTCTTCGTTGTGTTCTCTTCTTCTTCTTTGTCTTCGCGGCAGCGGCTGCTTCAGCAGGAAGGCCCACGCGTCGCTTCAGCGGAGGGTGCTGCACCTCCCGCCTGAGGAGAGCAAGGCAGCCGGGCCTGGGGCGCACGTGTTAGAAGGGTAATGTGCAGAAATTTATCAACGTTCTCTTCGTCTTCCCTGTTTGCCTCCGCTTGGGAAGTCCATCTTCCCGTGGCCTCGTCCGTTCCGCACCCAGCAACAGCCACTCACTCACAGAGACGCGGGCCGCAGCAGCCGCAGCGGCAGTTCCTCTCGACCACCGCCTCGCACACGCGTATACCGGCCCACCCAACTGCATGCCCAGATGCGCGTATACGACTTGCACATGCATATATACGTGTGCAGTTTTCTGCGTCAGTCTGTCCTTCCGCTTGTGTTGCATCTGTCTCTCTTCTGGACGTCCACGTGTATACGTGTGTGTGCACGTGGGGAGAGGGAGCCGTAGGGCCACTACGTAGGTGACGGCAGCAGTTTCAAGATAAGCCTGCAGGCCACTGGGACGGTCGGCAGTGCTGAGGAAGCAGCTACTCCTGTGGACACGGGCTGAGAACAGAGCAGCCGCAGCAGCGCACGGCGGGCGCACTCCGACAGGAGCAGCACCAATGCGAGTTTCACCACCTGAAGGAGCGGGGGGGGGCAGCAGCCGAGGCGCAGCTTCTCTTTGTCTTTTGTGTGGGACCGAAGCAGCAGCAACGTTGGTGGGAGCAGCAGCGCTAGAAGCAGCATGAGGGGAGGCAGCAGCGGTCCAAGTAGCCGACGCAAGGCCGCAGGAGGCGGGGAAGCCGGCGCGGGCGTCGCAGCGGGCGTTCCTCTTCAAGCAATGCAGTCGTCGTCCATGCGGTACCGCAGCAGCAGCAACAACGCCTGGGCTGCAGCACCGGGCGCCGCTGCTGCTGGTGTGCGAGCCCCTGCTGCTGCCCTTCCCCGAACACTCACCATCCTGGATCCTCAAGGCAGATTCACCCCCGAAGCACTGCAAGTGCGCGCCTGCTGCGTGGCCCTCTTGTGTGCTGCTACTCTTGCCGATGCCGCAGCAGCCGCTCCTGCTGCTGTGTTGCTGCTGCTGCTGGGCGGTCCCTGCTTTGCTGCGCGGCGCTGTCCCCGTGTTGCGCGGCGGGGCTGCGCTGCGTCGGTGCATGCGCGTCCGCTCGCGCTGCCCCGGTTGTTGCTGGTGCTGCGGCTTGCGCTTCTGCGCACGCTTCTGTTGCTGCGCTGTGCGGGGGCCACGTCGTTGTCCGGCTGTCGTGCTGAAAATGCTTCCACGAGCTGCTACGGCGAGTCGCCAGCCGCCGGCAGCCGCACACACACCGACACACACGCGCATGTGTGAGGGTGCACTACCCACTGCCACGTCCTGCAACATGCGTGTGTGTGTCTCTACACAAAAGCCTACATATGTCGATTCGTACACACCTGGCATCCCTATATATACGTGTATATTTCTGTGTCTCTCTCTGCTCCGCTGGGAGCATATATATATATATATATACACAAACACCTGTGTGGGAGCACGACGTAGTGGACGCATCAGACACTTGTGCTCTACATCCGTATATATGCCCCCACACACACACACACATAGATACACGCCCGCATACGTCTCCTGAATTGTATGTATAATACGTGTGCATGCTGCTGGAAGCAGCAGCGCTTCCCTGCTGCTGTGCCCCTGCTGCAGAATGCGTGCCGCGGTGGTGCTGCTGTTGCTGTCGTGAGCTTCTGCTGGCGCTGCTGCGAAGCTCCTGCTGCTGCTACTGCGTGGTCGGTGCTGCTGGGGACGCGTGCTGTTGTTGCTGCTGTTTTGTCGTGTGCTGCTTGCGGCTGCAGCTCGCCGCCTCGCTCTCTATCCAGCAGCTGCAGCAGATCGTCTACGAAGTGCAGGCACTCGCTGCTCAGATGCCCGTGACGACGCGGCAGGCCCTGCTGCAGCACCCGCTGCTCTGCGAGGCGCTGCTGCATGCGCAGCTTCTCACCCACTTCCCGCTGCAGCCGGACCTGCAGGTATAATCCGGCAACAGCTGCAACAGGGGCAGTCGAGACGTCGCTTCTTCTCACTGAAACGAACGCCGTTCGATGAGTATCTGCTTCTTCGGGCTTATACACGTATCCGTATCCTTCGTACAATGAGCTTACTAATATTTCTCCATGATATCTAGATACAGATGTACACGCACGTATGGACGCGCACGTTCGTCTGCCTCTCCGATATAGGTACATCAGTACAAACATGTTTTTGTATGTATTCACGTGCCCCTGCTGACCGGCAGCCGTACTTGCTTCTCTAACACATACACGTCAATATTAATATATATGTGAACTTGTCTACTGCGTAGTCACATCAGTGTATATTGCTGTGTAGGTACCTGTACGTGGTGACGCCCAGACATGGGTGCCTCTCTATGTCTGTCTGTGTGTCGTTCACAACGCCACCACCAACAGAGAGGTGCGCCTGTGCAGACGCAATGTGAGATGGTAACTGCTGTATCTGCTTCACAGGATAGGAGGTGCAACAGAAATTCTGAGGAAGATTGAGGGGCACCGGGGCCTGAGACTGTTGTCTGCTGCTGCGTCCTGTAGAGCAGAAGAAGCCCTTTTCCAGGCAACGGGGAGCTGCTGAGACGCGCACGCACCTCTCTCTCTCTTGTCTTGGACCAGCGCATGTGCAGGCGCAGCAAACGTCGCTCTCCGTTCACGTATATCCATCTTATATATATATATATACATACACGGATGTATGTATGTATGTGTGTTCCTATGTAAAAGTGGTTTCATGTGTATTCGTATGGGTGTGTGTCTCTGTGGACGTCTGCGTGATTGTGCGCCCATTGGTGGATTCGGCGAGTAGTCCTGAGCGCCTGCGGCGCAGACGGTTTCTCTTTGCTGGGGCAGTCGTAAGCTCCTTTGCTGCCGCTCTCTTCTCTGCAGCTGCTGCATCTTCTTCTTCCTCTTGTCGGCGTTCAAGTGTCTGCCGTATGCGGCGGACGCTGAGCAACGAAGGCCGCGCCACTGCTGCTGCGGCGCGGCTGTTAGTGAGGGGGGTTGTTGTCTGCCTGCTGCTGCTGGTGAGGCTATGCTGCTGGTGAGGCTATGCTGCTGGTGCGGCTATGCTGCTGGTGCGGCTATGCTGCTGGTGTGGCTATGCTGCTGGTGCGGCTATGCTGCTGGTGCGGCTATGCTGCTGGTGTGGCTACGCTGCTGGTGTGGCTATGCTGCTGGTGCGGCTATGCTGCTGGTGCGGCTATGCTGCTGCTGTGGCTGCGCTGCTGCTGTGGCTATGCTGCTGGTGCGGCTATGCTGCTGGTGTGGCTATGCTGCTGGTGCAGCTCGGCTGCTGGTGCAGCTCGGCGGCTGGTGCAGCTCGGCGGCTGGTGCAGCTCGACGGCTGGTGCAGCTCGGCTGCTGGTGCAGCTCGGCTGCTGGTGCAGCTCGAGCGCTGGTCCGGCTCTGCTGCTGTGTCCTTTAGTGCCTGCTTTCTCTGCCTCCTGGCTCTCGTGCCTACTCCGTCTTCCTTTTGCGAGCGTCCAGGGACGAACGCCGCCGTTCCACCGCGGTGCAGCGATGCTGCTGCTGCTGGTCCGCTAACATCGTTGATTTGTTCCCTCGGGTAGACTGGTCGGTTGGGCCTCTGTTGTCCTGTGCTGCAAATGCGTTGCTGTTGCTCTGTGTATGTGTGTATGTGTGTGTGTGTGTGTGGGTGGGTGTGTTGTGGTGGGGTGCTGTCGCTGCTGCTGTGCTGCCTTGCTGCTGTTCGTGCTCCTGCTGTGCTGTGCTGTTTTTGCTTTGCGGCTCCGATGCCGCGGCTGCTGATCACCTGCGGTTGGCGCAGCCTAGGCTGCTGTGCGAACTGGTGTGCTGCATGTGCCCCTGCTGCCGTTGCTGCAATCCGTGTGCTGTTTGGATAACTGCTGTATGGTGCGCGCTACGCAGCTGCTGCTGGTGCTGGCGCGCCGCGCTATCGTTATCCGGTTGCTGCTGCTGCTGTGCTGCTGCTGTTGCTGTGGGTCGGCTGCGCGACGTTCAGACTCTGACGCCGGCGGAGCAAGAGAAAGCACGTGAGAAGTACTTGGAAAGGCTGCAGCTAGAGGTGCGGCTGTGCGGGAACGCTGCGGGCATGCGTGCTACCCAGGACGCTGCAGATCTCATTCCTTTTCTGCAACAACCTCGTGGTGCTCCTGCAGCTCCTGCTCCTCCTGCTGCGGCTGCTGCTGGTCTTCCGTTCGTCGCCGCCTCTGCAGCAGTGCCTCCGCCGCCTCCTCCTCCGGCTCTCTCCGTGCATGGGCGATCAGCGGGCGGAGCAGGAGTTCCGCCATCAGCAGCAGCACCAGCAACAGCAGCAACACAGACAGCAGGAGGTGCGGGACGTACCTACGGGATTCAAGAAGCGCAGAGGCCTGTCTCCAGAGAAAAGAGCCTGCCGCGTACCACAGCCGTTAGCAGCCACGCTGTGCCGCGCCCACCTCATCAGACAGCCGCGACAGCGGCCCCGACACCTGCAGCAACGGCAGTAGCCAGTGCAGCAGCAGCAACACCAGACGCAAAAGGCGAAGCAGGAAAAAAGAAGGCAGGTGTGGCGAGCACGGCGGCAGCAGCGGGTTCACCAGTGACACCAGGCTACGTTTCTGGCCATGCCCACTTTTCTCCTATCACGCCTGAAAGCGAACAGGCCCCGGGTCAGCTGCAGAAGCAGCAGCAACAGTCCCAGTATCCGACGCCCTTTAGAAGAGGAGCCACCCCTGTGCCCCCAACACGGAGGGCAGCAGCTCCAACAGGAAGAACAGGAGGACCTGCAGCAGCAGCAGTGGGAGGAACGAGTACGGCAACAACGGCGGCAGGGCCGTCTTACGGTAGTGCGCGAAAAGCAAGCAGCACTGCAGCTTCAGCAGAGCAGCAGGCAAGTCTGTGGTATCAAGAACAGGCGCCACGGCTGCAGCAGTTGGTTGAACAACAGCAACAGCAGCCAACGCAGCAGCGACAGCATTTACGAAGTCCAACGCGGGAGCGGCAGGTATCTCAAGAAGGACAGCAGCGGCACGCAGCACGGCAGCAGGCGGGGACTCGATTAGGAAGTCAGCAGCAGCCGCTTCCGCTGCAGTCCCCTTCGGTGCAGCAGCAGCAGTTGGTGGGACCTAGTTTGCAAGCTCCCACGACGCAGCTGCCGCAGCAGCAACTGCGACAGTCTCAGCTGCTGTTGCAGCAACCGGGGTCGCAGCACCAAGAGCAGCAACCTCCTCACTGGTCGCAAGCAAGCGAGCAGCCTCAGCTCGTCGACCAGCCGCTTCTTCTTCAACAGCAGCCCGTACATCAGCAAGCAACGCTGCAGCACCAGCAGCAGCATTTTCAGCAACTTCTACAGCAGCAGCAGCTTCCCCCACAACAGCCTGCCGCACAGCGGCAGCCTCTGCAGCAGCAGCAGGCGCCCGTGCAGCGGGCGCTGCAACAGCAGCAGATGCGGGTGCGACCCCTGGCGGACGAAGGATATGTGCAGCAGGTGGTCTCCCCCGCTCCGCACCAGCAACAGCAGCCGCAGCAGCAGGAACGGCCCCAAGCCGTTGCCCCACAGCAGGAGCGAGAGACGCTGCAGCGTCAACAGCGTGGGACGCTGCAGCACACAGCTCCAAAAGTCAAGCAGGGAGCCAGTGCAATGGACATTATTACAGCTGAAGAAGCCGTAGTGGACGAAGCGGCGCCGGAGCTCGTTACAGAAGTGCTGAAGACTTCGTCTGTTCTACACAAGTGCGTACAACACTCTCGGTGCAATACTACCGGAGAGTGTATATATATATATATTAATCTTTTTATAGACGTACGTATACATACACACATATATATATTTGTATGTGTACTCATGGATCTATGCGTCTGTAGCTGTATTAAATACTTGTGTGTATGCCTGGATGTGTATACGCGTGTGTATGTATATGCGTTCGCATACGTGAGCATACGTAGAAAATGTTCACGTCTGCACATGTGGAAGTAGCACCTCAGGAGGCAATACAAAGACTACACACGTGTGTATATATAGTAATACAAATCAAATAATTCACACATATATCCACGCAGCCATCTGTGTATACGTGGTAGTGACGCATCTGCGTATGTGGGTACCTGCGTCTGCCCCTGTGTGTGGGGCCATTATACTTCTTGTACACGTCTCTCTGTGTCTCACCCTCCCTCTCTGTCTTCGTACATGTACACATATATACATATATACATATATATATATACGTATATATATATATACATACCTCCGTATGTACACATTCCCTGTACAGCTCCTACTTTCTCTCTCTCGTTGCCTCTCTCTGTGTCTCTGTCTCTATATGTATATATGTGTATGCCCTTTGCTATCTATGTACGGTTAGATTTCAAAAAGGTTCTCCTCGAGAGTATGTGTGAGCCGTCGACACCAAGGCAGAGTCGTGCGTTCTGTTGCACGAACTTCGTGGGCAGCCGCAGGTGGCGAAAATGAAGCGGGGCGGTGTGTCGTAGAAGGCTGCTGCCTTTTTCTGCGTGCCACCGGTTCTTCGGGTGCATGCGCCAGCGCGTGCGTGTCTACCTGTATGTCCGTCTTTGTATATGAAGTCATGGCGGGCACGTTTCTTCCAAATAAGCGTAGGGCTCTGAGGTCCAAGTAACTCTTTCCGTCTACTCGGTCTCCTTCTTATGGGCGATGATTGTCAATCGTCTACTTACGCCTCGCAACTCTCTTCTTCTTCTTCTTCCTATTTAGATTAACTGCTGTTGCCCTTTCGTGGATTTCTGCTTTTGGTCGCGCCTTCTGTGAACGACGCATGCGACTCACCTGCGGGGTGGTGGCGTCCGTCCTTCTTCACGAGTTTTCTGCGGGACGTTTTGCAGCAGAAGCACCTCCTTCATCGGTGCAAGTGCGCGTGCGCTTCTCTCCGTGCCAAGGTAGCGACGATGTTTCTATCGTGCGCTTGTCACGCGTTGGGTCTGCAGCGCAGCTCCCCACCTTCGTAGCTTCCGACGATGCCTCTGCGCGCGTCTGTAGGGGCCGCCGTGGTAGAGCAGCTGCATGATGTGCTCCCTCTAGTGATTCGCTCCGTTGGGTCGCTAACGTCGCCATGTGACCCTCTCACTCTTGAATTCCCACGCTGTTCCCTTTCCACGCACGTGCACCTGGTAGGGTCTGTCGCCAGGGATCCCCCTGTTATTCCTGCAGAGGGGACCGGCGCGGGGTCCCCCTCTCTAGACGGAACATTGCTCTGGCGTGCGTGCTCCGTCGCACTCTTTTGAGCTGTCTCTTTGTCTTTCTCGGCGTACACCTATATGTGTACCTTTCTCTACTAGTGTGTCTAGACATCTGTATAGATACGCGTTAGGAAATATGCATATATATATATATATATATATATGTATACACGCGTGTGTAGACACCGCTCTTGAATGGGTACGAACGCGACTCTCTTTTGTTCTCCGTCTATTTTATTCTTTTACGCTGTCTGTGTCTCTCTTTCTTTCCGCCTGCCACTGTGCACATCTGTATTGTGGACAGCTGGGTAGAATGCTGATACACCTGGGTTGACGAGTGTGTGCGTGGGGGCACGCACAAGTTTGCGTCAGAAGCAAGTGACGCACTTCTGCAGCACATCTGGTGGGCAGAGGAGGAAGCTGCTCCAGATCCGGAAGTCGGTCTTTATCATTTTCGTCTGTGTGCGGGAGAGTGCTGCCGTCCGCACTGCGTGAGAAAACGGTGCGCGCTGCAAAGCATTTGGAGAGTGGGGTGTTGCGACACACGCAGCTGCATGCGATGCACGCGGTGACAGCCAAGTGGTGTGCGTACACCGCAGCTTATTGTTCCAACGTACGGAGACGCCTCCGGCCGTGGGTCGCTGTCCCGAAACCGCAGAACTTTATTGTGGTACACAGGTGCTGCACTTCTGCGTCGGCAGGGGTCACACGCGCGCACCGTTCTCTGTGTGCGTTCTTGACGAAGAAAATTGGTGTGGAGAACTTCTTACTGAATCCTTGTAGCGGTGGTGCAGCTGCTGGAACCTGCTGCCGTCGATGTTTCTCTACTTTTTCGGATGTGGAGGACGTGTGGGATGACTGCGGTGGCAGCAGTGGCGGTGTTGGATTGGGGGAAGGGTAGTTGTAGGAGTAGTCGCTGGCGTAGTTATTGACATTCACGCGGCGTAGTAGTCGGCGATCTGCTTTTTTCTGGTGGACTGCGCAGAATAATAGGTTGACGTTGTGCGTAGCAGAAGAGCAAGAAGGGGCCACTGCTATATTCGTATAGTTCGCAGACCTGCTGAAGTGGCGATCTGCGTGGGCTTTAAGGGAAGCGCTTTCTGCAAGAAGAGATGCACACGTAGCGGAGTCTGTGTGACGCAGGCGCATTCGTTTTAGAAAAGACGGTCCAACTTCTGCGTGGTGCGGTGCCAGATGGCATTGTGAGAGGACTGTCTGGCTGCTCTGCTCTTTGCGGTGTCACTGCTGCTACTCTTGCTGCGCTGCGTGTGCTGCAACCTGCTGCTGCCGTGCTTGATGTGCTGCTGTCCTATATATATGTATGTATATATGTATAGACAGAAATATGGAAGTAAAGTGGGGCTGGTCTGATGCTTTCTCAGATGCTGCGGTGCGTTGCGTAGTGCTGCTGCGCCACACGTGCGTAGCTAGCCGGGCCGTTGCTGCCTTGCCTGGTTTGCTGCCTGGGTGCACTCGCTGCTGTAGTGTTGCACGTGGTGCTGTTGTGTTGCGTGTGCTTCCGCGCGCATGCTGCTTCAGCTTTGCGTGCGTTACTGCTGCGGTTCCTATGGGCGTGCTTTTGCTGTAGCATCTTGGAATCTACCGCTGAGCAAATGATGAAGTGGGGTCCGGACCAGCGGCGCCAAGTTCTTTCAGTGCGCAAGGCTCTGCGACGCCAGGGCTACCTTCCAGTCGAAGAACAGCAGCATTGAGGCAACTCACTGCCTGTGCACAGCAATTCTAGTAATACAGCATAGGTGATCAGTAATACGCGAGTTGTTATCGCTGCTGTCACCGTGGGGAGTCGTCCCACAATAACTGTCTGTACTTGCTAACGTCGACTACTGCTGCTTTACTGCCGGTGCTGGAAGTAAAACAATCGTCAAGCCTCCTACAACTACCACTACTGTTACTAAAAAACGAGTACTACTACCACTACTACTACTGCTATACTACCAGCACTAGTGCTACTACTATTGCTACCACTACTACTACTACTGCTAGTACTGCTACTACTACTGTACTACTAGCACAAGTCCTAGTCCTACTATTATTACTATCGTGTGTGTGAGACACCACGTGTATCTGTAGCGCTACCCTCCCGCTGATCCGCGTCCCCTTAGCACGGCCAGCTGTTCACTTCCAGAGTGCCGTGTTCCTCGGAGCAACGGTGTCGGTGTAAGAAGCATGCAAGGGAAGGAGATCGAGACCGCAGCGGTCACAACACTGTCGGACCTTACCTCTGCGGTATGCAGAAACATAAAGCGGCGTCTTCTTGTGCATACGTTCAAGTGCTTACATATATGTGTGCCTGTCGACTAGTATTTGTACATGCATACACATTTCTGCGAGTAGAGGTGCAGGCATACACATTTCTGCGAGTAGAGGTGCACACGACTATTCGCTTGTGCGACTTTCTTCTAAACGTCATTATACAGGTGCCGGTACTAGCGCAAGACGTCTCTTCCATCAGTCACGCATCATTCCCCGCGCTCTCTCTTGCAAAAAACGGCTGAGTAACTTTCTCTGTCCTGCGCCCGTGCCGTCAGGTGAACAGACGCAGCACCCTCGCGATGCATCAGAACGGCCTTTCTTGCTGCGGAGGATGTGTATCTGACTTCATTCTGACAAACGAAACCGCCGCACAACTTGCACAGATTTTCGTCTCGAATGCTTTCTTGACGCACGTATACACGTTAGCAGGCGATTACGCTTCGGTTCGCGTACGTCACTCTCTCTGTGTAGACACGCTTTTTACATGTGTATACATACGTTGACGTGTCCACTGAAAAACAGATTACCGCACACGCACTCTGCACCCATATATATATATATACATATATATGTGTAGGTATGTAGCCGGAGAAATCCAGTGATACGGACGTACATATATATATATATATATATATATATAAATGCCGTAAATGTCTTCAGGCGTGTTATGCACACATTGCATTCTAATCCGCGTATGCAGATGTCTTTCGATGTTCACACCGGCAGTTTCTGTGACTACACGCAGGGGCGTTGATGCCGTTCTGACTGCGTCGTTATTTTCACAAACGGCAGTGGTCGCAAACAGCTGCAGCAAACGCGGCCGTCATCGAAGTTACAATTGGCGGCAGCAGCAGCACGTGGAGGCACGAGAAGCACCTGTATACCACCACCAAGCAAAACAGCAGCAGGAATCCTACGACACGGCAGCGTCCCGCGCCCGCCTCTTGATAACGAAAAAAAAACTGATCTCGCGGCTACCGATACGCTTTTGATGCTGCATACGGTGCTGATGTCGTCCACGCGGTGAATGTTAGGCGCGCAGACATGCCGGGGCAGACGAGCTGCATGCGCACGTAACGAAACGGAAACGCACGCGCAGCTGCGACTTCTGCCTGTCTACACATTCACACCTGCGGGGGAGCTTCACACACACGCACACTGACCCAATATATACGTATCTGTATACAGCTGCTGTGGACTGATACGAAGTTCACAACTTTGCAGAACTACGTCTCAACTGATAAGCGTAAGAACACGCCTGTCGTGACGTGGAAACTCGAACGTTCACGCGCGCGTGTACACATAGAATCGCACGTCGGTAGAAACATCCGTAAGCGGCTATGTTTTGAGAGAGGCCGCAGCGCGAGATGATGTCTTGGCGCACACACACAGCAACAGCGGCAGTTCAGGAACAACGTGGTGGTACCAGTGGTGACGCGCCGCTTTGACAGCTGTCTATATGCGAGCTCTGGCGGCAGCGCGATGTCACACGGTAGCACACCTGCGGCATTCTTCCCTGGACCACGGCAGCGCTGACACACCAGTGGAACAGGTTGTTCAACCGAAAGGCTACAGCAACGTCGACTTTTCCAGTTGCTGGCTAGAAATTCTCTGTCTTTGCCGCATATCTCCACGAGAGGCCCCACCGTTTGCACCCGACAACGCTGCTGCATCGTAAACTTCAGGAAGAGCGTACCCCGTTAAAGCTACTCTGCTAGCCCACTCCGTCTCTTGTGCAGGACTACCGTTTCCCTAGACGTCTCTAGACACATTTCAGCAGCAGACAACGCACATAACTTCAACAGTTCACGCAGTGAGGAACGCCTGCTCGCCGTCGAGTACCCCAGAGCCTCCTAAAAGAGCTAGGAACGGGGGCACGAGAAGCGCTGCTACAGTCGATCTCGAAGACAGCTGGCCGCGGATACAACTACTGGCGTGAACGGAACTGCGGCGGTGTGCAGCGTCGCGTGCAGCCGGCAGACGCCTGCATGTGGTGTAGATAATCTTGCACATAGAGATGGGTCTGCGTACTGCAGCCGACAACATACAGATATGAATACACATATGTCTTCGTGCCTACATCTACACAAGCACAAACCAACGGGGTGACTACTGCTGTTCAGCGAGTCCCAGGGCTATACTGTAGAAAAGTCTCGTTGTTCTGCTGCTGCTGCGAAGTAGTATCAAGTTTTGCGGCTGCTCCTCGTTGCTGTTGCTGCTGCCGCTGTTGACACAGCGTTACGTGCAGTTGCTGCAGCTGCCGCTTCTGGGCTGCTTCTACCTCCCCCTAGAGACCACGAGGCCTTCCCAACTCGCAGACCGCAGCACCTCCCTGTTCGCTGTGGCACACGCACGACAATCCTGCAGCACGCGCTGCAAAACATGAGACTTGAACAGCGCGAATGGCGCCCTCTCTGCTGACCGCGCGTGCGTGAAAGACGCTCGTGCCACCTACGGCTGCTGCTGGTCGTGCTCCTCTCCTGTGTTCTCACTGCGTCATTCATATGCTTCGCAGTATTCTTCCTGCTGCAGTCGCTAGGCTCAGCAGTGTTCTTCGTTCCTCAAACAGCAGTGAGCGCACACACCGATGACGTTCTGGCCGCTGTCGGCGCTCCCACTTCCCGCTGCCCCGCTGGCGTCGCCACAGCGGTTCCTTGCTCCCCTCCCCTCCGTCGTAATGGAAACGGCGATCGTACGTACGATAACTCTTTTACATTGTCTATCAATCCGCCCACTCACGCCATTCGTCTCGTTGTCCCTGATCGTCTCGTTAATTCTTGAAATGTGACCTTCTTCTTCTGCCTTCCGAAGCGTGGCTGCTGCAGATGCTGAAATGCAGCCCCGTGCTGCTACTGCTGCTGTTCGTCCTGCCGCTGCTGTCGCAGTTAATGCTTCTGTTCGTGCTGCTGTTACAGCCGTCCTGATGGACTCTCGTTCGCATGTGGACCATTTTACGTGGAGGCAGTCTTGCTTAAAACTGCATTTGTCTTCGTATTTTAACTACTGCAGGCTGCCCCGCTGCCGCGGGTCGCTGGGCGCCTGCCGGAGTCAGCGTTGCTGTTGGAACACTATCTACGCGTGCCTGCTTTGGCGGCGCTGCAGCAGGGGCAGCAGCACCCGGAGGCGCCCGCCAAGGCTGCTGCTGCTGCTGCGGCCACTGCTGCCGTTGCTGCTCCGCTGCTGCTGGGGACTGCTGCACTGCGCGTTCGGTGTGCCAGTCTTGCTGCTGCTGTTGTAATTGAGTTTGAATATTAGGCCTTACTGCAACAGCCTCGCCTCGCCGGACGCCTGCCGCGGAGGCTGGCGTGCTGCTGGCAGACATGTCCGCATGCTGTTGTTGCTTCGGATCCCAACTGTGTGGCTGCGGCTGCTCCCAGTGGGGCTGCTGCTGCTGCTGCGCGTCTCCGCCTGCCCCCCACCACCGCTGCTGCTGCTGCTGCTCCACCCATGGCTGCTGCTGCTGCTGATGCTCCACCCACACTTGCTGCTGCTGCTCCTTCCGCGGCGGCTGCGGCTGCTGCTCGGTCCATTGCTGCTGCTGCTGCTCTCCGCTCCACACCTGCTGTGGCTGCTTTGGCGGGGGCAGCACCGTAACTGTCTGCAGTTGCTCCACGCCTCCGTTAGAAACATACGCAGACACGTTCTTTGGCGCTGCGTACGGCGCGGTATACGGTTGCTGCGGCCGTGCGAGAACTACAGGAGGGGGGGGCATCGTTGAGCTGCTGGAGTACGTCACTGCAGCGCCTGACGGAGAAGGAGTTGCAGCAGAAGGAGGGGGAGGTGGCGGAGGCGGCGGTTGTCGTTGCTGCTTCTTCTCCACATTCGAGAGCAGCACTGCACTGCCGGTTCCCATCGGCTGCAGCAGTCGTGGAGCAGCCGGCGTTGGCGCTCCTCCGCCCGCCGGAGGAGGAGTGCCGGCAGCAACTTGCTGCTGGCCTGCAGGAGGAGGAGGGGGCGGCGGCGCCGCAGGAGAAACAGACACAGCAGCAGGCGTTGCTGCTGGAGCATGTGCAATGGACAGCGAAGGTCGCACCCCAGCAGCCAGAGTTTTAGAGACGCTCGTCGAGGACGCCTTTAAGGACGGGGACGCAGGATAGGCGCCGGCTGCTGCTGGGCCCTGCGCCGGCTGCAGGTGTTGCTGCTGCGGTCGCTGCTGCAGCGGGGACGCAGGTGGTGCAGCCGCCCGTGCAGATGATGATGATGACGATGATGATGATGCATCGCGATGCGAAGAAGACACTCGTGGACGCCTGCAGTGCAACCAGCAGCATACCAGACACACACACCAACAGAGGACCCTCCACCCCGCCCACGCAGGGATATTTCTTCATTTTTCGAAGTTCCCCCTCTCGTGTAAAAATTGCGCGCGATGAGAAGAAAACACAGGGGACCGCATCTACGTCGCTTTTTGTCTTCTGCGTTTGCAGCAAATCAGCAGGCGAGAGGAAGCTGTACCTACGTCTGGCCGTGTTGTCTGCAGCACTAGCGGCAGATCAGGCCGGGGGCACACGACCACAACAGCAGCAGGACACCCGCCCGACAAAGAAGTGCATCTCCCGTGTACACGTGGCGCAGGACAAGCGCAAAGGACGTTGCAGCAGCACAAGATGCCGTACCAGATGACTGCTCTGGTCTACCTGCTACACTACAACACAAGATGTACGGGGCAGCAACAACAGGAGCAGCAGCAGAGGTTTCCTACACAGCGTAAAGGAGTTTTGACCGCAGCGGCAGCAGCAGCGGTGGAAATGTTTCGCCGTGTTTTGGCAGAGGGCAGCGGAACTGACGCAACAGCAGCAACAATTTCTTGAGAGGGACGGCGGGTCTGTAGAAGGGAGTCTGCGGTGGACATACTTGGATGCTCTGCTTTTTGTTCGGCTTTGTCTTTTACGACGCTTTCTATGTCTGGTTGAGTCGCGACGACGCTGATGCTGCTGCTGTCGTTTCCTTTTCTTGGCTTTGCGTCTCTTCCTGCTGCTTCTTTCTCGGCTGCTGGGACTGCTCTGCCAGCGACCTTCTCCCCTGCTGCTGTCGCTGTCGCTGCTGTCACTGTCGCTGCTGTCGCTTCTATCACTCGTGTCGCTGGTGTCGCTGTCGCTGTAGTAGTTGCTGCTGCCGCTGCTCTCTGTTCGCCTGCTGCTTCGGCTGCTCCTGTCGGTGCTGCTGTTGCTGCCTCGCCTTCTCCCCCTGTTGCTGCTGCTGTCGCTGCTGCTATCCTCGCTGCTACTACTTGGTTCCACCACCGCGCGCCTGCCGCCACTTCCCCCGCGCCTTCGGACCAACGCCGCAGCACCCATCTGCTGCTGCTCCTCTCCAGCGCCAGTCCTTCTCTTATCCGCCGAATCCACTGCAGCAGCCTCAGTTGCTGCCGCTGCCGCAGACGGAACGTCGCCGTCTACGGCAAGGGCAGACGCACCACCAGCAGCCCCATCAGCAGGAGCTGCAACAACGGCAGCAGCACCAGCGGTGCCGCTCGCTGCACCAGCAGTGCCGCTCGCTGCACCAGCTGCTTCGCACCTTTGCGTCACGCTCTGACCAAGTCGAGAAACTCCTGCTTCTCGCTGCTTCTTCCGTTTCAAAGCCCCCCCCCTGCTGCTGCTGCTGGAAGGCTGCTGCGGCTCTTCCTTCTCCTCCTCTGCTGCCGTTACTCTTGCAGCGCCAGCGTCACTCCTGGCAGCTTCTGCAGTACTGGCTGCTGCTGCTTTCACTTTGGCTGCATTTCGGTCTAGAATTTTCAACACGATCGGGTCAAACCAAGGAAATCTGTAAAAACAAAAATGGTGCAGCGCCACGGCAGGGCAAGCAAGATGATACTGCAGACAGAGACTCACGCGCCTCTGATGGCCCTTCCCACCTGCACTCCCACACACATGAAGCAGAAATCGAGGTTAATATACAGGCAGATGCGTGACACCATCGCCTGTACGTGCCTGCAGATCTCCTCTCGCCGCCCGTCTGTTTTGTCAGAAAAGCTAGACTTGTGTGTAGACCGAGACACCCAGGAAGAAGTGAGACGCAGACAGGGACGCAGTAGGATACAAGCATACGCGTCTCCCTCTAGATACACACATATATGCCTGTATATCTGTGGAGGCACGACCTTCCTATACCGCCACCTATACGACGCAGGTGGGCACTGGGGAATACACCCACACGCACACGTAATAAAGAGCAGGCAGGTGAACGCGTGTCCTCCCTCCATCAGTCACACGCACACACATACACGCATATTAAATAGATGTACACACATGCTCAAATACAAAGAAACTGATATATATATACACGTACATAAGTACGTATACGTGCACACACATGTACAGTCAAGGAGAAACACAGCAGGAGAGGATGGAAGGAGCACCCGCGGAAAAGACAGGCCGGGGGATTTGTGTGCAGCGGCGCGCAGCATGACCCGCCGCATCCGTAGCAAGAGCAGTGGCCTTAAAGAGAAGAAAAGAGACCGCAAAAACAGCCATTGTACAAAGAGTTCTACTCTCAGCCCCGTAAAACGTGGCCAGCGGGAGACACGCGGGGTGACGAGCAAATTGACAGCAGCCCGACGCAGATGCAGCAGCGCTACAACATCAGCAGTGCCAACACAGCACAGCAGCAGCACTGGAGCCGTGGCGGGGCGCTTTTTCAGCAACAGCAGATCACCAGCGTCAACAAGTCGCTGCGAGAGGCAGCAGTGCAGCAGCTCATGCGAAGACGCGACAGAAGTGAAAGTGGAGCAACAGCAAAGGACGAGCAGGGGACGCGCAAAAACGCACAGGAAACGCGCGAAAAGCGCAGTCGACGAGACGTATCAGTGAAGTAGTTCGGCGTGCACTTCCATAGATACATCCGCACATATCCACGCACGCCCACATAGATACGTCTACACCAAGGAACATACACAGACGCGCGTATGTATATATGTGTATTTATACAAATAGATACGGACTCTGTCTGTGCAGGTTTCCTCGGCACGCAGTAGCGAAGACTGGAGCACACTTCTCTCTTCGCAGCAGCAGCAGCACCACCAACAGCAGCAGCACAACACCGAAATAAGACTTAGACAGGCTTCACGTGGGAGAGGAGCCCAACTGAGGAACGCAAAATGGTAGGGCCGGCCGCAGCCTGCGACAAATCCCAGCAGGAGAACGCGAGGCAGATTCGTGCAGCAGGCTGCTCAGTAGCAGCAAGAGACAGAGCCATACGCTGCTCAGCAGGAACCCAAACAAAGGAAGGGAAGAAGACAGAACCTCGACGCCAAAGGATAGAGGGCAGTCCGACAAAAAGAACACTTACAGCGTCCGCGCCAGACCAAAAGGTGCCGGGGGGCCCTGCTGCTCCTCCGGCTTCACCATCGACTCCTGTTGGCATGAAGAAGGTGGTGTCGCTGCCCGTTCTTTTGCTGCACCTGTTTGAAGTGCCGCTGCTGCTCGTGGCGCTCCCGCGGCCTCTTCCGTCGGCGCTGCTGTTCCTGGCGGTCCTTGGTCCTTATTCTCGCCGACTGGAGGAGAATCGGTTTTGCTGCTGGGGGCAGAAGGCGGCGGCTGGAGGCTACTGATGCGGGGAAGGTGGCCGGCAAGAGCAAAAATTTGGTTTAACTGCATGCGAAGTCGGACACGCGCGCAAAACGTCAGGCAAACAAAGGAATGCGTCCACTCATTGCGTGTACACTGCAGACATACGAAGACCGACAGGCAGCGCTGCTCTACGGACACCCGAGTGTTCCAGCACAGCACCACTGCGTACGGAAGCCCTGTCACGTGTACATCCAGCGAAAATTGCGAGTGGCGATATTCAGGTGTACGTACACCTGGACGCAACACACTGACGAACGTAGACACTAGCTCGTTCTGAAAGTGTTCGTGTTGTACACATACATCAGCTCCATCACAACACAGGACACCGCACTGCGGTGTACGTACGCCACGTGGGCACGCTTGCACGTGCATCCACAGACAGACGACATGCAGCCGGTGTCGGTACACCCGGCACAGAGGAAACACTCAAGTGTACAGACACTACGGCTCTGTCAAAGCGAGCAGCGACCGGCAGAAGACTCGTAGGAGGAACGTCGCCGTAGAAGAGCGTTGCGGCCGGGAATACAGCAGGAGTATGGCACTGCCCGGTAAGAAACAGCGCAGCGAGCCATAGACGCACGAGGATCGAGAGTCGCTTTCAGCTGTACAGGCGAACCGAAACAACAGCCAGAGAGTCTGCTGCTGTCCGCCGAGCAGCGCAGAGAAGAAGTAGGCGCGGGCACGTGGCGCAGTGGCTGGTACGTGATAAAGGAAATGCAGCGCGCAACTCCTTACGATTGACTGCGGGACAGGCGCTCCCCGGCTCCAGTGCAGCAGAGGCTCCCCACCTCCTCCTCCGCCGCTGCTGGTGCTGTCGTTCCTGCTGCTGTAGGCGCTCGTGCTGTCCTCCAGAGCCGCTGTGAGAAGCGCCGGCAGCCGCTGAACAGACACTTGACGTCCAGCTTTCGTCTGCTCCGCTTGCAGTCTGCAACAGCGACAATCTCCCGCACACCAGTGGAGGGTCACTTGTTCGTAGAACGTGGCACACTGCCCTCGCGACCTGCTGCGCCCACACGTCTATTCGTAGCACAGTTGGCAGGACGTGCAGGAAATCGTCTCCACCGGGACGCGCCGACTCAGGCCCGTCTGTCTTTCATCGAAAAAGACGCGCGGCTTACGCTTCGGCAGCAAACATTCGTGCACAGACAATTCAGGGTACTCCACAAGGACGTATACTGATATACGGGCACGCACAAACATGTGTGATGCAGGACACTATACGCGCAGGGCCTGCAGACGACCACCACTTCTGCGTACTGCTGCTGCCCAAGCCGCGCTGCGTCGTCGTCTAAACGTAAAGCAGACACTCTTCAAAGAGAGGGGAGACCGCAGTCCCCTGCACGGACCATCGATTTGTGTGAGTATACCTATATACGCGTGAAGGCACCCAAGCGTCGTGGACGTTGATGTAGACACATCGACGTCTATCTGCTTCCGTATAGATATACGTATGTACAAATGGAGGTGCAAGCAGATACAGACGCTCGAGGTTGGTGTCGAGGAGGCAGCACAGACGTCAAAACATCTGCCGCTGCCAGACGCGGACCACGACAAACTACGGCAGTGCATCATGAACAGGAGACGGAAAAAAGAGACGGAGAAAGGCAACAGACGAACGCGGTGGAACGTCGAACGCGCAGAATGCCCACCGCAGTGCTGCTGCGTCCTCATACGCCCACACGGACGAAAACGGTGCCTCCTTTATTGACATAAATATATGGAGAGAGACAGAGAGACACAGCGAGACGAAAATACAGACAAACATGTACGACGACAAACGTTTTATACGTACGTATTCATCCCCACCTCTCTTTCTCTATATACATATATATATGTAATGTGCACACGTACGCATATCTCTCTACACGCGTGCGTTTATACATACACACATATATATATGTATGCCTCTAACGTTGGCTAGGAACACACACATACACGTGCGACTACATTTCTTTGCTGCCCGTTGGGCGACAGATCGCGGCAGCATATCTGCTGACGTCTCAAGTCTGGTATGTGAACCCCTTGTTCTCCTGCCTTCCGTGTTCGCTGTAGGATCCCTAGGTGACGCTACTGCACGAAGTGTCCACACACATGCATATGTGTCTATATACACATACACACATACACACATCTGTGCATATGCGGTTCACGCATTATAGGATTCTTGTGGCTGTCCCTACAATCATATAATACCTTCTACTACTGCATCCCCGCTTTGTTACATGGGCACATGTATCTATGTGTCTCAACAACACGTATATATATATATGTATAATACGTATCATTCGATTAGCGATGGAGAAGCCCAACGATACGGATAAGGCCCTCCTGCCTACTTTTTCACATGGTGAACAAATCTTCCACTCTTCGTTCCACAGAAGAGACAGTGCAGACAAACCTGGCGAGAAGACGACCCACAGCGCCTGCGTTTACTTACGCCCTAAAAAGTGCCGGTATACACATATATATATATATATATATGTATGTTTGTATATATATGTATGTATATTTGTAAAGGTATATGCAGACAGGTATAGATGTAGACGTATGTGTCGGCTGCAATCGTTCCAAGGTGAGTGTCGCGATGTCAGCAGCAGCAGCAGCACCGGTGACGAACAGGCACGCATGCGCAGCAGTTCCCCTGTCGTCTCCTGGTGGTTTGGACAGAGTCTGTCCGGCAGCAAAACTTGTTTGTCCCTCTCTTTAGTTACAGATGCCTTGCGCAGGTACACCTAATCACGAGCTCTCTAGGTACACACAGACGATGGTCCACGCAAATGAACTGCTGCTGAGTCGGTTGGACAGGAGTGCTTACGCTTGTGCAAGTCCTGCCGCTGTGAGGGCACGGTCCGCCTCCGCGGTGGCCACGTACTGCAGCAACGCCACGCTGTACGTACACCGCAACACAAACAAGCTGGGCAGATACACAGCAGAAGGGACAGCGGCGTAGAGCAGCCGCCACCCCCGAAAACACGCGCACACCTGCAGCAGCAGCAGACGTACAGAAACCTGAGCAGCAGCAGCAGGAGAGAAACCTGGGCGTACGCCGGCAGCAGCAGAAGCAGCAGGCGTAGAGAAACGTGTGTACCTCGACGGCAGCAGTGACAGAAGTAGAGAAAGGATGCGTAAACTGCAGAATAGACGAGCCGCGTACAAGGCAGTTGCGGGAGCCGCGCACCACCCGTAGCCGAAGACGCGCGCCTGCGCGTCCCACCAACGCGCAGAGCAGCAGCACTGCGTCGCAGCAACAGCGGCTTCCTCAATCAGCGCCAGGGACTGCAGCAGCGGCAGCCCCGTTCGGATATACAGCAGCACGCAGGAAAATCCACTGCGGAAGGGAAAAGTCACAAATTAGGAAGAAGCCTCGGAAGCCAAAAAAACAGCGGAGACACCACCACGGGGAGAGAGACCGAGAGACGAGACAGACGCGCGCTGCTGTTCCAACTTTTTCAGACAATCCAGCAGTCTCACGCTTCTCGCTGTTTCGCAGCGCACGACTGCGCCTCCTCCTCCTCTACGAAATCTGCCCACCATATTCCAGGAGTGCGTTCACGGCCGCTCCTCTGCAAATAACGTCCCCTGCTATCGCTACGTTTCTCTTCATGCGCCACTGCTACTGGCCTCGCTGTCCCGGGCATGCCGTCGCCCCCTCGACTTCCCCGGTTTCTGCTGTCGCTGCCACTTCTGCCTCTCCGGTCGCTGCTGCTTTTCCTTCTGGTGTCGCTGCTGCTTCTGCCTTCTGTGTCGCTGCTGCTCCTGCTGCTTCTCCTGCTCTTGCCGAAGCGCACGGTTCGATCCTTCTACGTTTCCCTGCTGTTGTACCAGGTGAGGTGTTTGTCGACTGCAGGAGCAGGTGAGGCTGCGACAAACCTGAGTCACTCACAGGCACGTATGTGCGTCAGCAGCTCCTGCGTCTGGCGCTGCGACGAAGTCAACTGCTGCTATCGCTGAGTTGCCACCTCTGGCGCTTAGCCCCTCTGTTCCCGTTGCCCCTGCAGCGCCACTTCTGCGTGACGTATGTCGCTGCTACTTTTTCTGTTTCTCCGCTATTCGGTCACTATATCTGCTGTTCACCTTCTGCGGCTGCTGCTGCTGCGTCTGCTCAGCCTCTTTCACCTGCCTCTGGTGCGTTTTCTGGCGCCTACTGACGCGCATGCCGACTATGTTTACCACGTTGCCGCTGCTTCCCTTAAACCCCGGGATCTACTGATACTGCTGTTCCTTCTGGTGCCGACGTTTTGTCTGTCCCTTGTGCGTCGGCTGCATCTGTTTCACCCGCAGAAGCAGGGGTGCTGCTTCTGCTGCTGCTACTGCTGCACCTGCTTCTGTGGCGGCAGTTGGTGCGTTTGCGGCTGCTGCTGCTGCTGCCGCGGGCGCTGCTGCTGCTTCTTCTGCTCCTGCTGGTCTTACCCTGCAGAATGCCCTCCCCCTCCTGCAGTGGCGGAGAAAATCCGCAGGCCGCGGATGCGCCCGAACTGCGCAGCAACATCTCGAACGGAGACGTCCGTTTGCCACTGCAGCAGCAGCAGCACAGGTCCAGAAGTCAGCCTTCCACACGTGTTTACACATAAATAAAAAGCGGTTATACACAAGACAGGAAAGAACATAAGCATACACATACATATATATACACATGCAAACATACACACACACATAGATACGCATGCAGATGTACCTGTGAATGTATGCAACTCTTTCTCTCACAGCAACCCCGGAGGCAGACGAGCAGCAGCAGCATATCAGCAGCAGCAGCATGTCAGCAGCACCAGCTGTCGCACAGGTCCGGGGTCAGCTGCAGAACGGCCGCGTGATGCGACGCATGGAGAGAGCAGCAGCTGCCCACAGGAAGTGCTGCAGGTTGACTCTTGAGACAGCTGCAGCAAGTGGTCGCCCCCTCCTCAGGACGCAGAGGCGCAGCAGGAGAAGAGCAGCACCCCTTGCAGACGCATGCGGCCCAGCAGCGGCAGCAAGTGCGACAGGAGGAGGAGAAGGAACAGAAGGAGGACAAGGACAGCGCAGCACAGAGATGCAAGGCAGGCTCTGTGACGAGAACGCAGCCCAAAGTAAGCACCAGCAGCGCCAGTGACACGACAGATAACCCGAAGCGGAACTTCAGCAGTAACAAGGCATGCGCGATACACGTGTGCGAGGCGGAGAAAGGCAGCAGGAGGCACCACCTGACGCTCGCAGCAGCAATCGCCTGCAACACTTCTCCCGAAACAGGCAGCAGCAGGACTTCTTTCTGAAGCGCAGCAGGCAGAAAAATGCGCTCCGGCGAGCCTGAGGAGACGCAGCAACGCATGTGTGCCGGAGGAGCAGGGGACAGCAGCGCGACCTGCAGCAGATACTGCAAAGTCGCAGCTCCTCTTCAGCAAGGTCGCAGCTGCTGCTGTTCCCACGGAGACACAGAGGGCAGAGGCTACGAAACAAGAGACGACTATCGAGAGGGGAGCCGCAGAGGAGAAAAAGGGGCATTGCGCTGCAGAGCAGCAGCGGGAACGACGGGCGAAGCAACACCGCGCTCTTCCACAGGAATTGTTGCAACTCTCCTTCATGGAGACCTAGTACGTACACACCTACGTACACATACATACATCTACACACGTCTATTAACACACACACATACAAGATGTACATATATATATAAGTACATACTAAGGTACAGATAAAAACAGATATGTATAGTTGTGTACACGTACTTACACATGTACAGGGATACATATATATATACATATATATGTATTTACTTACATATATACGGGGAGATAGGCATATATGTATATATATGTGTATCCCTGCAAATATAATTCTTCGAGATGCACGCCGGCCCGTGGTTTGGCTTTAGAGGAAAACTTCCTTCGGAGGTGCACCTACCAGAGAAAGCCCGGAGACCAGCAACGTGGTGCTGCTGTTTGCATGCGGCGCTGCTTCACTCGGCTCGAGAGGTGGCAGCGGAGGCGGCGGCCCCAGAAACAGCGGCACCTCTGCACACAAAGCAGCACCACGCGCAGCACCCAGGCAGGGCTACACCGGTAAAACAGTTAATTCCTGTCAGAGATAGAACGATTCGTACATAGAGAAGTCGAGTATGTGGATCAATAGGCAAGTCAGTTAATAACAGTAGATCGATAGATACAAAGATCCTGGCTTCTACTTCCTCCCACTGCCTCCGCCGTCACTGCTGCTCCTCCTCGTGGCCGTCCTGCTGCAGCAACTTCACCGTTTGTTGCTTTTTCAAGCGACTTCTCCTGTCGCTGCAGCTACAAAGGCACCTGCTGCTGCTGCGAAGCTACCTGCTGCTGCCGTGGTGCTCCTGACTGTCCGCCCCGCCGCTGCTGCAGTACCCCTCTCTCTCTGTTTCTTTCTGCTGCTGCTGCTGTTCCTGCAGTCGTCTCACAACCGAAAACAACAGCACCCTTGTGCATGCAGCTCGGGTGGCTAGCTGTTGTTGACGCTCTGCACCTCTGTGCTGCTGCCCGTGGCCCGCGGGGCGTGCGAGACAGCAGCCCTGTGGAGACGACTGCCGAGGACGTGGCGCCTGTTGCGCTCAGGTCACAGCAGCGGGGAAGCCGGTGTGCCGCTGCTGCTCCCCACATGCAGCCGCGAACTGCCGCTCCCCCCGGCAAGCTGCTGCTGCTACGGCTGCTGGGCCGCACGGCGACGTCCGCGTGTGCAGCGATCCCAAACGAATGACAGACAGACTACAGGCTGCCGCAGCAGCAGCAGCAACAGCAGCGGTGCATACCAGCACAGAATAGGCGCATGCAGACGCGGTCCACCGCGGCAACATTTGTGTGCACGCACGACGTTCCGGAACAGGACCGCCACATTCCCTGCATATCACCTCACCCGTCCCCCTGTCGGACGTGTAGAGAACTGCTGGGAGCAACCCACACACACAGCCACACACGCGGGGACCCACGACCGCCGCCGCAGGCGAGCAGATACACCTCCGTCCCCGCCAGCGAGAAGGGGAACGTCTCTGCCGCACTTGCACGCGTGCGTGGACGCGCCGCTCTCGAATCCGGAGGACGCACCCCATGACGAAGGCAGCAGAATGGAAGCCACGCCGTCCAAGCCGGAGAAGCGAAGGGACGAGGAACGCACTTCAAACCGAGAGAAGCACAGACAAGGAAGTGGTGGGGAACAGAGAAGACGACAAAATGACAAACCCACTACCCGCATCAAGATACGCATGTGTGTGTGTGTGTACGTGAGTGCCTCGCGTTGCATATGTTGTCCCGCTTTCGCTATGCATGCGTCGCCTCCCCTGCGCCCTTCTCGGCGGAAGAACCGGAAGCCTCACTGCGTCTCGCTCTTCACATGCGTACGAAGATGACCAGCGCCAGTGTTGTGGGTACAAAACACTGGGCGTTCATACACGCACATATGGATACACACACACACACACATGCAAACCCACATATATATCTATAGGCAGATATGCGTGTATATATATACATATATATGCATCCGAGCAACATAATTCTACATACGAAGACGTACACACACACACAGAGGAATATTAATGTGGGGAGGGACAATCCAATAGATAATATACTCGTCTCTAAATGTGTGTACGGGTGTACCATGCGTGTACATATATGCAGATGTATATAGGCATTGAAGAAACGACTCCGCAAACATATATATATGAGGATCCTTACCGATGCAGCGAAACACAGAGGCGTCGTAGCGGCTGCCGGCGCCGAATTTCCGGCGGCTGCTGCTGATGTGGAGGTGGGGGTGTCTGCCCCCTCGTAGCGGCTGCTGCCTGCGGTGGAAGGCTGCTGCTGCTGCGCTGCCGTAGCTGCCGCCGTCGGTGCCACCTGCAGCAGCTCGTCGACCGGCACTGCCGTAGCTGCTGCTACTGCTGCTTCCCTTCGGTTCTCCTGCTCCTGCTCCCGCTCCTGCTGGCGCTGCCGGACCGGCCGCCCCCAGACTCGCGAGCAGCACCGACGCGCCCTCTTCTTCTTCTTCTCCCAGGTCCTCCCCCTCCCCTTGAGCGTCTTCCTTATCAACGAAATTCGACCCTGCGGCTGCTGCTGCAGGGCCCGCCCTTCCGCCGCGGCTGAATTCCTCCGCAGCTCTCAGTCGTTCTGCGCCGCTGCGCGTGAAGGCCGCCGCCGCCCCTGCTGCTGCTTCCTCCTCCTGCGCCTCCGTCCCGCTTCCGCCTGCTGCAGCAGCAGCATCCCCACCCCACACTCCGTCGGGGAGCGCCTCCACCGAGGCCGGTGCGCGGCCGCTCCCGCCGCCGCTGCTGCCCGGCCCTTCAGGCCCGACAGCCCCGCACAGCAGGTGGTCTGACGCGTCGATGCCCTCATACAGGTCGAAGTCGTCTTCGTCTTCCAGCTGCTGCTGCTGCTCCCTCTCCTCGTTCTCCGCAACAACCCCTAACTGTCCTGCTGCTTGCGACGGGCGATCTGCTTCTCTTCGCGTCTCCTCCTTCATCTGCAGTCGCCACACACAGCAGCGGCAGTCTCGCAGCCACAAAAATCCACGCAGAGCCTCCTCTGACCCACTGCATAGCGACGCGCTCTACAGAAGTCGCCGGCACGAGGAGGATACTAGAGACGTACAGGTTGTAGACACGGGGCAAACGTATATCATCTATATGTACGGAGAGAGGAAAAGAGACAGATACATATATACATATATGCATATATATATAAACACGTATATCTGTACCTGCAGGTATACACGTTGACGCACAGATTCACACCCCCTCTCTGTATACAAATACATGCGCGTATACATATATATGTACACATAAATAGATATGCACATGGAAAAACACATACACATATATATATATATGTAGAGATATACATATATATATACATATGCAGATCATATATACACACTTACGCACACATCCCTATCCCTCTCTCTATACGCACACACGCGTACGTATGTATGTATGTATATATATATATATATATGTATGCGCACATACATACATGAAAACGTATATACATATATATAGATAGATAGATAGACGGTTACGAGTATACGTACCACTATCGTCGCTGCCTTCTCTCGATCGATTTACTTTCTCTATACCTACTTCACACATGTCTCTCTGTACATACGCACACACATATATACATGTACATACACACAGAAACTACACACACACACACACACACACACACACACGCCGTGAGACCTGCGCACCGTCCTGAAGGGCGCCGTGGATGCGGCTACATTCGTTAAATAGAGAGGGAAGCCAGGCCTGTCTGTGTGCCGCCTGGCACGGCAAAACAGGGGCAACACGTATGAAGAAGCAGCAGCAGCAGGTGCCCCAGCAGCGAAACACCTATCCGAGAAGCGTGCGCCCCAGCCAGGCAGCAGGTGACCTGCTGCTGCCTTCCTGTCGACGGTCACACCTACCCGCACAGATGCCCGTCGTCTATTCAGAAGGACATACGCACCAGTCTCTCTGTCTGTTTTCCTCTCTATGTACACGTGCGTATACACACATATCTCTCTGCATGCAAAGGATGCGTACCGCGATAGACAACATCCACAAATGTACACATATACATACACACATACATACACGTTTCCTGTATCTTCTAATCAACGCATACACGCAGCCACATATATATGCACACGTCCGGGATAAAGGTAAATCTCTATATATACATGTGTATATACTCATGTCTTCTTTTCTCTCTCTCTCTATATATATATATACACAGACATATTCGTTTATGTATACCACCTATACTTCTGTATAAAGCTACATACGAAGCTATTCGGGCCTCACAGACGTGGATCGGTATGCATACAGAAACGCCATATATCTGTCTATACATATACATATATATATGTATAGATGTCTACATGCTAGGGCATTCGACTCAGGTATATGAACGTATGTATACACATATATATATGTATATGTGTACATATGGACACTTCCACACATACACAGAAGGCCGAGAAGAGGCCACGAGTGGGGGATGCATCACAGCAGAGAGAGGTTGGGGACTCCTCACACGCAGAGAGGAATAGGCAACACTGAAATATAGAGAGGACCGTGTGCAACCGACCGGCAGCAACTCCAGCAGTGAACTACGAGACCAGCCGGGCCCCCACAGCGGCACAGCGCGGAAGGGCGGCCAGAGAGACCGCGCAGGGAGAGATGCAGCATCAGCAGCGAGGACAACGGCACCGTCCGCAGCAGCAGTACCAGCAGCCGCTCACGACGTCGTAGGCACGCGCTAAAAGTTTCGGGAGCAACGACAGATGCAGGCAACAGCAGCAGCAGCAACAGCAGCAGCGGCAACGGCAACAACGGTACCGGCAGGAGCTGCAACAGCAGCAGGTGCCACAGAAGCAGCAGCACCAGCAGGAACAGCAACAGTAGCGCCTGGAACAGCAGCAGCACGAACTGTAGCGGCGGCAACAGCAGCAGGAGGGGGAGCAACACCGGCAGCGAAAACTGCAGCAGCGGCAACACCAGAAGCCACACACAGACGAAACGAGAGTCGGTGCACATCGGCGGGACCTGAAGAAACATGACGAGGTTTCACGTGACTCCACGTGATGCTTCCAGGCAGTATCAAGACGTAGCAGCGGTGGGCAGTGCGAGCGCCTTGGCAGCAGTCACTCCTGCAAGAGGTCCACGAGCAACGAGGCGGTAGCAGCAACCCCACCGGCAGGAAGAGCACCCGCACACCCAGGGCGTTCAGGCAGCACAGGGGAGATGGATCAAGAAGCGTAGCTCACCTGATGCTGAGACTGCTTCGCGACGCCTACTACACCCATGGTCGACACATGAATAAATACGCGGGCGGTCTCGTAGGCAGAGAAAGCAGAGCAGCAACTGCTGCCGGTGACTGCGGCAGGAGGTTTGTTGGTGCGCGGAGTTGGTGGTGCTGCTCGAGCTGCGGTCCTCCGCAGAGCTGCTACGGTCCTACTGCTGCAGCAACTGCGGCAGCTGCGCTACAGGCTGTTTGAGCTGTGCCTGCCAGCACATCCGTTGCTGTCTTCGTCGTGAAGTGCGCAGCAGGGCTAATTTCTGAAGAGAACTGCGCTGCTGCTGTTGGGCCTCAAGCACAAATTTTTTTGCTGCAGCTCCCCTGGATGCTGCTGTGGCTGCCGGTATCAGGTCTCCTGTGCGCTGCAGCGGTACGACGTCCGGGCCATAGAGAGGCCCGTGCGACAGTTCAGCCGCGGTAGCAGTGGTTTGCGCACGTCTGAAGAGCAGCAGCACCACCGTAGCCACGAAGGACGAGATGGAGCATCAGCTGCGCAGCAGCAGCAACACAGGTGGAGAACCAACCGCCGCAGAGAGCAAGCAACGCCGTAGCGGTGGCACGTAAGCAGCCGGAGAGATGCAGCAGCACACGCAGCAGACAAGGGCCAGGAAACAGGTGCACCAGCAGCAAGGAAAATGACGCTGGACGCATGATTTCTGAATTCGTAGACTTCTGCGTGACTGCTGCAGGTTGCCGCAACAGCAGCAGTCCCCTCCCGACTTCCGGTGTCCGCTGTGACGACGCACGGGGTCGTATTATAACAGCAGCAGCAGATACTCGGACAGACGCTCTATCAGCACCCGCAGCAGCAGCAGCAGCACATGGACAGAATCTCGCGCAGCGTCGAGCTGTTGCAGGGCCTTTGACAGCGACGACAGTGTGACGTGACCGTTTTGTTGCCGCTCGAAATTTTTGGCCTCGCGCGCCCGACCTCGTTGAAAATAACGCTCCACCATCAGCGAAAAGCGCTTCCATACATACAGGAAGCGGAGAGGCGCGAGGACGAAGTGTGCGGCTGCTGTTGCTGCTGCTGCGGCGCTGCTGGAGCTACTAGCGGCACTGCGAATACGTGTTTCGGAGGCGGTCTCTGCCACAGCTTCTACAGCGATTAAACGGGTTCCTGTGTCTTTCAAAGAGGCGACAAAATCAAAAGGGATCTACGACGCCACCACAGCCACGCCGTCACCTGTCCAAAAGCTGCACAACACGGGAAAGAAGACGGAATGGCAACCTTTCTTGTGCCGCTGCTGCCCGAAAAACGACGTTCAGTACTGCTGCTGCACATGCAAAGGAAGCCTTCCGTATATATGTGTCGTGCCAGCAGCTGCTGCTTGCAACAAACCTGCTGCTACTATTAAGAACCGACTGTTTCCTTTGGGGAGTACCTCTATGCGCATGCAGACGATGCCCGCGCAGGTGCGTCTGCTGCGCGCACCGCTGCTGTTGCTGCGGCTGCTGGTGTCCTGCTGCTACTGTTGCTGCCGTTGTCGTTGTTGGTCGTGCAGTGTGAGTGGCGCTCCGTGCTGCCGCTGCTGTCTTCGCTGTGACTGCCTGCGTCGCGTTCTGTTGCTCGCAGGGCAGCGCAGTTGCCCCGCGGCAGCACAGACTGCCCGCGCTGTTGCTGCTGCCACAAGGAGTGGCAGCCCTGCGGCTTCTGCAGCCACCGCTGTCGCCAACAGGCTCCCTCCGCTCGCCCCTGTGGCTGCTTCTGCTGTTACTGCTCCTGTGTTACGACTGTGAAAGCAGCTCCCCAGATCTCCTCCCCAGTCGCACAGAGCAGGACATCTTAACGTGCTTGATTTCCTGTCCTACTGGCCCTGCGACTGCCTGCGGTGCTGGGTTTGCAGCTCTGACCAGCCGTTGCCCTTGCTGCAGCCGCCGCACGTGCTGCGCTTCACTCTCTCTTCGTGGCTGCCGGGACTGCGGTCTGCCGCAGCCTTCCCTTCTCTCCGGTTTGGTTATATGGTGCCGTACGCAGACGCGCTTTCACGCGAAGTCGTGGGCTGCTGCATACGTGCGAGGCCACGCACGGAGTCCCTGTAACTCCGTCGCATCATCGTAGAAGTCGTTGGACGAAAAGGATAGGAAAAAGGAGCAGAAGCAGCAGCAGGAGCAGAGGCAGCAGCAACCGCAGCAGCTCCTGCTGCAGCCGCAGCTCCTGCAGCGGCTAGTTGCAAGAAAGCATGCAGCAACACCAACAAAACCGCCAGGGCGAGCTGCGCCTGTAAGTCTGCTGCTGGTTGAGACCGGACACCGATAATGACGGAGTTGGACAGTCGGGCGGCGCGACTCTCACGGCACCGCATGGCAGTATTCGCAGTGTCAAGCAGCAGCCCGGCTCCCGGGGCAGCCACCGGTCTCGCAGCGTCAGTAACAGGAAAAGGGAAGGTGCACCTCGAGGAGCATCAGGGTGCCTAGGCCCCACTAGCAACAGGTCCGCAGGAGCTGCATCAGCGGCCCAGAGCGAGCAGCAGCTGCAGCAATACAGCACGAGCATATCCTCAGCGAGTCTGTGGCAGCACCACCTCAGCAGCAGCACCAGCGTGAGGCCGCGCCTCAGAGTCAGCGTCAGGAGCAGCAGCAGCTTCCTCGAGAGCCAGCCGCAGGAGCAAGCGCGCCAAAGGAGGAGTGTCCCAGCTCCCCCGGTGCACAGGGAGGAGATCCTTTATTCGTGCGTTCTCACATGGCAGCAGAAGTGCGGCGTTACCAACAGCCACAGCAGCGGGAGGAGGGGCCGGAACACCAGCAACAGAGAGCCGCTCGTATGCTGCTCCTGCTGCTGCGAAGGTTGTCGCCAGTCTGATGAGACGCTTCGGAGCATCTACTGCTGCGGGCGTGGCCCTGCAGGAGGCATCCTGCACCAGAGTGAAAGCTCTGCGACCGCATTTATAATAAATGGCCCCTGCAGAAGAAGCAGGTAACCACTTAGCTGGCGATGGTTGTTACGCGAGAACCAGGTTATGAGCCCGTGCCTCGCAGCTGTGCGTATATATCTACGTATACATATATATATATATATATATGCTGCTCGCAGCAGCATATATAGGAGAACGCGGGTCGACTGCAGGGCTGCAAAGTACAGCGTCCGATTGTGGGGTGGGTGCAGCAGCGGTGACAGCAGCAGGAGGACCGGAACGGCAATCGCAGGGGGAGTTCCAGAACAGTAGCAGACACGCGCAAAGAGGGCAGTGGCAGCAGCAGCGCGAGGGAAGTGCGCAGCAGCGGGAGCGGCGAGGCGAAGTATACGAAGCCAGTAGAGAAGCTCTGAGGAGCAACCTTTCTCACGTGCCACTCGTCCGGTATGTCTTGCATAGAGTCTACGGTCGCAGCAGCGGAACAGAGAGGTCCCCTGTGCCACTCCGCAGCTGCCGCGCGCAGCCGCTGCCGTCAGGAGGAGGAACAGGGCCGCAGCAGCCGCAGTCGCAGCACAAGACATGGCAACTGCAGGCGTCCCACCTCCCCGCGTGGGGAGTGCTGCTGCACTGGCGCTTCAACTTAGGCGGCGGCAGCGAGTGCAGCACCACCAGCAACGCCGAGTCGAGGAGGCAGCTTACTCTGCCCAGCTGCAGCAGCACTCCCTGCAGCAGCATTTCCACAGGCGTTGGTGGCAACAGCTGGTTCAACGACTATTAGCGGCCTCTGTTTGCAGCGGTGTTCACGGCAGGCGGGGGGGGACGCAGGCCACCCTAGAGCCAGTCGCGCGGGCCGTAACATGTGCAGCTCCAGTTGCAGCAGCAGAAGGATATGTTGAGGCAGCAGCAGGCAGCCTCGCACAACAAAGCAGCTGCCGGGCTGAGGAGACGTCGGTACGCGCCCGAGGCCTGAAACTGCTGACACAGACAGAATCGTCGCTAGCTCCTGGCGACGCAAGCTGCTGCACCCGCTCGTGCCGGTGCAACTCTTTCTCCTCGACCTCCTTCAGGAGCTTCAGCAACAGCAGCATCTGTTCTTCCGGCGGCGGGACGGCTTCGAGTCCGCGGGGTGCGGTGTGCCCTCGCGAGGACAGATGTATGAAGCGCTGCAGGAGCAGCAGTGGCGAGGAGGGGAAGACGCGCAGCAGCAGCAGCCTCAAGGAGGTTGACAGCCGCAGCAGCAGCAGCAGTGACACGTCCCGGTCCTTGGGACAGGCCCGGACGATAGAAGGCGCGGGAGGCCGTCGTTGTTGGGGGGAGGCGGTTGGCCAGCAGCAGCAGGAATGGTTCCTGCAGCAGCAACGCCAGTGTTATATTACCTTCGTGGCTGCCTGCAGCCACACGCGCAGCGCCACTTCGCCGCTCTACGTAGCTGCTTCCGCATGCGAATGGCAGCAGCGCTGGAGTGGACTCGTCGTCACACACGCACCGGCGACATCGCTCCCAGCGGCACCTGCAACAGCAGAGGACGGGACAGCGACAGCAACGCCACAAGCAGGAGCAGCAGGGTCTGCTGAAGGTCCACCACGTCAATTGAGCAGTGCTTGGGTAGCAGCAGCTGCGGCGCAGCCGCACTGTGATGCAGCGGTAACAACACAGGAGTGTCATCCATCATATGAAGGGAGGCGATTTCGACGAGCCCCTGCTGCTACAGATTACCCCACAAGGGGAGCAGCAGCGGCGGCGGCTCAGCTGCTTTACGCAGCGGTGGGAACAACGCTTGTGCGACGGCGAGGTGAAGCACCTCTTGGAACAGTGCCGGCAGAAACAGCAAGGACTGCTGCACGAAGTTCAGGTGAGTCAGCAGGAACTGCCGCTGTAGGCAGGCCTGAGAGAGCTACTGAAGCAGCGAGTATACAAACGAGTCCACCCACGCCAACATCTCGCGCTTGTCTAGCAGATGGACCAGCATCAGCAGGAGGATCCGCAGCAGGAGGCAGAGGAACCGCAGCAGCAGGTGGAGGGCCCGCAGCGGCACCAGGAGGATTCGCAGGAGGAGGAGCAGCAGCAATAGGAGGCGCAGCAGAATCAAGCAGAGGAGGACCAGCAGCAGCCGAAGCAGCATCACGCGACACAGCAAGAACGTTTGCAAGTGTAGCAGCAGGAGGAGCGAACCAAGGGGAGTCGAGGTGCGTGGCTGCAGCGTCAGCGGAGCGTGTTGGAGACGCGCCAATACCAGGGGAGCATCTTGCAAACGGCCGAGCGAGTTGCTTCTCTTTTATTTCTCTTGGCGGCGACTCTTTGGGTGTCAGCTTTCCCGGAGCAGCATGCTGCAGGTGGCAGCAGCAGCAGCGGACGACGCTACGGCTGCTGCGGCAGCTGGAGGTGCAAGTGGCAGCGCAGCGACAGCTACCGGTGCGGCTGCAGGACGCGAGGGTGCAGCAGGCTAGGAGAAAGGGCAGCACGCGAGCGTTGTTGCTGCAGCAGCAGGAAGCGGAGAAGGACCACCAGAGGAAGACGAACGAGAGAAGAGCGACCGATGAGCGTCTGTCACAGCAGCAACAGCAGAACAGAAGGATGACGCGCGGACTTGTGCTGCAGCAGCTGCAGCAAGAGAGAGTAGGCGGTCGTCAGTCGCCGCTGCGGCAGCAGTGGCCCTGGGGGAGGACGCGCGCGGACCCGTCCCTGCCGCCAGGAATGGGTGCGTGCGGCGGCGGGTGGCACCAGCAGCAGCAGCGAGGCCTGAAGTGGCTGACAGGAGGGGGAGTCTTCCAGAAGCTGCAGCAGACGATGGAAAGGGCAGCAAGAGCCGTAGCTCCGGGAAGTCCTGTCGCAGGAGGCAGCGGTCCACGCAGGGGCGCCAGAGGCAGAGGCACCGCTGCGACAGCTGACGAGACGTCAGCTCCAGGCGCAGGTCGCCTGCAGTCCATCTTCCAGGCTGCTGGGGCTCTCGAACGATCGGTAACTTCGGCTCTCTGACACATGCTGGCCTTCTCTCTGCCGACTGATAACACACTCAACCGAACTGGGGTATTTCTGTGTTCCTTTCGCTTTCCCTGTCCCTCTCCCAATTGGTGCGCCTTCGTCCAAACGGAGGTCTCCTCCTTTCTCTCTGCCTGTCTTCCTCTACGACTGCCTCCCCGCATACTCGGAGCTCACCCTCTTTTGCATGCCTCGCCTGCTCTCTCTGTGTGTAGAAGGCGCATGTTCGCATTGCACAGAGACCCGCGGATTTTTGGCTGCAAAAAATAGGCACCCCCGTCTGCCTCGTAGGGCTGCTGTGTCAGCGGAGGACGTCTACCGCTGTGTGTCTTCTGCATTCCTGTGCATGCGCGGCTGCCTGCGGATGCGCGCACGCGTGAGTAGGTCTCTTTCTACGCAGCCGATCGAGGCATACACGCGGCAGGGGGAAGTCGCCCTTGTGTGCGTGTCCACACCTCTCTCTTGACGCTTGTGGATGCCAATAGGAAAATCTATTACTATCCATCTACGGAAGGTAATATGTGTTTGTTCTCTCGCTCTGTCCCTTTCCCTCTCTCTACGTACATCCGCATATATATATGTGCGTGTATATATATATATATATATATGTATATGTGTAGGGGACTGTATTTCTTGTCATCTACGGTAATGTGTCCGTCTCCCCGTCTGTGTGTCTCTCTGTCGCCTACTCTCTCTCTGCGTAGATCCGTATGTATATATATGTACTCGTACATCTTTTGTGAGGGGGAATGCAGTGTTTTCCTTCTGTGACTGGACGATAGCGTGCTTGTAGCCTTCTCTGTCTTCTTGTCTGTCCCGCTCGTGTATCTCTATGCGCGCGTATATATCTGCGTCTGCGTTTGTCTGGTAGGTGCGTTTGTGTGGGACAGGCGTGTCTCAGCGGCCCTGGGGGCGGCGAAGGCAGAGAGGACTACGGAGGCGGCGTCGTAGTGCTGTTTGTGTGACCCTCGAGCATCGCAACTCCTGTGCGTGAAAGCTGCCCTCCTGGGTCTCGGGGAGGGGAGAGTCAGAAGAACGACCGTGTGCCACTGCTGGCGGCAGGGCCACGTGTCTGCTGCTGCAGCAGCTCTCGCGAGGCAGGTGTTTCTTGGTTGCTTGCGTGCTGCTGCGGAAGTGCATCAGCTCTGCGGTCGACTCGCGGCTTCTTCCGTCCTAGAAAGACACGCAGAAAAGCCCCTTACGTCGCCTACGCATAGCTGGTTGGTTGGCTGTCTTCCCCCATCCCAGCTTCTCTGTGTTTCTACCTCCTTATTCACCTGCGCGCACCTCAAGGTGTGCAGGCGCCTGCTCCTCTCTTTATCCGTCTCGCGCATCCTCGTCGAGGCGACGGCTCGTCTTCTCTTTTGCGTCTATTATATGCGTGTCTGTCTCTCGACACCGACGTACCTCTATATAAGACATGCACATACTAGTATATGTGTGGCGGGGGAGACGGCGAGAGTGAACTACAGACACAAAGAGGAGACTGAAAGTGATGGAGAGGGCAGTCTGTATACGAGACGGCTAACGATATCTGTGTGGACTGACATTCTGTAGATGCAGGTCTACGTGCGGCCTCCCTGGTATTAACGTACACGCCGCTGTACTCATCTGAGAACAGGTGCTGGTGTGTGCGGGTCCTGGTGGCTGGCAGGCCAGCGAGCTGCTGGCGCGAGTCACCGACGTGGAGAAGCGGCAGGAGGAGAAGCAGCAGCTGATGCTTCATCGATTCTACCGCTACCTGCTGCTTTCTTTGATGGAAAAGGAGGGTCGTTTCACCTACTACGACTTCTTCCTGTGGCGCAAGGCAAGTCTCAGGACGCAGGGTCCCTGCTTTCCTAATCACCTTACCTGTTCCACACGACAGCACACCCCTAGTGTGCTCCTCGCTAGTCCTCTGTCTTCCCGCCCACATATATTTATATACACATGCACACCGGAAGGGCGGAGAACACAAGTATACATATACGTGTATACATATCTCTGTGTAGATACATAGAGGGACAGAGAAGAGGACGAGGAGGCAAGAGAGATATGTCAGGTCGGCCGCCCTGCGCTGCTGCTTCCTCGTATATAATGGTGTGAGTCTTTCTAATTGCCTTTTCGCCTAAGTATACACATATATATATGTATATATATGCATCTGACACAGTTGCGCACGCCGGTGATTGTGGCACACCAGTGAATCTTCCTGTCTTCCTGCATCAGTACATATATGCATTCACGGACATGGTCTTTCTTTTCACCCATACGTATGTATACATATATGCGTATATACATACATATATATATGCATGTATATATATATGCATCTTGCTGGTTGCTGCTATTCTGCGTCATATATATATGTGTGTATATTTAGAGTTTTCTACTGCGCCTCCCCTATTGCGAAAGTGGATTTTCTTGTTCACCCATACATATATATGTATACACAAACATATATGCAACTATTACGGAAGTGGGTCTTTCTTTTCACTCATACCTATCTGTGTGTATATATATGTGTACTCGAGTGTGCATATATATGTACATGTATATATGTCTTTGTATTCAGGGGTCTCTACTGCTCTTCCTCTATTACGGAAGTGGGTCTTTCTTTTCACCCCAGACGTACGTACGTGTCTTTGTGTGTGCGTATATCTGTCTGTGTACGTTTCCTCTCCCCTTTCTTCTTCGTCTTCGTCTTCTCCTTATCGCTTCCCCAATTCATTTGTTGCTTCCGTGTGTCCCCCTCCTTTTTCACCGCCTCATTGGCGGCACGTCCCTCCGTTCTCTGCGTGCGTGTCTCTCTGTGTGTCGCTGCGTCTGTCGCTTCTTCGTCCGTATCGGCGTCGCTGCTCTGCTGCTCGTTTTCTTCTTCCTTGCAGGACGACTTCTCTTCTCCCGTTTTGTCTCCTCTTTAAGGCGTTGCTGTTTACCAACAAAGTGTATCAATGCTTGATGAATGCTCAACCACCACACATCTACTCTCTATGTGTTTCCGTATGTAGCTGTTCCTCCGGGGCAGTTTCGCTGCGTCTCCTTCTCTCTTCGTTTGCTCTGTCGGCCCTTTGCTGCGCCGCCCCTGTGTGTGGGTGCTGCTCTTCCGGCCTCTCTCGCTGCAGCACTTGCTGCCCTTCTTCTCACACGTGTGTGGCGACTGCCGTTCCTCTGCTGCTCGACTGTTGCACGTGCTGCTGTTACTGCGGCTGCTGGCACTCCTGCCGTTGTTACTGCAGCCGAGTTGCTGCTCCTCTTGTCAAACGTATATATGTGCACACATATGTATATAATACATTATATATGAATATTTCGGAGGGACTCTTCTGCTCCGGCGCCTGCCTCTTCGGGGAGACTTAGGCGTCTCGCTTTATGCGTCTCTTCACGCAGTGGCGCTCCTGCCCAGCGTCAACGTCTGCTTGAGTCGCAGCTGCTGCTCTTGCTGCTCCTAAGTGGCCATCTGTCCAAGGCTGCTGTTGCGTCTGCGGCTCTTCGTTGGACGTAGTCAGCATAAACGTCTTCTTCGGGGCGCTGCTGCTGCTTCGGTGACTGCTGCTGCTGCTTCGGTGACTGCTGCTGCTGCTTCGATGACTGCTGCTGCTGCTTCGATGACTGCTGCTGCTACTTCGGTGATTGCTGATGCTGCTGCTGCGGCGGTGACTGCTGCGACTGCTTCTTCGGTGACTGCTGTGCCGCTGCTGCTTCGTTGGCTGCTGCTGCTGCTCCCTGTCCATCTCCTGCGATGTTCGTGGCATCCCTACTTTCCCGCGTCGCCGCTTTTACTGCTCTTGTTGCTCGCTTCCTCATGCGTCTGCCTCACGAAGTGTTCCAGGTCTTACTACATCATGTGCTGCTATTGTCGAGCTGCTACATTCCTCTGTGTAGCACGGACCGCTGCCGCTGTTGAGCGTGTGGACGTTGCTGATCTCGTGTGCTGCTGCGGCTGCTCGCTGCTGGCTCGCTGCCGGTAATGAATCGCATGCTGCTGCTGCGGCTTCCTTTTCTGTTGCTGCTGCTGCTAGTTTTTCGTGCCGCTTCTGCGTGTGCTGTAGTTGCTGCTGCGGCTTCTTCTTTACTACTGCTGCTGCTGTTTCTGTTTGTCTCGTAGCTCGCTGCGTTCACGCGGCACTGCTCGTATTTCTGCTGCTACTGCTGCAGGGGTGCCTGGACTACTTGCGGGCGGCGGAGGAGGAGCTGCAGGGCATCTTGGGACGAGGAGCGCGGAAACTTGCAGACCTCGGATGGGAGCGCATGCGTCCTTCGTCTTCTCCAGAATTTAAAGAAATAGAGAAACACTGTAAATTCGTACTGCATCTCCCTAAAAGTCGTGCAGCACTTCTTCCCTCTCTCACTCTCCCTCTGCGCTATGTCTTCCTCCCTGATGTACATGTACACACATGCATGTACATGCGTGTGGTCCAGGAAGTGCGTAAGCGCTCGTGCAGAAATGTAGCCGCACTTCATACAAGTGTAAGTACGAACAGAAATCCCTACTCCTGCCTCTTCAACGTCTACAGATGCCCGTCTTCCAAACACCGTACGCATTTATATATATATGTACATGTATATACATAAATACACATATATATATATGTATATATATATACAAAACTCTCTCTCTCTATATATATATATGTAGTTTTGTCAGTGACTTTGAGAGGGACAGCGCTCTTGCGGAAGGTGAGAAACTCTGTCTACGCGGACGCTTCATGTTGAAATTTACCGTAGTCGAGCACTGGTGTCTTTCCTGGAAGTGCTGCTGCTCCTGCAACGTGAACGCCTGCTGGCCGGGACAGCGGTATTTATTGTGTCTCCATGTAGCTGCTCGCCTCCGCTCTGCGGTGAAGGAAGTTGCTGCGGAGACGGCGGCTACCCGAAGCCAGAAACACACGTACATCCGTGCTTTCTGTTTCTACATATGTATACATATCTGCGATCGTATGCATGCACTTCTGTGTATATACAGCTGTGTGTGTAGGGTCTGTGTGGACAGACGCGGAACACCGGCGTCAGTTGCGCTGGTCAACACAAACCAGGCAGCACTCGTGAATTTCTACGGCAGTAAAGAGATAATAAGAAGAGCGGCCAGGGAGCTCCTTGCTGGGTAGAAGTCGAACAGCAGTTCGTTGTCCTGCTGCCCGAAAAGGCCAGCATGGCTTCTTTCCGCCGGAAGCCTGCCGAGGTTTCTTCGCGGGAATGCGTGCGACCGCGCGCCTCGTCACGTCCCTCTCCACGGTGTCCACAAAAAGGTTTAGACGTGTACCTGGAGAAATTCACTTCCCACCTCTAAGTAATAGAGATATATGGGAATGTACACATACTGCAGCCATGTCTTATATATGTGCAGGTGTACGTGTGTGACTGGGCAGGGTGGGGTGCTCGGCTGTCACTTTCTCGTACACGTCTTTCTTCGTTAGACCTATGCGACGTCAAGCGTCTATATTCTATGCATATGAGTACGTCCGTCTGTTTCACATATGTGTGCATGTTCTCGCTTTGTACTTGATACATATATATACGCATATAGAAATATATATTACTCATATATGTACATATCTATGTACACATACGAACTTCTGTGTTTGAACGCATGTGTGTGATATATGTGCGCTTCTTACTTGATACGTACGCTCTCTGTATGCACGTATATATACATATATATATGCACGTATTTATTTGCTTTCTACTCAATATTTAGATATCACGTGTATGCATATATGTACATATATTTGTATGTATGTATATACATATATACATATATGTATATCTATATATGTATTCGCTTCTTTACACACACGTGTACATGGTTGGTGGTTACGGCACTTCCTGGCCACCGTTGTCTGAATGTTGGTTCCTCTACGTGCAGTAAAAATTCTAAGTCACTTTACGATGGACGAACTGGAGAGGGATAGCGCCGAACACTTCTCTCCTGCTGCTATCGCCGGAATTGCTGCTGCTGCGGAAACAACAGCGAAAGAAGTTCGCAGCGTCCTTATGCAGCACGCCATTGCGCTGACGGATCGGTAACTTGCTTCTCATCAATTACTAGTGTATCTCTCTGCTTCTGTAAATCACCGACCTTACGATTCAAACAGTACAGATATATATGTATATAGATATACATTTTGTATGTGTCAGACTTGTGCCCATATATATAGAGAGAGAGACAGACAGAGAGAGAGGCGTCGCATTTACACCGGAGTACGCTGATTTTGATTGAAAAATTCAACCCAGCTCTTGAAGTGGTGCTGATGCTGGCTGCTCTATTTGCTTATCTATCTATCTATCTCTCTCTATATATATGTGTATATGTACTCTCTACATTAATGAGCTTCCTCTGCGTACATATTTGGTGTCGCCCTCACTTTATAACAAGTACACCTTCTCCACGTCAAGGCGTTCCTGCGTCTCCTTCTTGCAGCTGTTGCTGCAGCTTCTGCCTGTGTGTACACGCTGCGAATGTACATAGGGGTACATCTCTGCGAGTGTGTGTATGCACATGTTCTGCATGTCCAAGTCATATATATGTGTGTGCACACACACACAGAAGTACGCACATACATATATATATATATACGATTGAAGCTGTATGGGGAACATGAGAGCGTTCTACGCGGGTATACGTGAGTGCTTCTTTCTAGTGCCTTTTTGACGTATTACCTTCGTATATACAGAAATACTTCTGTTCCTCTCCATAGGTTCTCCATTTCCACATACATACATGTATATATGTATATAGATATGTATGCATCTACTACCCATTTACTATCGTTTATGTGTATGTGTGTCGCTGCTAGTGAACCTCGACGTGCCTATTCGTAGAGACAGCGCGTTGCGTGTCCTGGGCGATAAGTCATGCGTACACATATATTCGTATGGACGTCCACAGATACAGATACAAAGGTCCACATTCCTACTATCTTCTCACGTATATTCACATGTGTATCTATGTATGTAGGACGGCGGCCCTTGTCCTAGGCGAGAAGTTGTCCGTATACATACATTCGTATAGATACACACACATATAGATACACAGATACATATGCCGACGATCCCCTTATGTATGTTTCTGTATGTACACACGTATAGCTGATATAGGCGGACGATGGCAATGCGTCAGCCCTATCGCAGAGTAGTATGTGGCGGGCAGTGTGATACCAGGAGCACCAGCAGCGTAAAGAAGCGTTCGTCTGGTAGGGACTGTTGCGCAACGCACAGGTGCTTCACGAGTGCGGCAGCTGCTGCTTTGGGGCCGCCCTCCCGGGCGGGACAACCGCCAGTGCTGCTGTTGCTGCTGCGGTGTGGGCGAGGTCCAAGAAAACGGCGTCGTCGTTACGCTGAAAGGTGCTACTTTTGGTGCTGCCGTTGTTGCATGCGGGGTATGAACAGGACGTGGTACATGCGGCTGATGGAACTTCGGCGACCGATTCCTCCAACTTTCGAAGATTACGCGCTGCAGGCGGAAACCGACAGGCCCTTTGGTATCACCAGTGCAGCAAGATCTCATCGTTGCTCGACACGTATATGTGTATACGTCCGCGTACTTGTGTACAGATATACGCCCATATGTATTGACACATGTGGAAGTGTATGCTTGTCCTGGTAGTCCTGTGTGCCCCTAATGCAGGGAGCTAGGTAGGTCCACATGTGTATGTATATAGAAGAAGAAAGCTGTAGAAACGAATGTACTTGTGTGCTTGTCTGTGTTTGCACGAGGAGTTCCAGCCCTCAGTAAGAGAAATATGTGTGAAAGTTTCTGTTGACGTGCACGGTGCGAGGGTCAGAGATGGCGACGACGTACGGACCAGGCGCTCCTATCCACAACAGAAATTGCCCTCTTCTTGTCTCTCGGTCTGCCACCGCGTGAGATGCTGCGCAGACATCTGTCCTTCGAAGGGGCGTCACCAACATCTTTCCCTACCGTATACGTACATGTAGATATATACATATATATCACTCTCTGTGTGTGTGCATGTTCTGTATAGGTGTAAAGTGTCAAAGAGTTTGCGTTCACATATATGTGTTTATATAGGTGTGTGTATATGTATACACGTATGTATATGAAAGTATTTCTCTTCTTGTCGATGTGAGGTGACATGGCGGGGTGTGGTGCTGTTTGCGGTCTTGTGGGAAACACGCGACCGCTGCGCTACCGGTTCGACCCGTTGCTGCTGCTGGACGCTGCTGCTGTTGCTGCTGGACGCTGCTGCTGCTGCTGTCTGCCGCTGTACCTTTGCCGTGTCGGTGTCCTGGCGACCTTACCCGCAGCTCAAGGTGCGCCGTCTGTGGCACTTTCGCTGCTCCGCTCGCCTGCGTTGATACTGCTGGTCGCAGTCTTGCTGCTGGATGCTAATAGAGAAGTTATTCGCCTGCTTGTTTCTCCTGACAGCACTTCACCGCCGCCTGCTTTGAATCCAGTGCGTCTTCACACATGCGTACGCTACACAAGAATGTGTGTCATATATATATAGGCATATGTGTTATAGATACGTACGTATGTATTTACGTATGCATGTGTGTAGGCGCGTGTAAGTATATACCTGTGTAAGTACGTATCACTGTGTGTATATATAGGTCCATCTATGTGCACAGGTGTCGACAATAGTGAGAGCAAAAAATAGTAACTCATCTCGTGGTGGCTTCTCTGCTGATGCGGCTTCGCTGCAGCTCTTCGGCTGCCTTACGGAGAGCCTTTCTTTAACTACGAAGTGGAACAATACAAAGAAGCGCAGAAGCATCGCCGCCGTATAGAAGAGAGAAACGCCCGGTGAGCTGACGTCCTGCGTGTCTGGACCAGGCACGCAGAGCGGCGACGTTTCTCCTTAACGGGCGCCTACGCGTACGACGGAGCCCCCTTCCGCAGTCCTGGCCTTCCGTCTGGCATCACGTACATGTGGACCAAGCGTCCTACGCATGTGTGCGGATATTCGAGTGTATACGTGTGTCTGTCTCAGTATAGAGACGTCTGTGTAGGGCGCGCGTGGACATATACCTACGTTCACCCACACGTATGTGATACTGCCACGAGCCATAGGTATATGTACGGAGGACGAGTATAAATGTGTCTGACGTCACAAGTATGTATGTAAATATATTGATATTTACAATACTGGCGCGAACCGCAGGCGTGTATAGAGATGTATGCGACTGTTTGAGTTCACATAGATGAAGGTCAGGAATATGCGGGTATTTCTAAATTGGGGCGAATCTCCATGTGCAGGAGCTGCCAGCAGTGTTGCTACCAGATACTCTTGTGACTCGTGCCTTCTCCGCCTCTCTTCCGGGCGTGCCCGTCGCAGCTTTGCAACAGGTCGATAGGGGAAGACGGGGAAAGTGTCAATAACACCATGTCTCGGAGCGCCGGCGTTTTTTCGTGCCCACCGCGCGAGAACGGGTGGAGAAGCTTGCTGCGAGACGCCGGTGGCAGCGTAAACGAAAGACAACCATTCCTGGGTCGCGCTTGACACCCTCGCATGCGTCAAAGGCCAGTGTGAACACCGTAGCAGTTCTTCAGAGAAACAGCTGTTTTTATTGCGCGCTCGTAGCCTCTTTTCATGCGAGTGTGGAAGAGCCTGTGTCTCTGCGTTGTACGCCTGGAGTGCATGCTCTGCGCAGGTACGCGTGTATGTGTTCCATTGTGTACCGCGGGGGGTACTTCTTTCTGTCTCTGTGGAGAGCGCATGCTCGTAGACGGGAGTGTCGTCGGCTATCTCTGCATCTTCACAAATGAGCAACGCTGGGATCTGCGCTAGTGATGGCGGTGTCAACGTCAGGTTTCTGGTCGTGTTTCTGCTTGCCTGCTTTTCTGCGCGTGACGCTGCGTGGACAGTCGGCGGCAGATGGATCGCGTGGAGTGTCTGTACACCCCAGACACGCGACTTTCATACGACCGGTGGGCTCGGCTGCCGCAGTTTCGCTTGGATCCCTACAGCAACTTTGTCCAGCGTCTCGTTGGGGAGCCTTCTTCTTCTTCTTCGTGGTCAGCAGCAGATGCTGCTGCCGGTGTTGAGACGTCTGCACCTGCTGCTGCTGCAGCAGCTGCTGCCGCTTCTGATGCCGAGCACGGCGCGAGAGTGCGCCCAACAGCTGCGGTGAAGGAGGCGCGCACGCGGTGGAGAAACGTGGCCGAAGCAGAAGCAGCGTTTGAGCAGGGCTTGGTGACGGCAGCACAGCTTTCAGGCTGTCGGCTGGCTGCAGCAGAAGGCAGCGGCGGATATGGTCCACGTGCAGCGGCAGCAGCTGCGGCAGCGACATCAAGGAGACCAGCAGCCCCACCTGGAACGTTTTCACAAAGACGAGGAGGAATTCATCGGCAGCAGATCAACCACGTCAAGCCACCAGATCCACCACGCGTTCCTCCTCCTCCTCCTGCTTCTGGAGAGACACCGCAGCCTACTCTGCGGCAGATGTTTGCTGCAGCGCTTCATCGTGAAGATCTGCGCGCTCAGCAGCAGCGAGCAAAGCGGGCTGCGGCTGCTGTTGCTGCTTACCACGCCCGACAGCAGCGCCGCAGCGGTCAGTCAGCCGGTCGACGAACTGCAGAGAAAGAAGCGTCTGGTGCCACCTGAACAGCAGCAATAGCATTTAGAAGTACCTGCTGTAGCAGCAGCAGCAATATCTGCAGCCAATCAAAGGCCGTGTCTCATTCGCTTTGTGTCCATTCCGTGAGTGAACACAGATCCTCTCTCTAGCTGCACACGCACCTCTGTGTGACGCGTCTAGGCAGCCATAGCAGGTCAAGCAGCAGACGAGGACCCAGCAACAAAGCTGGCAGAGGACAAAAGTCACTTCTGACGCAAGTGAAGGACGGGCATCCTAGACACTTGGGGTGCTGCCTCGGGTCTCGGTAGGCTGGTGGCGGTGCTGCCAGGATTCCTGTGACAGGAGGGCCGTCGAAGCCGCTCCAACGGTGGGTGCGACGGAGTGTGCAAGGACAGCATCCCAAAGTTCATCATCTGCTGGAGGAGAAGAAAAAGACGCTGGTGTTGGGACGGTCGTCGAACAGCGGCACCAGCAGCAACGTCGGACGGCAGTGGACTAGATAGACATGTGTGGCTGCTGGTGGTGCGGCTGTCGAGTGTCGAAGCAGTAAGAGACACGAGACCAACAGCAGCAGCACAGACATTGTAGCGTCAGAAAAATTGGCAGCTGCGAGAGGCTTCTTCTCGTCCCTCACAGCTGCAGCCTAGGGAGCTGAGTTCCGAACGAAGCAAGGCAGTGGAAGCTTGCGCAGCGGTAGAACCGAGCAAACGCGGGTAGACCGAAGCAGTGGGTGCCCCTTCTCCCGGCTGCAGCAGCGGCACAGGAGAGAGAGGCCAGAACGGCGTGGACGGAGTGCAACAGAATAAGACAAAAAAGCTGGATAAACTGTTGCAGACGACAGCCTGGCCTTGCAGCGACTGCAGAAGAACCGGACGTTCCAAGAGAAGGAATGCTGCGGCGTCTTCTCGGTGCAGTAGCAGCATTGCGCGCAGAGAAATGTCGTGGCTGTAACATACCCTCGGCAGTTGCAGAAGTTCCCACGGTAGCGGGTCGTTGACAGATCACCCTGCTTCTGTTGTCACAAGGAAGCAGCATATATAGGAGCAGCGCCGCGGCGCGTGCGTGTGGGTCCGACGTAGGCGTGCGGGGGTGCTTATGTAGTTTTTTCTGCGAAGAATAAGAAGTGCATCTCTGCTACGATGGAGCAACCGGAAGGCCAGTCATACCGTATTAAAGGCGTGTAAGGATCACGGAACACTGCTCGGTTGACGAGAAAAAGAACCGGACGTTCACCCTTCGTAAACAGACAGAGCTCCTCAGAGTGTCGTAAACGAGTAGAAAGCTGAGTGCACGCCGTCCAGATTTGTGATTACTCTACGTGTACGCAGAACTTCACACGCGTGAATACAATACACACATACACATATGTGTACGTGTATATATATATATATATATGTCGGAAGGAATATAGGTGCGTGACACCTTAACGACGCGCGGACTTCCTCGACAAGTCAGCAAACTGGTGGAGATCCAACAAAGTGTAGAACACTGTGAAGCAGACTCTGTGCGGTCCAGCATCTCCCGCGGCGCTGCTGCTACTGCTGCTGTCGCTTCCACCACTACTCATTCCACTTGCGTATGTATGTGTACGTACTCAGGAGGTACCGTACCACGAAACGCACATGCGTCCACGGGTCCACAAAAGTGCCCAGGTGTAGTACTGATGTGCACTGAAAGGTGTATGTAGGCGGGACTGACGGCAGTGACGTGGTAGCTGGTGAAGTACTGGATGGTGTGTCGCCGCTTAAATTGTGTCCGCCTCTGGAGCGTGTGCTTCGTCTGCGGTACCCGGGCCGCCAGCACAGAAGCTAGTTGGCTGCCGACACAGTCGGTCTGTCAAGACGATATATTATGTTGCTATTGAAAGAGACTAGCCATCCGATCGTCCTTTTACGTAAAGGTATGCATATATGTGTATATATATATATACACTGGCAACTGGAGTGCAGCAGGGTGTCGTGTAGACCCACATCACGTGTCTATATGCCAGAAACGGACGCCCACAGGAGCTACGGGGCTGCGTATGGCAGAAGTAAAAACAGGTGCTTCTTCGGCTCCCCACGCGTTTGCAAAAAACAGAGATATGAAAGAGTCTTCGGCAGCCACTCTCGATACCCGGCAGTATTCTGCAGAGGGATGTAACGCGACATGACGGGCACAAGTACGGTCCACAGGCAATGCTAGTACGCGTCCTCTTCTCTCTCTTCTAGACGCGTACGCATAAATGTCTGTATGATCATACCCTATGCATATATGTACATATATATATATATATATACGTTATACGCATGCGCTTGGTACAAGATACACAGACGTACGGTCTGAGCTGCTTGTATAGGGCGAGTGTGTCACGTAGCGTGCAGTCTGTGACGGAGATCGAAACCCGCGGAGTCAAGTGAAGAGATTGCCTCTACATCACTGCGGCGGCGTGTCCAGCAAGCAAGGAATTTACAAGCAGCTGTGGAGATACGGAAAGGCTGAAACTGACAAAAATTTGACAGACTCCCGCCGTTTGAGCCGCCAGCAAGACCGCAGTACAGCTTAGAATGCCATGCGCCCTCACCCTGTCGAAAGAATATTCTCCGTCGCCGAACTTGCCGATAGCTTTTAATTGTAAAACGGCGCGAGTACGCACGTACGTATATGCACGGGCATACGCAGATGTGCAAATATGCCTACTGTGGAGTACGTGTACACAAAGATGTATGTTCTTGTGTACACGCCTGCACGGGCAAACAAACGCACTCGTACGTATGGAAATGTGTATGTCCCCCCGTACCTGTACACACGGATGCGCAGCCATGCAAGTACGGCAGCCCGTCGTAAATATGTGTTAATCGGGTGGTGTCGCGCAGACTTGCAGTCTTCCACAGCGACAAATGAAACACAGGGGGCACGAGATGTTCTCCGCTGCTGCGCACTGGTCAGGCCCACACTGTCAACTGCAGTGCCATCTGGAGATACGCGCTGCCGACAGAGAAACTCAGTGGAGGCTCGCTTGTAGGGTAATGCCAACGACAACAGCAGGACCTCTGTTCTCGAGCCTGACTCACTCTTCGAACAGCAGTGCGACGGCTGCTGTAACGACAGCCACAGCCGCTGTACCCCTAGAGCGCACGCGTAGTGTAGGAGTTACCGGCCCTGCTGCTGTGATTGCTGCAGCAGCAGCGGCACACGCAGCAATACGAATGCGGTTCTCCGCACCTAAGTGGCAGCAGACGGGAAGCAGCAGCCGCGAAGACAGTGTCCCGTGGTGCGCAAAGAAGTAGTGACATGTGCGAAAAAGAGAGGCTGCAGGAACGCATCCTGGAGCAGATCGCCGTGTAGCAGAGAAGCAGCAAATCGATACCACTGCGTACCAACAGTAGGCCACATCATCCGTCTTGCGCGAAGAGACACTTCAAACATTCACGCAGAGGTCATTCAGGTGTGACTTACGCAGGCAGCACCTCGGCGCAAACGTCAATGCTTAAACCGTCTGGTAGAAAGCAACACCAAGGGTGGATGCGTGAACAGGTCTTGCAGCACTTTATCCATTACACATGTATATGATGGAGCCGTCTCCAGCGTGTGTAGGTTACCTATAGATTAACTGCGTCCATTCTTATTTTTGATAGACTTTTAGATAAGCGCTTCTGCTCCCCTAGCGCAGACGGTGCCGTGGACCTTCCACACAAGGGCCTATCCCTCGGGTACAGAGTCTCAGCAGCAAACTCCTACTGACATCCATTACATGCATTCTCTACTGAAGAAGACTGTGCACAGACTGGCCAAATACGACACAAGCCTTCTTCAACGTACAAACTGATCCACACACGTATGCATATATATATATATATATATACACATGTATATATACATGTATATATACACGTATATTTATACATACGTAAACAACCGTAGCTGAATGTATAAAACGTGCACAGAGCGCACTAGGCAGCAAGTCCCGCTATGACGTTTCTTAAGGTTCAACATGTTTCGAGGAGCGCGGCCACAAGTGTGCCCACTCCAGCTGCTTGTTTCACGCACCGAAGGAGTCGCTGCAGAGGAAGGGAATTTACGACTGCAAGACGAAGGCACTTCGTCACGTCTCCCCTGGGTTTCTTATTTTGTGGCCAGCGTCGGCCTTGTACGGTCGCTCTTTCAGACGCTGCTGCCGCTGCAGTAGCGTCGGAGCTCCAGTTGTTGTTGCCTAACAGAAGAAGTTGTTGTCTTTGTTCACCAGTTGCTGCTGCGAAGATACTCTGGCTCATTCTCTACCGGCAAAAACGCTGCCTTGCTGTTGCCTTCCGGATGCTGCTCTAAGAGCCGCTCGGTCACCCTCTGCCGTGTCGGTGCGACTGCGCTGCCTCTCTGCGTACGCGCGTGCTGCCGTTCTGCGTGATAGTGAATACCGCGGCTGGGCGCCCTAGATATTACTTTTTCTAAACGTCGTTGTATTTGTGGTAGGAATCTCCAAAGCAGTAATACTGAAAGCACTAGTGATTTCAGTATACTGGTCTGGCGTGTTGGTCAGACCGCCGAACATAGCAGTACTCCTGAGAGTAGCAGCGGCCGCAGTCGTGAGAGTAAGGGCAGAAGTAGCGGCGTCAGAGTCAACGGCATTTCTTAAAGCAGTAGTCCTGTTAGTAACAACAGTACGCACATCGGCAGTCCTGTTAGTAGTAGTAGTAGTGGTAGTGAGAGGAGTAGTAGTAGTCGTCGTCGTAAAAATGGCGGCAGTGACTCGAGTCGTAATAGCAGCAATACATGCAGAGCAGTGGCAAGAGTAGCAGTAGCTTTACGGTGAATACGAGTAGACGTAGGAGCAGTAGTGATTTCAAGACGAGTTATCGTCAAAGTCGGAGAAGGGAGAGGCATTGTGCTAGAAGTGGTCATATCCCCAACGCGAGTAAGCGCAGTCGTGTGAGTGATACTGATGACGGTAGTTGTAGCTGCGCACTCCCAGGAGTCACAAAATCAGCTGTGGCACTACGAGATGATCAACACGACAAAATTCTCTGCGTATGTCCTCCCCTTTGCTCGGACCCGCGCTCATCGATGAACAGGAGCTACGGGAGCGGAGCAATCGGCTCGCTGACGGTGAAATCCTTGCACGGTGGACGCAGAGTGTCGAACAAACTCTGCACGTCCGTCTTCACGAAAAAGACCCGAAAACTTCACGACGACGCGCAACGTAAAAGTGGGCATGAAAGAGAACGAGCCTGCGAGTGGGCAGCGCCTGCAGCTGTCAACCTGTTGTTAATACACATGATCTACTACGTGTAAAACACACTACGCGACGTGGCCACGTATCCTCGACGCGACCAATCGGTAACACAATTACTCTTAAATCTCTATAAACTCGTGACAGATGTGTCCACCTACGTGCATATGTATATACACATTTACATCCACGCGTGTATACATGTATGTGTAAACACAGAGCTATCGACGCTGAAAAACCTAAAACGACTGGCGCACGCACGACCTCTTTCCTGTAAAAAGGAAAGCGTGTGCAGAGATTAGAGAGAAGAAAGAAAGAAGACAAAAAAACTGGCCAACGACTCAACCCACTCCCAATAACTACATTATACGCATGTGGCACATGAGCGCCTGAGTAAAATTCTTACAAATGCTAGAAAGCAAAATTAAATCCAGCGCCGTCACCGTGAGCAGCGATCAACAACAAGGCACAGACACAGTCTACCGCTACTCGGTCGATAAAGGGACCCTGGTCTTCCGGCACGCGTCCTCCTGCGGCCGCTTTACTTGCTGCTCTCGTTCTCTCTTCCTTAGTCGCTCCAGCTGCGTCTTGGCTGATACGCCTCCAGACGTGGTTGCTCCGCTAGCACGTGGTCCTACCGCTTCATTCGCGCTGCATCAGCTGCTGCTGCTGCGGGATGCGCGCTCCTGCTGGTGCTGCACCACGTCCTGCTCCTCCGACAGCCGCTTCTGGTGCTGTTTTCTCGTCTCTGGCAGAAAAGCTGTCTCTCTGTTCTCCTGAGCGTCCCTTCTCCACCCTCCGTCTCAAAGACAGCTGCCACCGCCTACCAACACGTCCGTCCGTCCTGCCGCTGCGGTTCCCACGGAACAACTAAGGGGGTACGGCCCGCGCTGCTACCACCCCTGCCGCACTACACGCCGCTTCTGTCGCTGTGTACTGCGGTCTCCTCTCCGGTGAGCACGCCCCTGTTGAGTGTCTGCTGGTACGAGGACTGCTACCGCCCTGCCTCCCCGGTGCAGAAAGACGAGTCTCTCGTGTTCCTATTGAGAATCTGCTTTGGTTGAGGACGTGTTGTGCGGCTGCCGGTCCTTTCTTCCTTCTCACTTATCTGTTTGCCGAAGAAGCTGTGACTGCTGCTGACAGAGGTAGAGCTACCCCTCCTGGAAACGAGGCGGCTGTGGCTATTGATAAATCGCTCAGAAATATCGCTGCCGCTGCTGTCGCTGCTGTCGCTGCTGCCTGCTCATGCACTGTTGCAGCCGTGTAAGCTGCCTCTCCTTCGCCGCAGGGGCTGCTTTGTCCCCTGCTGCGAATTTCGCCGGTCTGTCTCTTCTAGTGCAGTTTTTACTGCTGCAGGTCTCTGCTGCTAAGAGGAGAAACCAGACTATAACACGGCGCGACTCCCGCTGGTGTACGAGAAAACGACAGGCTACTCCTGACGCTGGCCCTGGTGCCAGGAGTTGCTCCTGCTGATAAAACTGCTGCCAACGTGTTTCACCTCTAGGACGAGGCAGATGGTGGAGACGTCGGCTGCCGCAGCTGCCTCCACAAAGTAGGAAAGAGCACCGGGTACGGCGGCTGGAACTGCAGCGGCCGCGACTCTGCTGCAGCTTTGATTGCTGCAGAGGAAGACTGCAACTGCATGGTTGTTGAAGCGGCTGACGCGCGACCTTCTCCAGTGCGCTCTGGTTGTCTTCTCCACCTCTGCTCGTCCCGTCGCAGCTGCTGCTGGAACAGCGGTTGCTGCTCTACGCGCTGCTGCTGCTCCTCCTTTGACTTTTCTTCACGACGACACGGTTGCTGCCGTCGACGCGCCTGCTGATCAAGCAGCGGCTCTTGATGCGGCTCTCGTCGCTGCTGCTGTTCCTGGTGCTGCAGGTGCTGCCACAACACCCCCTGGTGCAGCGGGTGCTGCTGCTGTTGGTCTACGGGCCGCTGTGACTGCATTCCATCTTCGTTGTCTGCTGACCCTAGCGGCCTTGGCCGGCGCCCAAGTGGGGTCACCTGTCTGCAGGGGCAATCCACATCCGCGAAAGGCAGCTCCTGCTGCTGGGGCTCTTGTCCACTCTCCTCTCGTGGCAGTTTTCCTGCACTGCTGCTCGCTGTCGAGCTGCTGGGGCTGCTGCCGGCGCTGCTGGGGACTGCGCTGCTGCTGCTGCTGCTGTCGCGCGAATCGCCGTTGCTGCCGCTGACATTCGTCGTCCTGCTGAGCGGCGCCGGGGGGGACGCAGCAGCCTGCTGGCCAGCAACGACGGGACTGCTGCAGTTCTCCCCGGCACCAGTAGAAGCTGTTGATTGCGAGTGGGTAGGGGCGCTGCGCTTGCGAGCCCCACTGGCTGCTGCGACAGCACGAGTGCCGCGCGGCAGCGGAATGAGCGTGGAGAGAAATGACATGGAGGAGAGCCCTGCTGCAGCGGCAGGCGACGCTACCGGTGGAGAAGCAGCAGCAGCAGGGGACTGCTCGCAGCTTCTGCTGCTGCTGTCACTACTATCGCTGCTCGTTTGGCACTGTTCAGGGACTCGAAACGGCGGTGTCAGCCGCATCAGCAGAAACGGTTTCGCTGCTGTGGACAGTGCGCATGCAGCAAAACAAAGAGATGGCGCCAGTCGTGCGTCGCTGTCTCCCCATTCTGCTGCCGCGGCGTCTGTGGAGCGTTCGGAGACTGTTCTGGCAGCAACACCAGCATCTGCTGGCAACGCTGTGTCGTTGGCTCGGACTGCGGCTGATGCGGTGTCAAGACCGGCGACTGCAGTGGCACCGGCAGAAGCAACAGCAAATTTTGATGGCTCACTTTTCGTGTGCAACGAAGGGACGGCGACCCCCTGCTGCTTGGGTTCGCCGCGACGATTTGCGTGTTGCAGCTGCTGTTCGTGCCGCTGCTGCGGTTCCTGCCGCTCCTGTTGGTGCTGCTGCTCCTGCTGCAACAGGCGGTGCTGAGTACGGTTTTGCTGCTGCTGCAACTGCTGCTCTGCATGCTCGGGAGACGTAAGATGGAGCGAGGCTTCCACCTGGCGAACAAAGCCGCGGCACTGCTGCTTTGCCTGAGATGCTGCTGCTTCTAGCGACTGTAGACAGCTGTTCCAGCAGCAGCGGCGGCCGCCGCACTGATGTTGCGGCTGCTGCTGCAGAGCACTCGCCTGCTTCTGCACCGCAGCAAAGCCTAACGCTGACTTCTCTTCTGCTGACTGAATAGCTGCCTGAAGCGATACCCAGCGCCAACAGCAGTAGCATACATAAGCATCTCTCACACAAGGACGAGCAACATGGTAGCCTCTCAAGCACCACCAGCCACTCGAACAACAGCCGCCGAGCAAACATCAGTTGCCTCGGCAGCAGCACAGACACATGGACACAGACACTACTGTGACAGCAGTTGGACGCAAGCACCACCCGCTCCACTCCAGCAGCAGCAGCAGCTGAAAGACGAGCACCGCAGAACTCGTAACAGCAACGCAGGCAGCAGCTACGGCAAAAGCGTCGTCCGCTGAGCTTCCCTACCAACGACTGCCCTACACAGCGACTGCGTAGACATCAGGGACGCGCGGCAGCTGTATGTGCGTAGCCGGAGCCGCGAGATTTGCGCAGGCGACCACAGACATTCCCCAGTCGCTTCAACTTCAGCAGCTCCTATGACACAGAGGTTTGCCCTTCCTTACACACGTATACACGTATATATACACGTGTATACAGAAGAGAGATTCACAAGTGTATATACGTACGTCAAGCACACGTTGGTGGTAAGTACGGTCGTGGTCAGAACACGTACGCGTGTGCTGCTGAGGGTAGACAACGAAGCACATCTGCGCTACTAGAGAGTCAACCCTTAAAACGAACGTCGCGCTCGCTGTGTTCACGCGACCCCCCCCACCACCGTGGACGTCCTCCCGGCAAAAAAACCTACGAAAGTACATCCACAGGTCTGCGTGCACATGACGAGCAGACCTTGTGCGCAGCAGCAAGGAGAAAAGAGCAACAACACTCCTTTCCTTCCAACAGAGACAAACACCGCATCTACGCACCCCGCCTGCTCGACCCGCACAGCGCGCGCTACACGCAGCCGGCGAGACACGGGTCACTCCGCTACTGTACCTAAGGGATGCAGGAACGTATTTGAGAATAAGATTCACACTCGTATGTACATACAGAGACACACACACACAGACATACAACACGAGTAAGACGCACGTGCACACGTACACACTGGTGAAGGCAAATGAAGACTGTCCACGTAGAGACCGAGGGGGCCAGAAAGGAAGAGATCCACGAGTCCTGTCCTACGCGTACAAAAAGCGAGAGAGAACAGACGGGGGAGACGACAGACAGCGAAGGGGAGACGGAGAGACACAACCCCTGCTGCGTAGGAGCCTACGGGCGGAAACGTATGTCGATGGGAAGACACGAGTCCAGATATTCGCATGCATGAATCCATATACTATATTAGGCGAGAGAGGGAGGAACGAATAAAGAAGAACGCAGAGATACAAATGTGCAGACTGATATCTACAGGGAGACGGAAAGCTAGAGAACACGCATACGTGCACACCAATTCCCACATATGTCTCTACGTAGGTAGTTATATCTACAGAGAGACACAGAGATATCACTAGAGAACGGACAGACGGGTACACAAGTCCCCGTATATGTCTGTACAAACGTATACAAGAAAGTGAAGACGCCTAGCGTCCAGCAGGTTTTCTTCGCAGGGCAACGACACGACGCCGGTACGTGCACGCGTGTACCTACGGACGTCATTCACGGACACACCAGCAACATAACATACATAAATACGCACACGCCTCCACGTCACTTGTGTACGTACATCCCCCCGCGGAGAGACGACGGGAAGAAGACGAAAAAGTAGTCTTACTCTCTCGAGGGCCTTGTTGATAAGCGCACCGAGGCCAAACACGCGGTACGCCGCAGTTTGAGTGTACAGCGTTTTCGACGGGTCGGTAGGGTGTGGGGTGTACGTACACTCCTCATCGACACAAATGAAAGAGGAGAACGTGTAATTTCGTGACCTGAAAAACCACACAACGCAACATACAAACATATTCCTACATACATATATATATATATATACACACTACTGAACAGATACCTTTGTATACATATAGAGAGAGAGAGAGGGTGACACAGAGTATACTTATACAGGTGTTTACGTGTCTCTACACGTGTGTGAGAGACACAGAGAGTATATGTGCGTATATATACATGTATTTTTACGCGTACACATATACACACAGAGAGAGGGAAAGCGACGACGGCGAAGAGCAGAGGTGAAACGCTGCGCGTAACGATCCGCAAGAGATACGCACCGATGTACGTGCAGTCGTCATCCTCGACTGAAAATTACGAACGCGTCCACAGACAAGAATGTTCCTTTATATGTATATAAATGTAGATTTCGGTGGAATACTACCTCGGTCTACGTAATACACAGACACACGTATGTGCACCTAAACAGAGACGCAGATGGACAGGTGCAACGCGGCAGCGACAACACACAAGCATGTAGCAGACCCTTCGCCGCTAAGCCGCAGCAGAGAGCTGCGTCTCGTAGGACAGAAAAAGTCAAGGGCACACGGCCGGTTGCATTTTTGTGCGGAAGGACACAGCAGGACGGTTTGTAGAAAGATGAGACTGCAAGTCAACGGGCATCGCCAGGTGTGGGTCACGTCCCGAAATTAGAACACGTCGAGCAGAGAACAAGAACCAGCAGCGGCTATCCGAGAACAGGCTCGACTGTCGATTCTACCACAGAATTCCCCCCCTCCCTGCCCTCGCTATGGAAACCTCTCGCGTAGAAACGCAACAGCAGCTACAGCTCCGCTATAGAGTGCTGCAACTCTGTTGGGCTTCGCAGCAGCGGCGAAGAAACTGTGGTCGTGTGTGGGGAAAAAGGTGGCAGCAGTGGCTTGAAGAGGCTTCCGCTACACCGCGATCAACCGTCGCCGCCGCACCAGCGATGTGTGCGTCTCTCCCCACAGCAGCATTGCAGCGGCAGAGTCTCCGCTGTCTCTGCCGCAGCAACAGCGGCATTCACCACACGTCCAGCAGCAGCAGCACCTGCATCGACAACGTGGCAGACTTCAATCAGCACCAAGAGCAGCGACACGAGCAGCCGCAGGAGCAGCGCCAGCGGCAGCAGTCGTCACACCGCTCCCCGAAGAAGCAACAGGAGAGAGGTGGTCTTCATCTGACAGCAGCAGCACCTGGACTGCGGCAGACATGGGGGACAAGAAGAGCAGCGGGAGCAGCTAACGCAGGGGAGCCTGCGTATTGGGCACCTGGAGTCAGACCAGCAGCAGCGGCTGGTAGCCCAAGGTACCGGAGAACGGCAGTGCGACCGCAGCAGCTGCACGAGAGGCGTCAAAGCCCCCCAACAGCAGATCAGGTGGCAGCATCAGCAGGCCGTTTGAGCGCAGCAGGCGCAGGCGACCAGGCAGCAGGCGCGCTCCAACACCGTTCACAGGGAAATGCATCAGAGACACTCTAGTGAGGAGGAGCGGCAAAAGCACGGGCAGCTCGCTGATAGCTGCTGCAGGCGCGTAGAACTCCGCGCTTTTTGCAGGGACGAGAAGTCAGCCCGTGTTCGCACACACGCAGAAGGAGAGGACGAAGAGGAAGTACAAGCGAGTGACGAAGCAGAAGAGACAGACAAACGTCTCATAGGACGTGCTGTATTACTTGAGTCGCAAAACTTTCTGCGGCAGAGAGCAGTACGCATCCTCGAGTCCGAAACCCTCGGGAGAGGAGCCGCCGAAAAAACGTTCCATCCATCTGTACGTACACCAGAACGCCACATGTTGCATGCCTTGAAACCGAAAGTACAGCTTTCCCTACACAAACATACGGAATACATATATATATATACATACGTATACATATGTTCATACACGTACATATATATATAGACCACATAGATTGTGTGGGACGATACAAAGGCAGACAGAAAGATACGAATAGAAGATATATTTGTTTCGAAGATAGGACCAGATGGCAAAGTAGACGAACGTCTATAGACGTAGAGATACATAGAGTCGGACACATGAGCGTATATATACACGTACATATACACACATATATATATATGCCCCAGATAGAGATACAGAAGGAGGGTACGGATACACACGTATGCTTTGATACATGGATGGAGAGGGGGACAGACAGAAGAAGAAAAGGACATAAAAAGGACATACGTATACCTGCATATACATATAAACATGGGTACAAATATACACATACCCGCACGGATGTAGTGTATGACAGAATGTTTACCGATGTGTGTGTACACCGATATGCATGCAAAGTCGGGAGGACAGTACTGGGCAAAGTAGGCGTAGGACGCACGTCTGCAACGTTGCAGAGAGACGCCCATGTACTTCTACGGACCGCTCTGTCTCTCATGCCAGAGGAAGAGACACAAATACATCCACAGACAAATGCACCAAAACAGCTCAAGACGTTGTAGATCTGCTCGGCACGCACGTGCACGGCAGCGGCGTGTCTACAGAGACAGGCGCACTCCTCCTGGGGGAAGGTCGTGCACACTGTGTGGCGGCAGTTTCTACAACATTCGTGTTGACGGTCTTAGTGCTGCAGCTGCCCACTCTCTGAATCCTGCTGCTGCTGCTCCTCCTCCTCCTCGTCTGGGTGCTGGAGCTTGCACCCCTGCAGCTCCACGTTCTGTGGCTGCGGTTGCTGCCTGCTGCGACTACGGTCTTTCTTACGAAGCAGCTGCTGCAGCTACCACTTCTGCCGCTGCTGCATTGCCGCGACCCGCACTGTTGTACTGCAACCAGACGCCACTGCTGCCGTGGCTGCTGCTACAACATTTGCTGCTGTCGCTCTTGTCGAGCCCTTCGCCGCTGCGACTGTTGTTTACGTATGGTGTCGGGACCGCGCTGACGCGCTCCTGTCGCTGCTGCTGCCGGGTGCGCCTCGTGCTCCTGTTCGCGTCGCTAATTCTCCCGCTGCTGTCGCTACTTCGCCTGCTGTCGCGGTTTCTTCTGCTGCTGTCGCTAGAGCTGCTGCTGCTGATGCGTTTCCTGACGGCTGAGAGAGGGCTGGTGATAGTGCTGGTGGTGCAGCTACTGCAGCCGCTCTGGCTGATTCTCCTGCTGTTCGGGGGCTGCTGCCCTCACCTTGGGACGCTGTAACGCAGGGAGTGCAGGCGGCGCGTCGTAAACGCCTGCTGCAGCGGGTCAACGTCCACTGCAAGAGTATCTACCCGCAGCACGTGCGGCTGCAACTCATTCGGATATTTTGCCCAGAACGCTGCCTGCAGAAACACACAAGCAGTAGGCGAGCAGCTCATTCGCAGGACCCGCACATAAGCGGCGACAGCAGCAGCAGCGCGTGAGCGGCAGCAGCAGGAGCCACATGAACCCGTGCGCCGCAGCAGCAGCAGTAGCACACGAGGAGCAGCCGCAGCAGCAGCAGCGCTTCTAAGCCGCCGCACCCCAGCAGCGCTTCTAAGCCGCCGCAGCAGCAGCGCTTCTAAGCCGCCGCAGCAGCAGCGCTTCTAAGCCGCCGCAGCAGCAGCGCTTCTAAGCCGCCGCAGCAGCAGCGCTTCTGAGCCGCAGCAGCAGCAGGGCTTCTGAGCAGCAGTAGCAGCAGCAGGGCTTCTGAGCAGCAGTAGCAGCAGCAGGGCTTCTGAGCAGCAGTAGCAGCAGCAGGGCTTCTGAGCAGCAGTAGCAGCAGCAGGGCTTCTGAGCAGCAGTAGCAGCAGCAGGGCTTCTGAGCGGCACCAGCAGCAGCAGGGTTTCTGAGCAGCAGCAGGGCTTCTGAACAGCAGCAGCCACGGCAGCAGCCCTGGTGCACGTGCACATGCGCGCCAACAGCAGCAGTACATTGTTAGAGCGGCAGCAGACGTTGACGGTAGCTGTCAACACTTGCACTTCGTGAAGTAACCCAACGAGATAAGAACAACAGCAGCGGTCCCCCAAGGAGCAGAGGAGCGGCGCCCCGAAGCCCCGAAGCCAAGCAGGAGTCTTCGACCAACCCCCCCGCATCAGCCAAAACAAAACCGCCGTCCCCTCCACAGACACAGCGGCCCGCAGAGTATTTCTCTACCCTGTCTCTGCGTCCGTATGTACGTACATATGTTTGTCAATATAGAGAGTAAGCAAAAGACAGGCACAGACCAGAAAACAGGTCTCTCGACGACCTCCCACTCTATCGCTTCTTCTGTCCCTCTCCACATATACGTATGCCTACGCAAGGCACTTGTCAAACGAAGCGCAGAAAGCAGCAGCAGCAGCAGTAGCACTAGCGGGGCGACCACCGGCGGGTGTTGTTGCCTGTCGGTGGGATGTTGACGACTATCTAACGCTTGGAGAAGAGAAATGGAAGAAGACACAGACCGAGCGTCGAAGGCACCTTACCGTAACTGTCGCCCAGTCATTATCGAACACAAAACTTTTCTCGAAGATCTTCATCGGGTTGTCCTTGAGCGAGCATCCCGGCTGCGACAACAGATGCTCGGACCCTGCGGACCGCCTCTTCGCACTGCCCCGGCAGTTCGTCTTACAGCTCAGTCGTCCGCCTTGGCTCATACAAATGTACGTATATTAGTTGCATATTGAATCGTCTACGTTCTTCCTGTACATACACCTATACATACGGCGAGACAACCCCTGACGCGCATTTGCATACAAGAAGAGAGAGACCTGCACCGGGACGTATTAAAAGAAGTATGGCTGTTGCAACGCCCCCTGCATATGTGCTGCCCCGCTGACGCCGCTGGCTTCCCTGATCTGCCTCTGCGCCTCCTACCACTGCTGCCGTCGTCCCGCGCTGCCCGCTGACGGCTGTGGCCGCATCTCTGTGCTGCCGTTCCGCTGAAACGCGACTGCTGTTTGCCTCCGCGAATGAGAGACCGCCGCTCCTGTCGCGGGCTCCGACTGCGTCACGTGTGGTGGTCCTGCTGCTCGTGTGCAGACTGTGGCCGCTTCTCCCGCTGCTGCGGCTGCAAGTGTCCTCAGCGGCAGGGCCTACCTTGCGGCATTGCTGGAACCAAAGTGGCCGCCAAAAAGAAGCAGCAGCAAGACCGATTCTGTGTGGAGTAGACTTGCTTTAGTCGTGTCGCAGCACAAGGAAAGGTAACGCTGCAGAGGCGGCACTGGGGTGTCGCTCTCTCCAGCAGCGGCGACAGGCGTCGCTCCTGTCGCAGCAGCACGTGCGGGGGCCGCAGAACGCGCTTCAGAGGAACTTGCGCCTTGTGGCAGCAGCAGCAGCAGCGGGCAGCAGCAACAGCAACAGCAACAGATCCTGTGGATGAAGTAGCAACAGCAGCGTGACAACGACAAACACAGAGGGCGTCCCCCGCCTGCAGAGTGACAGCGGGGGGGAGTCACGGCCACGCAGAACAGCTTCCACTGCTGCATTAATAGCAGTGTTGCTGCGAGTCGTTAGCCCCCGTACAGGCCTCTCTGAATACTGACGCAGACAACCAGAAGCACGGCAGAAAAAGTTTGGTGCTCGTGCCCATGTGTCGTTATACGGAGAGATGGAGCGCTGCACGGACTTGCAGTCGTCCTTGATATTCCCTCGTTATCAATGCTGCTCTTCCTGTTGCTGCTGCAAGGCCGTGTCTCGGCTGCTTCTTCCTTCTTCGTGCTGATTTTTCGCGCCGCCGGCGCACTACGCCCGCGCGTCTGCTGCTGCTCCGCTGGTGCCCCGCGCTACTGCTGTTCCACTGCTGCTGACGCAGACGTCCTGCGGCCGCTGTCTGTTGCCCTCTTTCTCTTGTGCAATTAACACTTTCTCATTCCCAATGAGTATCTTCTTCGTCCCTCACCACCGCCTTTCCCTGGTGCCGGGAAGCAAGCGCGCGGGCCCGCGCATGCAGCAGCCGGAGTAATTATTACACTTGGGGACGCCTTGATCGAAGAAAGACAGCATGCAGAGCAGTCGCCCACAAACACGAATCCGCCGCACATAATCAGTATACAACAAACAAACCACCAGAATCCTCACAGAGCTCCCCAAAAAGCGCTTGCAACGGGATTCCGACAGAAGACGCGTCTCACTCGGGGTCGAGCCAGCTGCGCGGCAGCAGCAGCGGCACGAACAGCAGCAGCACCAACCGCAGCAGAGCGACGCCGCCGTGAAGTTTTCTCCCCGCGGCACGCGCTCGCGCGCATGAAAAAATGCATGCGAGGAGGACATCTGCGGCAGGAACACCGCTTTCGGTGGACTGTGGAGTCCTTATTGCTGAATCTCCGCAGATGCAATAAGCGCTTGCGTCAGAACAGAAGATGCGTCTCACCCGTGCTGCTGCTTCTGCCAGTTTTTCTCTTTCCTGTGTTCGTGTGCCGGCACACGGCTGCTAGCGTGCGCTCGGGAACATCGCCGTGCTTCGGACGTCGACGAACTGTCGCTCCAGCAAATTCTTCGCCCCTTGACTCCCGCTCACCAGCTGCACACGACTGACGGATGATTCTTCCCGACCTCAGCTGAAATAATTGTGTGCGCGTCTTCTTTTTTTTTCGGCCAGAGGCTGTCTGAGCCGGTGGGCGAGACTCTCTGTAGCTCTAGGAGGCGCAGAGACATGCGTGGTTGGTGCTACGCAATCACGCACAGGCACTTTTTTTTCTCACCGCGCCCACATATGACAAGAAGTATATTGTTGAAACGCAGTCGCCGGGGTGCTTCGGACTCCTTCTTACCTGTTACTCTGTCCCTTGTACTGCTGCCTACGTCGAAATGTGCGACGGTCGCTATCCTTCGGCGACTTGAAGCGCCACGTTCGAGAATTCCTGCGTAGCCTGCAATTCTTGCTGCGGGCTCTATGGCTTTTGTTGCTGTCGCATTTCCTACCGCTGCGAGTACTCGTGCCTCTAGGAGTGCTGTTGCTCGTGCAAACTGAGGCGCTGTCCTAGACGGGAATTCTTCCTCGTCGAACTACCGTGACCCTCGCCAGAACCGTTGCCGCTGGTCGTCGTTGCCTGCTTCTGCTGCGGCTCCTAATGCTGGCACTCAACTTGCTGAGCCCTACTACTCCGCAAGCGTCTCCTGCTGTCTGTCCCTCTTGCATACTCACCTGGCTGCCGCGTGTGTGTCGGCGGTGCGGCTCGTGGCCACGCGCAGCTCACACACTGACGCCGCTGCCTCCGAGCGTCCGCAGCAGCCAGGAGGCCAGTCACCCCTTTTCCGCTGGATCACAAAAAGGCCAGCACTGGCAGCTTTGAACGGTTGAAGGGGGAATAACTTCAGAGATACGTCAAGCAAAAAAGGAAGTGACTTTCTTGTCTACAAATCCACACAGAAGATACGAAACAGAGTCGGTTCGCGTACAAGGCGTCACTAAGTCTACGGATGCACAGAGGCAGGGGATAATATATAGTTGCATACACAGAGCTACCCGTAAGCAACTGCGCCCCTGGCGTTTCAACTGCGTTTCAGCAGGGGCGTCCCGTGCGTGCCATCATCTGGTTCACGCCGACACAGGCGCAGCGGCGGGAGACAGACACCGCAGCAGCTGCTACCCGCAGTGGTGCTCCCAGCGGCAGCAACAACTCAGCCGGGCGCCGACGGTGCCGCAGGCTGCAGGAGCAGCAGCAGACGGACGTCTGGCAACAACATCCTCCTCAGCAGCACGTCGGTCAGCCCGACGGGAGCGCGTCCACCAACAGCAGCATCGCCGTCTTGACCCTTCCGGACAGCAGCAGTGGCGCGTTCCTAAGCAGCGGCAGCGGCGCTGGCATCTTCCCCAGAGGCAGCGACGCCACAAAGCGGCAGCACCAGCGGCCGCAGGACCCGCGCCAAAAGAGCGCAGGCAGTTCTGCTGCAGCAGGAGAAGCAGCGTCGTAACGCTGTGCCCCCGGGCAGCAGCGGCGGCAGCAGTCGGTAGTGGCGTTCCTAGATCCGGAACAGACAAGAAGAAGCAGCAGCAGCGGGATTCAAAAGGAGGGGAGAAAAACAACAGGACGAGTGATGGCGTCATTAGCGCTGCACATGCCACCCAGTGTGGCGAGGCCACCGGCGAAGGGTAGCTTTCCCCTTGACCGAGACAGAGAGTGTACGCACGTCGAGCAGCAGTATCTGGCATGTCTCAGGCGGAGAGAGAAGCGCCAAGCGCAGCAGCTGCGTCTCTCTTGCTATGACCCCGCTGCTTCAGAGGCGCGCATCGCTGCCACCCAGGACGATCGACAGCAGACAGAGGCCACTGCTCCAGATAAGAGACGAGCGACAGCAGCGAGCAGTGGAGAAGCGACCGCGGCGCCGGGGGAGCCGGCAGCAGCAGCAGCACAAGCAGCCGCAGCAGGACAGGGCTCTGGAGACACGACAGCTGCTCATCGAGCAGCGGAAGATGCGGCGGTCGCCGCTGCTGCGACCCCTTGGGACCACCTCCCCTGCAGGCCGCTTGCTCAGCTGTATCTGCAGTGCCGAATGGAGAGAAATTTAATGGCTCGCGAAAATCTAGCGAACCTAGGCTTCCGCACCTCTCAGACTGCTGCAGAGGCTGCGCCCCAGGTGTCTCCGTCCCCGCCTGTTCGTAGTAGCGCCGTCGATTCCAGAAGGAACGGTAACAGCGGCACCTCGCTTGGAAGAAGCAGCAGCAGCAATCGAAACAGTCGCAGCAATCTGGCTGATGCTTCTTCGAATCACGGCAGCAGCAGCCCTAATAGTGAACACGGCAGCAACTTGACTGAGCTGCAACACACCAAGCGCAGCAATTTCGTTGAAGAAGAAGATGAGAGGAGGGGCGGCAGCCGTGGTAATCATTTTGTCTTTTCGGCCGGTCCTAGTGGGGCTCCAGGTGATGGCGCGGCTGCTGCTGCTGCAGCTCGCTACGCTAACGGCGACGCCGCAGCACCAGCAGCAAGATCTGCCCCAGCAGCGGCCCATGTAGGAAAAGGAGCAACACGTGTAGCTCAGGCTCACGAAGAAGAAACGCCTCGTCGTCAGCGAAGCGTCTTGACGTTCTGCAGTTTCTTCAGGAATAGCCCGCAGCACTTCTTGCCAGTCGACCAGCAGCGGGGAGCAGCAGCAGCAATTGCAGCCACAAGTGCGTTTCAACAGGCTGCTACTGCAGCTCATCCTCGTTGGAAAGGCGAGGAAGAAGAACCCGGTCGGGCAGCAGCACGTCCTGCAGGAGCGACCGCGAGAGCAAACGCACAGCAAGTCGCAGCTGCAGTCATGCCTCCCCAGACACCAGCGACATTCCACGCAGCAAATGCAGGACGGGCGGCTCCCACAGAACTCCGCGACCAGCAGGGAAGAGAGACGAGACGCGAACGCGGCAGTGCTGCCGGTGAACTGGAACAGCGCAGTCCTCAGCGAGGGGCGAAGCTGCCATTTTCCTCGTATCTTCAAGAGGAGGCGCAGCAGCACTCTCAGCGGCAACAAAGCGTGCTGCTCCAGCAGCGTCAGGAGCGGCCGCAGTCGGATCAGCCGCAAGAGGAACAGCAGCACCATGCGCCCGAGCCCCAGCAAGCGCATCACCAGCACCAGGAATTTCAGCAGCAGAAGCGAGATCCTCAGGAGAAGCAAGGAGGCGAAGACACACGCGCTGCGACCAAAAAAAAAGTACTGCGGAAAGAAGATACCGGCTACGTGGCAGGAATATCTGCCCTGCGGCCGTATGCTGAGCGCGGCTTCTTCGGTCGTGCTATGGCGCGCTACGACTGGACTCGTGGCTGGATTAAAACGTATTTTGGAAGGAAATCTGTCCTCTCATCCTTCTGGAGCAGCGAAACTTCTGAGACGCCGAAAAAAGAGCAGCAGCCCTGATGGCAAAGAACAGCAAGAGTTGTAGTAATAGTAGTAGAAGTTGTAGTAGTACTAGTGCTAGCAGTAGGAGCACCAGTAGTAGTACTTGCGTTAAGGCCATGCGCCAGCAGGCGCACTGTCAGGCCATGGCACGTGTATGTCAAGCAGTAGCAGGTCTGAGGCTAAGCAACAGCAGGCGTGAGATGATGCAGCAGCAGCAGGAGCAGCGGTAAGGCGATACAGCAGCACTTGTTAGGCGATGCAGCAGCAGTTGTTAGGAGACGCGACAGCAGTCATATGAGGCGGCGCAGCCGCAAGTAATGCAGGTACAAGCGTGACGGGACTACAGGATTGTTGCATCGTGTGCTTCAGCAGCTGCGTCGCGGCAGTAACGGGGCTGCAGACAAGACACGGCAGCAGCTGCAGCCACTCTCAAAGGAAGAAGAAGAGAAGGAGGAGGACGTGTACGGACACCCGGGTCGTCAGTTGTTGAGGAGACAACTGCTGTAGCGACAGCCGCAGGCGTGGGGGCACCGTGAGCAAATCCAACACAGCAGCATAGCAGGTACAACAGCACCAGCAGCAGTTGAATGTCTCGGGGACCGTAGGGGCGCATGCTTGGAGCAAACAACAGGCGCAGCAGCTCCATTCCCGGCTTGTGATTGACGGAAGGAACAGGAAGGTGTCAACGATCGGGAGAGAGCGACTGAAAGACTCCGCGCGGTGTGCTGGCCTGCTTTGGTGTGTTCATCCCTGTAAGCGCGTCACAGTAATAGGTGGGGCGGGGTGAGCACGCAGTGGGGTGGGTTTCATGAGCAGATCGGTCAAGAATCAAATTTGGAAGGCGACACGCGAATCTAATCGGGTGTACGTGTGTCTCTAGATAAAGACGTGGGCAGGGGCACGGTGAGTTAACGATGTCGTTCGACAATTCGGCTAGATTAATTCATGTATATACACACATGTACATAGATAGGTAGAGAGGGGCAGACACACAGAGACAAGTGCTTTGGTTCTGCGGCATTGCGCTTCTGTGGTGTGTGTGTGTGTGTGTGCGTGCGTGCAGTTTAATAAAAAGGTACGTAGGTAGATACGTCCGTATGTGATAATTATCGGGAGAGGTGGATGCGGGCGGGCGTGGAAGAATAGTCGCGACTGGAGGGAAAAACGCTAGAACGTGGCGCTGGAGGGGGCGGCAGCACAGTGACTGGTAAAGCGAAGTTTTGAGAAATACCGCATGGGCCTGCACCAGGTACAGCATGGGTGAGAAGGAGTTTTAGTTTTCTGCGAAGCAGCAGCAGCCGGGACAGCGAGTCCACAGCTGCAAAGTTAAGGCAACAGCTCTGAAGGTCGCGGAGCCGGCAGGGCAGTACGGCAGCGGGAGAAAAACGTTTAAGTGAGTTCTCTACGTCGATACGTGTGTCCAAGTCACGTGCGTAAGCAAAGAGAAAATCACGCGCCGCAACACGAGGTCTTCAGGCAACGCACACGTCGCAAGTATCTGTTTCTCCAAAGTTTTCTTCGCTGTGTCAGGCTTTTTGTCGTTTACCGAGACTTTTTTTTGCTGCTCCACATTCACATATCCTGCGCTCGAAAGTGCTGATCTGGTTCAGTATCCATCAGTTGGAGGACGAACTGAGGCCGCCTTACACTAAGACCAGTCGTCCCCAGGACGGCTGGGGTCGCACGGCCGTCATGCGTGGCAAGTGAGAAAGCAGCCGCACGGCTGCAGATAGCCGCCCTCATATCTGCTGGTGGTGGGGGCTGACGCTTTCTGTCGCACGGCTTAAATGGATTATTGTGGGGGATTCTCGCTCTCACGTAGTAATGACCTGGTTAAGTCTGTTTTTTATTGCGCGTACACACCCTGCCAGCGCGTACATGATGCGCTGTCATGTACCGAGCATCAGTGAAAATGGTGGTGTTTCGACACGCCGCTCTGAAGAATAAGTCGACTATGCACAGACAGACGCTCACCGTTTGCATTTTCACATACAGGGCTCGTGCAATCACATATGTCTACATATGTGTGTTTGCAAATTACGTCGAGTAGCTTGGGTTCTACTGAGAACCGTGTGTTGCTAGCAGTGGGCTCCCCCATCTGATACCTTTCGTGCACACGGGACCACCGCTGTGCTCCTCTAGCTCAAAAATCTGCCACGAGGTGGAACGCGGCTCGGCGCTTGGGAACTCACCCACAAGCTTGCGGACCAAGTGGGCTTTCGCTGGTCTCGTTTTTCGTCTGTCCGTACAGTTAGAGAAAGTTCCTGTTATATTTCATCTGTGCTGCACTTCCTCAATAAACCTTTCACGTCTGGGAGTGAAATCCCCCGCAGAATCTCGTGTCCCTTTCGACCGATGAATGTCAATGAGGCCCCCTTTTGAGGATGGCAGAGGCGGCGCTTCTTGTTACGACTTGCCTTACTGCCGTGTCTGGGTCTTCTTGCGTTGTGCCGCGAAGAAATGCATGCAGAATAGTGGAAGGATCGTGAACGGTAGGACAAATCTTGCGCTGGGAAGACTCCCGAAAGGAGGAAGCCTTTCAGTGTGGACAACAGCCACTGCGGCGGCAGTGAAATGTCTTGACGCCACGACCAGATCATGTCAGCACCGGCAGAGGAACACGTCTGTTTGAACTAGAGGAGCACAGCGGTGGTCCCGTGTGCACGAAAGGTATCAGATGGGGGAGCCCACTGCTAGCAACACACGGTTCTCAGTAGAACCCAAGCTACTCGACGATGTTGTAGTGGCACAATGCGGCGGAAGCCCCCATGAGGCTAGCAGCTTTTTGCAGCTGTGATGGAAGCACCTGAGAACGTTCTGTGTTCCGCTGTAAGGTGGGCAGCACCTGGACGAGTACTTGCATTTTCTGCGATATAAACAAATGCCCGTAGATTTAAAGTGATTGAAGTTCATATATATGGGACATGTGGGTGACATACACATCCTGGGTGATGTATTTATTTGTTTGACTTCCTTTGATGAAATAGTCATCTTTGGGAGTAACAAGACGGGTTCTGTCTCGTCGTCAAATGCTGCGACACAAGAACGCACCTGGGAAAAAGATTGCAACTGGGCTGCACGCAGCCGCGTTCTACAGTACAGAACACCTGATATGTGTCTCTTCAAAATTCTGCTGACAGAACAGAAACCTTGTCACGATGCATCAAATTCAGGCTGTGTCGACGTCGCTGCTTCTACGACGACTGCCCGCAAAGTTGGTTCCCACCAGCCCCTCTTCTGTTTTGTAAATATGCATCTACATCACGCACACTTTATTGCATGATTACGTACGTATATGGACACATGTAGCTTACAGCTACACTCGATACGCGTGCTCGGCCTGCGGTTTCGATAACCCACAAGATGTTCGCGCGCTGCATGGACGCTCGACAAAGTCTTGTGGGCGAGTTGGAAGAAAGCTAGTCGTCCAGGCTGGGCGGTCTGTAGCCATCGAAGACTTGGCTGCAAGCAACAGCACAGTCAATCCAAGGGCACACTGTTAGGTTCTCCTGTGTGTAGTACACTCTCCGCGCTGTCTCAATTTCCAAAACAGTGTGCATTCAGCTCCCGTGGCGTTTCAAAAACCTACCCTCTTTGTGTCTACGCTCATTAAGAAAACTTCTCAAACGATACATCGGGACGCCAGACTCGACAAGGAACTGTACGCCAGACTGCAGTGCAGCACGGCAACTAGGATGCGACCTGGGATGGTGCACACTGAGGACGTCAGCAGCCCTAAGTACGCCTAACTATGATGCCCATGCTAGTGGTTAAATATGTGGAACTTTCGTTGTTGATGAAATTCGACGAAAGCCAAAGAAGTGCGTAGAATGACTTAGCCCGTGTGCAAACTGCGTGGCCCACTACTTACCCGCACCACGTGTACGTCAGTTATTAGATTGTGACACTGGTTACCCTACATCTGAAAGCGTGTACTACGCATGGACTTTTAGTCCATATATATATATGCGTATACATAGCGAATCATACGCATAGATACAAAAATTCAATTAAACAAGTATATAATATACGCACATGAATATATATATGTATACGTACATATATATATAAATATGCAGTGATTTTAGACACACGCATATCCACATTTATACACCCCAGCAGACTTCGTCACAGGTACACGTAGAGGGAAATTTGAACGTCCGTTATCGTGAATCGGACCGACACGTCAGGCCTCTTGCCTTTGAAGAAGTTCTCACCTTCTGATGAAGCCGAAACACTTGGGCCCTTGCATTCCAGAAAATTTCAAGTCCTTCAGACGGAAACGGAAGTTACTCACAGGTTCCTTGCAAGCCAATCCTTTCCTGACGAACCGAGAAGGAAGTCGACCAAACACCGTCACGAACGAACCACCCCTGTTGCAAGGAGTCCCTATATATCTATCTGTCTACCTATCTATCTAATTATCTATCTAATTATCTATCTATCCATATATCCATCTTGAGCTTCGAACGCGTAGACTATCGATCTTTCGCGTATGCGTGTACACATGCTTATGCACATAACAAGGATACACAGGGGTTGCGCAGTACGGACATACGCGTATAAATATATATATATATATATATATGTTTCAGACAGAGAATATATATATATATATATATGTGAAGATACAGTCAGATGTGTAAAGGTGGTTGCATATGTGTACACATGAGTCCAATGCGCAAGCCTCGACCTACGTGGTAGATAGCCCTAATGGCTAGTTGTTCCACAGACATGTATATAAACATATACACATACATATATGTTTCTCAAAGCATGTGTCCTAACCTCCTCTCTCTCTATCTCTCAATATGTATACATGTACGTATGTGAGCCTGAAGGAACGCAGGAAGGAGTACGCACTTAAAATGCGTGAGTTTCGCTTGAGGTCTTCTCCTCAAGGTGGGGTGTTCCTGCCCACAGGTGACAGAGCCCCGGCAGCGCGAGCACTGAGATGTACATATGCGTATACAGGATAGTCTTCGGCTGTCTACTGTTCCCCATGGACCACCACCACCGTCTTCGACTTCGCTCGCCCTTTCTATGTCCAAGCAACCCTTGCATGCCGACGTATACACAAGTACATTCATGCGTACACACAAATCGTCGCGTAACTGCGTGTCACACTACAGACAGACGGATATGGAAAGGATACGCATGAGGGCGATTTGATCCCCGTTGTGTACCCTCCGCTCGAACGAGGAACGCACCGTTTGGCTTCTTCTGCTGAAGTCACGGCTTCGAGCGCAGCCTGCCAGGCTTCCAAGTTCTTCTCTCCCTGCTGCACGAGCACCTCGACCTCGGGCAGCAGGTCGGCAAGCGCCCGAAACTGGTCCAGCACCACGTACGAGAGAAAGCCGATTTGGGACTGAATTCTGAGAAGAAAGCCGCAACACGAACACGGGGGTGTCGGTTACGCACCACAGACAGAGAGAGCAGAAAAATATTTCCAAAAAGAAGCAGAAGCGAAAGGCAGCCCGGGACCCGTCGCCGCTCCCTCCACGGAAAAACTACGTTGCACAGGTCGTCGTCGTGTGCAGAGACGAACTGAGTGAGCGTGGTCAGGCCTGCCGCTAGCAGCTGCAACTCGATCTTCGAACTCCCGACGTGGTGACCCCCTAGGCGATAAGAAGTATCGCTGGCTGCCACTTTTGCGCTTTCCCACAACGATAACGCGACGCATGATCTCACATGCGGATCCACCACCCAGACGAGAAAACCGGCTCTCACATTTCTTTCCTGCCCAGAGCACTCCATAGTTATATGCGTATACACACACTTTAGGGCACTGGCGTGCAGCGTGTGCCACAGAAACATATAAATACGTACGTGTGTATATGCATAGAGGTACTGGGGAGGGGGGGCCCTCGCCCTTGCAGGCGAAGTAGGCGATTGCGAGCACGAAAGTGAATATGACGTAGTATCATGGGCGCGTCTAGAGACAGGGGAAGGCTTGTTCACACGCCCGTCTTCGCGTGCACCACCTCAAGCTCTCCCCACGCCGTGATCTACGGACACTTTCAACTGACGCTGCCTCCTGCCGGCCTTCGCCGGGTCCTGTCCGCTTTCGTTACGCGGACGACACGAAGAAGGTACGGCAAAAAAAAAGTGAGGAGCAGAGCACGCCTCGAACGGGTGGGTACTACTACTGCCCCGTGCGCCGTGCACAAGGTGACATGGCGCACCACCTCCCCTCTACCTGTCGCCGTGTAGAGGGCGCTACGCTTGCGGAGAGAGACCATCGGTCTACGTGCGTAGGAAGCCGCACCTTTCAACTTCTGTGCGAGCGTCCATGAACACCGAGATGGCCACACCCTTGCGTCTTTCCAGGTCGACTTGGGCGTTGAATTCCTGCGTTACGAGCGAAGCCCACTGCACATTCCTTCCACCGCCAGTTACTGGGTTGCAAATGTCGGCGCAGTGGATCAGACACATCACCAGCAGCGCACGGTCCTCCTCTCCCTGCAGCATCTCGCGGTCACCTGCGGACGCAGCAGCACCCACACACGCGTTCCCGCGGCGCTTCATCACCTTTTTCGGAAAAAAGAGCAAACGCCCAGAGTAAGAAAATCATTCCTGGACACCTGTCCCTGCACCTGGGCAGCCGCAAAAGCGCGCGCGCCCCTGCTGCTCTCACCAAAAGAGGTGCGCCACAGCCCAGTCAATAACTTGCCTGCGGGATACGTATACAGACGGAATTCCCAGCGTATCACGTACGAATCAGTGTACCCACGTATGTCTACAAGTAAAGAGCAACCGGAAAAAGGACCGTGGTGGTCTCTTCTGAAAAGTTCGCCAGTGAGCCCCCGCGTCGGCAGGAACACGTACACACATTTATATGTATTTTTGTATACTAGATATGCAGGTAGACACAGAAATGAGTAGGCGGATACACGCAGACGCCGATTTACACGTATAATGTAGCAGTTGTCCCCGAGACAGCCGCTCAGCTCGAGACGACTTCTGAAGGCGACCTGCGAACATGACTGCATCCTTCGAGAAAAGAAAAAAACAGACGAACGTGTCCTCCATACGCTTATTGTGATCCACCGGTCAACATTTCTTCCCTCGAAAAAGCAGTCATACACCTTCGCCTGGTGAGTAGCAGCTCACACGACGTGTTCCGAAGGGGCTCTACGTACGCGCGATGTATGCCATGCAGAACGGCAACGGTATTTCGTCTCTCGAAGAAAATAGGGAACGCGACTTGTCTGGGCGTTTCACGCAGGGCTGATTACGAGAAGCATCTTAGCTGCTGTGACTGCGGCCCTTGATCGCTCCCGCCTCTGTGACCAAGCGATCTGCCGAGAATGCTGCGCGATGGCACCTTTAAAAAGTAGCAGTGTCGAAGTTGTTGAAACTCTACGCATTTCTCCAGATTACTAACGACGGCGCGTGCAATCCTAGACAGACCTGGACCCTCTCCCCCGCAACAGGGCAAACGTACACTCGGGGTGCCATGCTGAAGTTGCACACCCATATACATACAGATATATATATACACATTCATAGATAAATACAGATAAGTAGGTGGATATGTGTATCACGGCAGGCGCATAAATATACTTGTAGCACTACACGTGTGTTTCCATCTGTGTATTTTCGTACGTACGTGTCCACGTGGGGAACAGAAAGAGGCCAAACAGTTATCCTCCTGTTCGTCTCCCGGGGTCAACGGGGAAGGACTAAAGAGGTAGTGAGTCACCAGACGTGGAGAAAAGTACAGAAGTCATGCAAACCCTTCTGTGTGCAAACGCTCCTGTGTCTGCATGCACGCGTATACAAATAAAAAGGCCCTCCCCCCTCCCTGGATGCGAGGAGGCGATTATGTACCTGACCCCTCACTAAGCCGATTCTTCTTTGTACGTGAAAACCTATGTACTGACACGTTGTACACGTATACGTCTACACGTCTCGTCGGCTCCTATCGTACTCATATCCACCGATACAATGCATCTATCGAATGCAAGCGGGCCGGCGCGTCGAGAGACGCCGACTGACGTACTCTTCTTCATCTGCGCTCGGCGCTTCATGGCGTCGTGGTGGTGCCTGAAAAGTTCCATATCCGTCGAGAAAATTGCTTGAATTACCAAGCGCCTGAGTTCTGTGAAGGACGGCACGAGGCGCGCTCCGGCTTCGCTCTTCCGCTCCTCCTCGGGCTCCACCTGCCCCGCCTCCACGACCCCGAGCCCCGAGTGATGCGCGCGCGGCTCTCCCGCCCCATACAAATTCAGTTCCATCATACTGCGAAACACCAGCCACACGTCGCCAGCAAGGGCAGCAAGAAGTCAGTCTTCGAGCCGTGCTGCGCAACAACCGCAGAGTCTCATGCGCAAAGAAGCAAGTCACTTCCATCGCCTGTGAGGAAAGGACACCCAGCCAGCCGCCTTTAACGAAGGCCTGTTTTCTTGAAAAAACACAACACAGCCGAGGATCGTGGGTCAATCACGGCGTCGCTCCCTGCACCTCCCACTGAAGAAAAAACGTAGTACTTATATATATAGCGGATTATACACGCGAGGTTATACGAAGACGCAGGAGTGGCTATGCCTGTCTTACTACATGCTGTGTAGGCAGTGGTGATGCAAGAAACACGTGTGCACACACACACACACGCACACACACACACACACACGTACGTGGGTGTGTAGATACATATGCGACATACACACAAACACGTCTCTGCAGAGGAATTGAAAGAAACAGACCCACATATGTCATACGTATACAGATATGCGTATATATACATACCCACACTTGTAGAAGATGTCTACAGAAATGTATGTACACACTTCTTCACGTCTCCACACTCACGTATATATATAGATATACATCTATACGGGGAGACACAGATGTGTACAGGATTGTCTATATATGTCCATATAGGGGGACGGTGACGCGGAACCGTCTTCGACAAGAGGAGGCAGCGGCAGCAGCGTGGGGGGCAAGGCGTACGATCGGACAGCGAAGGCCGCGTGATGATTCTCGAGAACAGCCTTGTCGTTGTACATTATCGAAAGGGGATGAAGCTCCGCCCTGAGAAACGCGTTGTTGACGCCGGGGTGGTCGACGTCATGACTCAGAGCTGCATGCATCAAACAACACCGGCGCAGCTGCCAGGGAACTGCAGGGCGCGCATTTTCGGCGTCTCCTGGCGACGACAACATCGGGTGCTTTCCTCTCTGCGTCGTGAGTCTGTTCCGCAACAGAACGACGAGCCGGAAATGTGTAGAAAAAAGCTATCGACGACACCTAAAGCTGTCTCCCTGTTCGTAAACATAGACAGGTGGACGTACATAGAGAGGCAGACCGGACACACATACGTACCTACGTGGACACATGCACACACACGTACATATATACATAGATACACACATACGTACATAGGTAGACACACAGATGCGTAGATGGATACATGGATAGAGACGTACATACACAGATAGAGACACGGTTGGATAGAGAGATACGCAGATAAACACAGACAGATACACAGATACATATATAGACACATAGACAGATACCTACGTAGACACATACATTGATACACATGTACAGATACATAGATACATGCGCAGACACATACATAGATCCACACGTAGATACATACAAAGACACATATACACAGGTACTTAGATACATACACAGACACATGCATGAATACACTCGTAGACACATACACTGATGCATATGGACAGATACACAGATACATACACATACGTAGATACAGACGTAGATACGTACATCGATACATATGTACGTATGCATACACACATATAGACAGATAACCGTGCACATCTATTAATCCGTATAAGGAGGTGGACAGGAACACTGGCATGGAAGGATGCTTGAACCGCGAGAACGGAGTGACCACCGCCAGCTACGCTGCTATCGGCGGCAGTGCCTTTTCACTCCTTCCTCGTTTTCCTGAAATACAAGTGCGACATACCAGACCATGGGGCAGCGCCACCAGGCACTCGCGCTGCCGGAGCCCAGCAGAAAGTAGCCTCTTCATCAAAAAGACGCGTGGGCAGCAGCGCTTGAAGTGCTCCGCCGGCGCACGCAGTGAGCAGGCGGGCAGTCGGGAAGGAGAGTATTTCTCACAGTCAGGAGCGAGGAGTCTTTACATCGAGGGCGTACTAGAGTCAGCTCATGGCATATCAGTTCTTCGGGACCCAACAGGAACGCAGCAATACATTTGACAGCCGTGTGGGCGGGGGGGCCAGAGTAGCAAGGCGTGCAGAGAGATATCAACTGTTACCTTCTCTGCAAGGACAGGAAGACGCCCCAGCAATAAGTGCGCTTTAGCGGAGAAAACCCACCTGCGAGTAAAATGGAGAACTGCTCCAAGCGGCTCAGCACGTGGCGACACCCGCACGACGCGATGAACATCCAGCACACCTGTCATGCAAACATCGCAGCAGCTCGCATGCATGCGGAGATCCATTTTAAGCCCCTCGTGCTTCTCCAAGTACTACACTGCTCAGGTCTGGCCGCCGGGAAGACACACAGATAGACCCTGCCCCCCGCGCACGTGTGTAGTCTGCTTCGCACATGCGCAGTGCCCTGTCGAGCTTCACTCACGCGACTTGTACGTGCTTTATGACACATAAACGCCCATACATATATATATATATCTTTGTACGTGCGCGTATACAAGCGTAAGCACACACAGGGTTGGATGACAGATGAGTAGACACATATTTAAGAGAACACAAAATAGAGTCACGAGGCAAAATGGAGGTCTACTGGTCTCTTGAAGACGTCTCGATACGGTGGACGTCGACTGACGACGCCAGGAAGACACAACCGCGTAGGCCGTGTGGAAGGCAGGAAAGACAGACGAATTCCTCTCCTCCATGCCTGGTGGAAGACGAGGTAGACAATGCTTCTCCCGCTCATGCGCGCCTCGGCGGCATCGATGGAGGAGGGTTTTCGCGGCCCCCACGTTTTCTGCCAGTCCCGTTGCTTGCACTAGCTAGAATCGTCTAGGAATTGCATGTGACCGGGACACCCTGAGCAGAGACTGACATGTTCGTATGCTCAGTAACTTACTAAGTACAGCAGCACAAACACATATATCTGTCTGCCAGTAGCTGTACATATAAATACACATATATATGCACAAGCGTAGAATTCTGTACATCTACCTATCTATCTAACTACATATATATATATGTATTTATGCGTAGCGTGACGTAGCAACCGTATATACATATATACGTGGATTTATACAGATATATGTGTAGAGAAGTAGGCGCGCACTAAGGGCAGCAGGAGAAAGCAGCGAAAGCAAACTCTCATCTGATGGACGAAGACAACGACCTCTGGAAGCCGAAATACGCAAGTCCTGCAACAGCTCCAAGCATACACCTATACATATATATATATATATGCGCGTAGAGTGACATAGCACTTGCAGGTGTATATATACATATATGTATATATATGTAGACGTGTGTATCTAGATAGATGCATGTGTAGACAGGTATAGACAGGTAGACAGACGTATGTATAGTACACCACGCAACCCCTCAACACCTATATACACGTACATACGCGGAGGCGGTCGTGTGCATGGGGCGCAAGGAACGAACCTGGAACACATGCACCGCGTGATAGAAGTTGTGGTAAGGATTGTCGGTATGGTAGCCATCACGTATAACGGCAAAAAATTGACGAAGCTTGGTTTCTTCGCTCCACTCGAGCAGGCCTAGATCGTCGAACGCCAGCAGAAAAAACACCTCCATTTCTCCTCCGGTTCGCTTCCATATATCCAAGTCCCATCGGCGGTACTGGGCGAGCAGCATCTGCGAGTAGGCGCACCAGATGTACCGGCAGCGACACACAGCAAAAACTACTCTCTCTGGACGCAGACGCTCTTTGACACTAAGGCACTCCTTCAAGAACCCCGACACCTACACACGTTGTTCAACTTTCTTGTATAGATGTATATATATATATATACTCATGTGTCTTTACGGAGACATATTTGTGTACGTGTGTATTTAGGTCTATTTATGAGCACACACGCGTATGTGCCCACCCAGACGTATGCACAGGTAAGTACCTTACGTACGTACAACTACATATACATATATATATATATATATTTATATATATACATGTGCATGAAAATATATATGGTGAAGGAGAGATGCATGTGTGTTCACGTAGATATTCACACAAGCACATGTGTATATTGAGGCGAGGAAAGATACACATATAGGTCAACGCGCAGGAACGAACTCACAAGAAGACGTGTGCGCGTCCATTTCCCCCCGCGTATATTTAAATACAGAGCATGACAGCGAGCGAGAGAGTGCGCGAGCAAAATACATGTACGTATATATCTACATATGGAGATGCATCAATAGCTATTCGTAACTACGCTCTGCTCAAGTACACCGTCTCTTGGTCCTCATTAACGCGCAGACGGCCAGAGAGACATCGGCGGAAAATGCCGTCCAACCCCACGAGTGACGCCCGCACTAAACTCCGCAGTGTACGTTTGTCTCAGGACATCGACACATATCTACTTATATCTGTGTATAAGTGCGCTGCTCCACGTATACGCACGCAGGTGAAGCACAGAGATTTCGCCCCCTCATCACAGCAGGAAAGGAGCCAGCTGCGGGACGACTTCCATATCTACATCGGGATAGGCGGGTGCCATCTCCGGTACCGAAAAGGACCGCTCTTTTCTCTCTATACGCAGTACGAAGACCGTCCACCCTGCATATACACATACATATATGCATACATATACGTGTGAATGTATGTGTATGTGTCGGTCTACCTATCACTCCATGCGTATAAATATATACACGCATGCAGGTACACACAGTGGAAATGACGGCAGAGCCATTCGTAGGTTCACGTGTTGGAGATGTGTTTTTTGCGGGCGAGCAGAAGCACGTCTGCAGTCGTCTCGGGCCAAAGTGGCCGCTGCTTCAACGCGTGTCAGCTCCTGAGGAACTGCTTTTTTCTGTAGAGAGTGTGGGAGCCTGTTCTCTCTCTCGCTGGGAGACGGGCGGCAGATCGGCAAGCCCGTCGTCCTTCGGCGTGTCTACGGCTGCTGTGGTGGCGGGTGCAGCAGCACGGCACGGCGTACGTCTTTGCGAAGCATGCGCATGTGTTTCTCGCATTTCTTCAACGCGCCAGAGAAGACGAGCGTCGGCAGAGAAGCAGATCTGCGCACGCCTCGTCTTCGTCTTATCCCCCAAGAACGCGGCTGGGTGTCGCGCCGCCGGCCTCCGGCAGCTGCTGGTTCTTCGCCTTCGCGGCCTCCCCTCCCCGCTCTTCCCTGCCCGTGAAGCTTTTTCCGCCCCTCCACACGGGCCCCCTCCTCTTCTTCCCTTTGCTCCGGAGACGCCGTTCCTCCGGGCGCCAGCGCACGCATCCACTCCTGCTCTTCCGCTTCTTCTTCCAGCGCAAGCTGCAGTCCTGCTGCCGTGTCACGCACCCGCACCACAGACACCGACAGCAAAAAGGCGCGCGTAGCAACTCCTCTGTTCCCGCACGTCCCACACGAGCGAAGAAGAATCCCCTCCACACAACACAACAAGTGGGCAGCTGCAGACTCCCTACTGGCTTGAACAGCAATGCACGGGCTGTTTGCTGCCTGCGTGGCAAAACATCCGTCGTCCCCTCCCTGCAGGTGAGGCTCTCGGATTTTCTGCCGCCCTTTCAACGCTACTTCCTCGGTGAAAACGACTTCCTTCCGCATGCGTAGCCGTGTTCTAATAGCGCCTGCTTCTTCCTACGCGCGCGTCTCAAGTTTCGACTGCCACCTTCTCTCGGCCTGCGCCGCGTCCTGCGTCTCCTGACCCACTTTTTTCCACGCATATCTCACCCCCGCATGCCCGTCGCTGAAGTCGGTGGCGTGTCACCTCTTCGCTTGTTCCACTACCCAATTCCTCTCTCCGCGCACTGTGCCTCACTTATCCCTCGCCACCTTTGTTCTCGGCCCGCGCTCGCCGCCATGCTCGGACTTTCTTCCCAGCCTTCCCTGCGCAAGGGCGCCCTGGAAAAAGCCTCGGGGCTTTATCTCACATAAACTCGTGCTCCCGTCTCTCTTCGCGCGTCTAGCGTGTCACTCTAGCCTCGGTTACGTGCGAATCTCATTCTCCCCTCTGCATGCAGTTGACGGCTGCACAACTTCGCACGAGGGTGCTACCACCGCCTGGAAATGGGTAGGAGCACTCTCCTTTGCCTTGTGTCGCCCCCCTCTCTTTGAAGCCTCTCACATCTGTCCCTCCAACATATCTTCTGCAAGCTCACAATTCATATTTAGAAGTGTGCGTGGATATCCCTTCGAAACCATTTGAGCGCCGTCTGTACAGCAGAACAGGAAGTCTTGGTCAGCAGGTGGATCCGTCAGCCATCGTCCGTCCCACCCGACCAGAAACAGACGTGGATTCCACCTAGCCACACCACTACACAGATTTGACGTATACGGCGACATACAGGTATACAGATGTATGTACACACACACACACACACGTATGCATACATTTATCGATAGTAGGTACAACCCTCTTGTTGGTGAAGAGTCATTTTACAGTTAAGACAGGCACGAGTAATCGAAGAGATGCAGAGACTTACAACGTGATGGCTGGGACGGATTACAGAAAGGGCCGCTTAAAAGGGACAAATGGAAACCTGTACAGCAGCAAGCGACTGACACAGACAAAACCTTCGCGGGAGGCTCACCCGGCTCGGTACGCGCCTTTCTGACTGCTCCACCAGACGAAGTAACGTGACGAGAGTTTGCTTCTTCCTCCTCGTGACTGGGTGATGCAGCTGGTGCCGGGACAAACGCGTTGCGGCTCCCTCTCGCTTCAGCATCTGCTCCTGCTTGACTCTTCATTCCTTGAGGAACAGACCTGTCGTCCTGCTGCGTGCGGATCTCATTTCTCTGTTGTTGCACCCCCTGCGGCTCCGGAAACCTGGGGTAACGACTTCGCGCCGCTGGTTCTGCGTCTCTGCCTGCTGCTGCCGCTTTTTCCCCCTGTGCTGCACCGCCCCCGCCCCCTGCTGCAGCACCGTTAGTCGCGTCTGCTGCAGTGGTCTCTATTTCGACTGCTGCTGCCCCTCGAACGGGAGGGGATTCCTTTGCTGCCGTCTCTCCTCCCCCGTCACTGCATGCCTCTGCAGGCGACCCGATCGCTGGTGGTGTTGATGATGCGATTGCACGGGCTGCCGCTGGTGCTGTCGCCGGGTGGGCCACACCTGCTGCTGCTGGTGTTACTCCCGGTGTCGGTGCTGAGGAGGGCAATCCCCAGCTCAGTAATTCTCTGCGAACTTCGCCGCTTCCTCGACGGCCATCGGAGGAAAGCGACGCCTCTTCCTCTGAGCTAGATAATTTTCCGCGGCGACGCACACAGTCCACCGATCTACCGCGCCAGCTGCTGCCAAATAAACAAGATGACTCGCGCTCGCGTAGCCCGACGGCCATCGACTGACAGCGCCGCAGACTCTGAAACCTGAGCCGCTTGTCTTCTTCTACAATGCTCTGCGAGCATACAGCACCACAGCAGCAAATACCGCACACTTCTTTTCGTCCTCTTCTTCCACACCTACACACGACTCTGCTAACGGCGTTCCTGCTGAACATGTAAATTACAGGCGAACCTTTCAAAACAACACAACGATAGTGTTCACCTCGTCACATTTAGAGAGAGGCACACACACATAGACCCACACATACACTTATACACAGGGACATACATATGTGTACACAGATGCTGTACGTACGTATGTGGGAGAGATGCGAAGACGAGAAAAAGAGAGAAAAAAAAGGAGGGCAAGCGCCCGTACAGACAGGGTGCGAGAGACATAAACAGGGGAACATGGTACTATGGACGCAGCTGTACCGACGAATGTACATTTGGACATGTATGTGTAGACCTAAGTCCGTTGGCAGGGCACAGATATACAAGCATGCAAACAAGAGTGAAGATTTCTACACGCCTACAACAAGACGGGCGCGCAGACCCTCAACATGTACTTTTCTCTAGGAAGTTCTTGGAACGCTACGAAGCTGCACCCAAGTCTTCTACGCCCTTCCGACTTGCTCTAGGAAAAACCTTGCTTTCCTTGAAAGTCATTCGCGCTGAAAAAGATGACTCCTGCATGTAAAGGAGAACTGCCACGAGAACCACACACCAGCAGCAGTTCGTGTCTACAAATGTGCAGACCTTCCGCACAAAAGTGCTTCACGTTGTCTTCAACGCGTCCCTCCCGGTGAACTACTCACTGAAGAGGTGTGCCGTACATGTTGCAGTCAAAAGGAGGGCACCGCGGGTCTTATGCCATCTTCTTTTACGGCTGTAAGAATCTCCCCTCTCGTCTGCAAGATTGTATATCTGTGTACTGCCCACGGACTACACACGCGTGTACAAACACACCCGCACACGTACAGATGCGCATGCAGTCGCCTGTCGTTCTCCTTCTGGCGGGCTCGTTTGCAGACGTACAGTAACTCACGCAAAGACACTGTGAAACACTTCTTTACGTACGGGGCTTCTTTCTAGTAAGGCCGCACGCCTGTGTGACTCTTTTGTCCCCCCCGCGTAGACGCACAGGTCATCCCCACGCTCTACACGCAAAGACTTGAAGTGAGGAAGTGTGTGTGCGCAACCTTCCGAGCAACGTTCAGCAAAACTGCGAACGCGAGCCCCACAAACGATGCTGCGAGACGACGCGAAGGGGGGAGACTACGGAAGAGAAGGGAGGGTTGAGCGACTGCAGACGCCTGTCTCCGTCTCGCACAAAGAGGCAGCAAAGCCTGGCAACTGGCCACAAGGCGTTCCCGCTCCCCCGTCCCTCGGGGCTGCGGACACCGAAGCACTTCACCAAGGCGACATAAAACGTCAGACTATTCCTTATCCAAGCAATTCGAAGAATGAAGACGCAGCCGTTGACTCATCGTCGCGGTTTATATCCACATAATAGTCACATATACGGGCGCGGACAAAATTTGCACACTATTCGCTTGTGTACGTCACAGGTGTTGGTCGTGTGTATCTGCATATATGGTCACCACGGAGACACGTGCGTATCCCGCTAAAGGAAACACGTGCGCACGAACGTGTATATATACGTGTAGGTGGAAAGCTGGGATTTTCGTTAGGGAGTACGTGTGTGTGGACTAAGAACATCGCTGGTATGCCACTGCTGTGCACTTTCCACAGACGTGCGCAGACGGAACCAGTGCTGGTGGGAAGCGCGGCAGCAGCAAGCACCAGGGAGGCGCGCGCGAGACCTACCTCAATTTCCTCCAGCATTTTATCTGCACTTTTGCCCGGCCGTATGCGGTAGTAATCTTCATCTGGCTCGGCAATCACGTACGAGATCATTGTCTTCTTCGGATTCAAAAGCGTCATGCCTGCCATGCACATGTTTGTGAGCGCGCCGCCCAACGCGTTCTGGATCTCCCGCTGGACGCAGCGCAGCAGCACCTCGTCTTCCCTGCAGCAGAAGCACAGCAGCAGCAGCAGCGATGCACGACAGCTGTTGCACCGGCGTAAAAAAGCGCTGTAGATGCGCATTCACTATGTTTGCAGTAGACACGTCCCCACGCGTACGCGCACAGACACAGAAAAACTCACACGCATGCAAAAAAGCATGCATCTATACGTACATACGGACTCACACGTCTGTATAGACACATGTATACATACACACACAAAACTTACCCACCCACTCACCCGCACACACACACACACACACACTTTCCCTTCTGTTCTTCTTTCTATGTCCTCTTCTCTGTCCTCTTCTCCCGCTGACCTCCTCCCCGTTTCTTGTGTCGTCTCCCTTCCTTTCGTCAGGTTCATCCATCTGTCCCACCTGCTCCCTTTCCGGGCGGACCCGTCTCTTCCTCTTTGCATCCCTGTACGCTCCCCCTCATTTTTCTCCTTCTTCCCCGGCAGTTCCTCCTCTGCCTGCTCCGTCTCCTGTCCCTCCTTTGGTTGCATGCCCTGCCTCTCCTTTTGTTGGCGCTCTCCCATTCTCAGTCGTCTGCATCGCCTAGCAACTTACCGGGTGAACTTGTGAGCCACTTTGAGAACATTCGAAATGGAGGCCGTCTGCAGCAAATCCCCGTAGATGAGTCGCTTGCGTTCAGAGATGCTGCAGGCAGGGCAGTTGCAAGAAAAAGAGCCCCGGCCGCCTGCTGGCTTGTACGAGGAAGAGCGGCGTCCGCCATCCTCCAGAGGTCCCGCGGCCCCTGCTGCCGTCGTGGCTCCGCCTCCTCGTTCTTCGTTTCCTTCATCTAGCGAGCTCGACGTACTGCCGCTATCCGACGAAGACGACGACGGCACCAGCGGCGACCGCGTGTAGCCGGAGCCGCTGGCGCCCGTTTCCGGACGCGGAGAGGACCCAGCCGCCGCCAGCGACGCGCACAAAGAGCGGCACCCGCCGCGCGACAGCAGCAGCCTAGTGCACACGCTTCTATTTACGACCAGTAGCAGTGCCTTCACGTGTCCCTGCCCGTCCATCAGCGGCACGACAATCACCGCGCTGAAATCACGCCGCACACAAGTGTGTCTCGGTACAGAGGACGAGTCAGCATCCTCTACTGTATGTTTCTATGCAAGCTACGCCAGAAGATCCGGCGGCTGTTGCAGCAGTACTCCAGAAGGTGTTGCACAGCGACGTCACTGCAGCTTCCGACAAAGAAAAGGGATATTCACTCCCTATATACAAGCGTGCATGCGTACGCATCTCGACTTCTCCCAAGCACCAGGCAATGCAAAAAAGCCTCCACATCTGCCGTGTCGAGCGAACGCGCCGACGTCCACATTTGAACGCCCTTGGTGCAGCTTCGCAGACACCCGCGCACTGCACAGATCGCCCCACATTTATCTGTCTTGACGCGTGCGCAGTTCACTTCTACTACGGCTGCGATGCAAGAAGAGCACTGCCCACGCCCTCGGGATTTCCACAAACGTTTGTCCAACGCAGTCCAGACCGACCGAGACATGTGCCAGCACCACGACGCGTCCACTGCTGATACAGAGATCAGCCTATCTATGTGTATGCGCATTCATGTGGAACCCCGTGTGGCCCGGGAACAAGCCATTCTCACCGCGTGTTGACGTGCGCCAGACAGTCGTATGCCTCATTCAGTCCAGAGGGCACGTCATTGGCGATGACAATTCTTCCGTTCTGACGGAGGGCTTCTCCTAGGAGCGGGTGCGTGAAGGGAAGGGACAAGCCCCGCGCCCTGCGCGCAGCCACATCCACACTTCAGGTTCGCGGAGGACGTGCAGCTGCTCCTCCACGCTGAGTAGCAAAATTCGCATCCTTTCCAAGTTCTCACCGTAGTGCAACAACGCGCACACATGCATATATCTATTTGTCCAAGGGCGTATGCACGAGAGACACTACACAAGAGGGGAACTGGAAGAACAAGTTTTCTTCTGCGCCCCAGCAGCACCTTGGCGTCCTACTTGTTGCTGGGGGGTAGACTCTCTGAATGGAGCAGCACTGCAAACGAGTGGTTTGCAGCCGCCCACTCGGCTTCCCAGAGATGCGCCAAGTCGGTGCCTGCCTTTGATATAACGGGAGAACGACCGAGTCGTACCGGCTCTCCTAGTCCGTGCGTAGTATTTTTACTGTCTATACCACTTACTGCAGTGCGCCTCCAAGACACATAAACGCCGAGTTCTGCGAGTCGACGATGAAGAAGGCCACCTGTTCCGCCGAGATGGTGGTGTGCACCAAGGCTAGCAGACGCTCCACCTTCCTCATCACGTTCGCACTGTCCTGCGCGCACGTCCAGACACAACACACAAGACTCACGGCTCGATAGCCGCCGCTACCTGCGCAGAACCCGCCTACACTTAAAGGCTCCATCACCTGTTCCTCGGCCAGTCACGTCTCCTTCCCCGACAAACGGCAACATTCGAAAAATGTATCGGGCACGGCTTTTGCGTGCACGCCTGTCTACAAACGAGAACCGCATGTACACAACTCCGCAGAAAAAGACAGAGCGTCACAGCCTCCCTCCTCGATCTGGCCCCCCTCCCCAGAGTCGCGCGCGCGCGGCTCTACCCGTTGTAAAGGAAAAGTATGCTTGTCTCCCAGTACACTCACATACACGAGCCTGTAAATCTCCTCGTTTACTCGTGAATGGAAAAACCTGCATAAGACAGGCGCGCAGGGCTTCTGCAATTCTCTTCTGAACAGGCACAGCGAGTCCTGTATCAAGGTGCGTCCCTCTCCACGATACTGAGTAGATGCACAGAGAAAGCAGACGATCGTGACAGTATAGCACTTGCGCTGGTTGCTCCTTTGTGAGGTAGTCATCGTCGTGCTGCTGCAGCTGCTAGCCGTCTTCCGGCGGTTGAAGGCCGCGGTTGTTGTGTGCTCGCTGCCGCACTCAGGGCAATCCGTCGTCTGCTTCTTCTGGTTCTCTCCCTGCACTTGTCTACTACATTTGCGCGTGCTGCTGCCGAACGTACGCGGTTGCTTCATCGTCCGCAACCCGTGTCACGTCTGTAACGCTGAGCCGCTATCGACGCTACTCGCTTCTTAGCTGCTGCTGCTGCTGTTATCTATAAAGCCTCTGCTGGCTCGCCCTGCACCGAAAGCGCCGTTTTTTTTGCCTGTCGCGCTCCTGCGTGTAGATCGAGAAGCAGCAGCAGAAACGAAGGACGCCGCGATTCAACACCACTTTTCCCGAATAACTTCAGAGAGAAAATGAAGAGCTACTATATATTTGTCCGTTTGAGAGTGCGGCGGTGTCTGATAGCGTGGGCTGCAGCTTGTGCTCCACCCGCTGTTCTTTGTTTAGCGGTTGCACCGTCAAACGCAGGCGACGTCCTGACCAGCACATCGCTCTGTGCAGCTGTGTGGACGTGGTTATGCTACGCCGATTACTTCTTCTCATTTTCTCTGGCTGAAGCCACTCGTTTTGATCCGAAAAATTGTTCGCCCGAAGGCACAGGCTGCACCGGCTGCTGGGCGAGATGAATAGTATCTACTCTGCCTGCTGCTGACGCCGGGGCGGCTTCATACCTGGAACACCGTTCTATGCAGCTCGAGCTGCAAGGCTTTCTTGGTACACTCCCGCCGGAGCCATTCCACTTCAAGAACATGCAGCAGCAGCGGTTCGACAGCAGCACCAATGGCGTCCAGCAGCTGCAGTCCGTCTGTCTCGGGCAACTGCGGCTCCATACAAACCAACAATCCGAGCGGATAGCACTGCTGCTGTTGCTCAGGCCCTACTCCTTCCTCTGCGGCGGTGCCTCGACTACTGAGGCTGTCGCCGTGTGTCCGGCCCCCCCGCGCGGTCGGTCGCCGTGAGGGACGCACCGAAGACGACCGCGAGGAGCTCGCCACCGACCGCGCTCGCCGTACGACGCTCCGGCGCCGGTCTCCCGCTACACACGCGCTCAACTGCGGCAGAAAGCCAAACACGGCGGGAACACTTATTTAGTTCACGTGCATTGATATTGTAAGTGACGACCTAGACATATATACACATCTGTAGACAGCGCTGTACAGCCCGAGTTCATGATCAGTAACAACAGAAAAAACGGAAGCACACATGTCTCAACACGACAGGGAGTACAGAGGGAAACGTAGTAACCCAAGTCAGACAGATAATGACGGCTCACAGAACCATGCACAGTTTACGTCGGCACACGCCTCTATCCACATCGAGGACGCAAAAGAAGGAGACGGTCACCCACCTCCCGCAGATTGATCTCGTGGTCATTCTCTTGTCCAAGCATAGTATATATGCACACGCTCGTGTACGCATACATATATCCATATGTACACACATACACACACTTATACAGAAACACCGGTCGGCGCTGCTGTTGCGGTACTGCGCTGTTGCTGGTGCAGGCCGGCTTGTTTCGTCGGGGCCTTGGGCGGTCGTCCACCCCGCAGAGAAGGCCCTCCTCGCCCGTGCACCTCAATGCATTGGACACGAGAGTTTCCTTTACCTTTCACCCGCAGCAGTGTAGAGTTTCTTTCCTGTTCGTATTTCTGCCGGTCGAGACACCCCCAGTGGTTTCTGCCGACCTATGATGAATCGTCTCGTCTACGTGTGCAACAATATGCACACACTCTCTGTAGCTAGATCATACAGATCCATGCAGGTCTGCCTCTAAATACGTACATACGCATGTATGTATATGCATGTGTGTATAGCCGTCTCCTTAAGAGAAACATATGTGTGCACCTTGGTGCTCGTACAGCAACGCGTACTGCCGTTGAACTCTAAATATGTGGAAGCCCGAATGACGACACGTGTGCACATACACGTGCTACGGCTTAAAACAGCTTGGAACACAGAGATGCTTTACATCCGTACATATCAATCTACGTGACCGCATACGTGGAAATCAGAAACAACTGCCCAGTCGTTCTCTTCTCTCCACGGTGTCCACTATATGAATAGTAGTCTGCTGCGGCGCCCAGGACTGCGGCGCTCGAGACTGCGGCGCTGGGAACTGCAGCGTTCGGGACTGAGGCGCTCGAAAGACGAGGGTGCTCGTTCTGTACGTAATCGCTTACGCGAGGCGAATGATCTCGGATGAGGCCGCGAGAGACTGAGCTTCGCCGAGAGGAGACAGAATCTCTGACTTTTTTGATTGATGTAATTCTGCTCAAAAGCTCAGAGTCCCCCGCAGCTGCCTCTGTCGTCTGTTTCTCCTTGTGGCTTTCGTCGTTTTCGGCGTGACTCATCACAGGCCGTGCACCGCTCAAAGGAGAAGACCCCGCGCCAGCAACGTTGCGCGGCTGGAGAGAGCCGCCCTCTTCTTGCAGTTGTCCCAACGTGTCGCTGCCTTCGTGATGATGGCGCTGCTCCTGCTGAAGCAAAAGCGGCAGCTGCACCTGCTGGTCCGCCGCAGGTTGCTGTTGCTGGGCCTGTGACAGGGGCGGAACGCGCTGCTGCTGGTGCTGCCTCGGTAGCTGCTGTTGCCGGGCAAGCGGAGGCGTCTTCGACTGCTCCGCAGCAGGATAAAAAACCGACCTGGACCTTGATCTTCTGCTTTCCTCGCTCTGGCCTGCTTCACCACCCTCTTCCGGACTGCTCCTGCTTGGCGGCCTCGCTCGCAGTGGAGCTGCAGCAGCAGCAGATTGGCCTGCTGCGGTCCCTGCCCCACTGCTGCCAGCAGTCGCCGCTGACACAGAGGAGCTGCTGCTCACGTTGCTGGTGCCGCCGTCGCGAGGCCTCGGTCCCCCCCCCGCTGGTCGACTGGAAATCCCCCAGCTTGGTCGACTTTTCTCTCCGGAGTGCTTTGACAGCGGGATCGGGCCGCTCCCCTCCTCCCCTGCCGCAATGACAGTGTGTCCTCCTGCGTTGCTGCTGCCGCCCTGCAGGGCACTGCTGAGAGAAGTCGCAGTCAGCTTCCGGCCCCAGCCCTGGGAGGACGCGTAATCGATTCTGCCTGCCTTCACCCGTTGCCAGAGTCGAGAGCTGCCGCTGCGGTCAACCAGCGGTCGCACCAGCACACGCAGCGGAGCTCTGTCTCCGTCGCCGCCCGCTTCGATCTCTTGTTCTTCACTTTTAAAGAAAGGAATGTTTTCCTCGAGTGTCGGTGAGTCGCGGGTTCCTGCAGTCGAACTAGCAGCTGGAAACCCAACGGCGGCCGAGTAGTCGTAGTCACCTGGGCGGCAACACGAGCCCCGCCTGCCCGGCAGGTAAAACGACGACGCGTCCACCCGCTTCCTGCCTGCCATCCCCTCTTCAATCACGTGATTCGCAACACTCCCCTCTTGACCGGTCGAAAACTGCCAAGAGCGCCGCGGCTTCGTGGTCCAGCTGCCGAAGCCTCTAACGCTGCTGCCGCGGCTGCTGCTGCGCCCGTCGCGACCGCGCGAGTCGCTCGCTCTCGACAAGGACGATCTGCTGTTTGTCGCCGTCGGCAGCAGCTCCGCACCTGGTTGCCGAGACGCGCCGCCTGGTGGTGCGGGTGCTGCGGCGTCGACGGCCATTCCTACTGCTGCTGTTGTCGCGCCGATAGTTGCTCGACCCCGTGCGGCTCCCCTTGCTGTGGCTGGAAGCCCTGGGCCACGCGGTGCTGCGGTTCCCTCGTGAGAAGAAGCAGCACTTTTTCTAGACACCGAAGAAAATGGAGGACGTGTCTCCCCAGCAGCAGCAAGATGAGCGTCACCCACACCAGGTGGAGAGGCAGCAGCAGCAGCAGAGCTCCACACAGTAGGGGTCAGCCCGTCCGAAGAAGCTTCAGGAATGCTCTCCCACGAGGTCCTCTGCGAAAAGCAAGACGACCGGTTGACCCCATTCGACTCCAGGGACGCCCGCGTCACACGAATATACGGGAAAAAACTGTCGCGCGCATCGACGATATCCGCTGCAGCGGTCCTCGCGGAATAGGCGCTGCCTCGTCTTCCGACGGCCCTTCGATCCTGCTGCTGCTGCTGCGACGCCAGTCGCCCCCCTGCCTGGTGTGAATCAGGTGCCGAAGGCTCTCCCAGCCACTCCTCCAAAAAGGCGTGGTGCGGCGGAAAGAACGCAGCAGCGGCTACAGGAGCCGAAGACGAAGACAGAAGCAGTCTGTCCTCGCGCGGGTCATACCAGCAAGCCTATCAAGAAAGAGTCACGCAGAATTGCACATGCGAAAAATCCAACCACCTACAGCCACCCTTCGCACACCGTCCCTCCCTTTCGATAAGAGTCGCAGTCAAAAAATCTTGTACGTATTCCCCCCGGTGGAAACAAGCAGAAAGCCTCAAGAGGAAAATCGGTACATGGCATGCGGACCCAGACCGCGTCGATGTCCCCGCGGCGGGGTGGGGTCACTGTCGCGTCCAAGACAAGTTCGTCCGCTTCACACAAAGACACACACATGGCGGAGAAATCGTCCACTTCTACTAAAAGGAACTGTTCTCACGACGCTGCTCGGCAGTTCCTCCTGACTGTCCTCCACCGGCTACGACTACGAATACGACTCCACACCCGTCCTCTTTTGAACTTGCAGTCCACCTGTTTCTTCCACGACTCACAAAGAACCCCGTGCCAACCACCAGCGCTACTGCTGCAGGGTCTTAATCGCTCTAGGCTGCTAGACGTCTCGTGCATCTACGACGCTGCTTCGACTGCTCCCAGGTCCACAGCTGGAGCTACGCGACCCGAACCGTCATGCGCACGGCTCGACCTCACGACCAGCCTTCGCTGGCCCCTCCCTCTCCTATACCACGGGGGCAACTGACGGTACGTACGCATGACCTACTCCCCATCCTCGGACCGTCGTATGTCTGTCACTTACTGCTTCTGTCGTCGAAACAAGGTGCACAATTCAGACCGTCGGTGGGTCCTGCTGCTGCTGCTTTTTACTTTTCTGCTCCCCCTGCTGTTGCTCCTACCATCTGCTCTGCTCCTGCTGTGCCTGCTGCTGTCCGTACTGCTGGTGCGGTTCCTACTGTTGTTGTCGTCCCTCCTGCTGTTCCTCCCACTGCTTCTCTTCCACCTGCTCTTCCCGCGGCTGCGGCTGCTCGTCCAACTGTTGCTGTGCTCCCTCTGCTGCTGCTGCTGCTTTGCCTGCTGTTGTTGAGCTCCCTCTGCGCTGCTCGTTCCGCCGCGACTTGTGGTGCTGCAGGTGCTTTTGTTGCGCCCCGTCCGGCAGCTGCAGCTGTTCCGATGCGGGTCTCGCTGTACTGTCTCTCAGCGCATCTATGGAAATTTTTCTTCTTTCTGGTGGCACGAGTTGGGAGATGCAATGCGCCACACTTGTAAGACTTCTTCATCTGTGCTCCGCGCGACTCAGTCTCCTAGAGTTCACACCGGCACTTATTCTTTCCAGGTTCACACCCCCCAAGTCAGGAAAACGTGGAAAGCCTTCATCTTCCCAACAAGAAGACACAAAAAAAGACAGGGCGGGTGACTGGATACACCCATATACGGCAAGTAGGAATACAGCGAGATACAGGGGAGAAGACAGGACATAGATATATACACGCAAGTAGACAAGTGACTCAAGCTGAGCCGATATCTTCCGCACACTCACAGCCGCACAGCTTGTCGCTCAACGCGACGCCATTGCGCTTCTACTCCCTGCAATGTTCACTCGGGCGTGGGGGATATTCACCAACGCGAAACGAAAGAAATGCTCGTGTGACGGGCCAAATCGTCTTCATACTTCTCTTGTGAAGCGCACTTCTCCTATCCAGTAAAAGTCTTGTGGCACTCTCACGGGTCTCACAAGTACGTACATATGCTAGACAGATAGACATACACATAAATATATATATATATATGCAGGTGGATATATTATACATACAGGGTGTATAGATACACCTACGTATGCGAGATGTGTAAGACTCGCAGTCTGTGCGTCAAAGCATGTGAAGGTAGGACAGAAGCTCAGATGTCTTCCAGGACTAAGGCTGGACCACCACTCCGCTCTTACTCGGGCTTCATCAGGTGCCTCTCTGCAGGCCCAGAACAACCGTCCAATGCAGCCGCTGTCCAGGGAAAAAACCCAGGCTTGGCGTCGGGAGAGTTTCTCGTCCCCAGCAGCGTCACTTTGCAGCGCGGCGTCACCGTCCCTCTGCTGCTCGGCTGCGCTGTCTTCCGGTCCCCGTCGAAGTTTGGCTGCTGTGGTTGCTGCATACATCCGCGACAACCCACACAGAGGTGACCGACTGTCAGCAGCGCGTGTGTCACACAGACGGAAGACTGCTGGTGAAAACGCATGTAGACACCAGCAAGACGACGTTCGTCAGCAACAACAGCAGGTGAAGACGGAGAGAAGACGAGCAAATGGAAGACCACGAAGTGGACCGCGGCAGAAAAAAGGGAGGAAGGGCGCCGGAGGATGACGAAGAAGGACTAGGAAGGGAATGGAAAACCGCCACTCGATGAGCAGATACAATGTGGAAAAATTAACACGCAAGTCTATAAGGTAGGAAGTCCATTGTAAACGTGCTGATGCGCCCACGCCGCCAGCGGCAGGTCTGTCCGGCAGCCCCCCTCCCGCTCAGAAAGAAAGGCAGTACATGCGCAACGATATAGAGACATGCAGGAGAATTTTACGTACCGTAAAACAGAGATACTGCGCGATGTAGCTCTGGGAGTGTACGTATAAGCACCCTTACACTCTGACCCCTTCCGCAGCCGATGCGGCGATGTCTGCCCGCTGATACAACATTTGACTACCGGGAAACACATGACACGTGCGTCGAACACGGGAAGAAAAATGTCCCGCAATCCTTCCTAGATAGCTGACGACTTTCTGCTATATATATGCAACAATGTATGTATGTAAGTGTAAGCCATGCTGTACCTGACTCTTACCCAGTCACAGAGAGAGAGATAAAGAAACAAACCGTCGTGTTCACGCTGAATACCACCTTTTCTACAGCCCGAGACACGGCACCAGGCCCGCTTCCGTTGCTGCTGTATCGTCTCCAGACTACGAATTCTGCGCTCCCGTAGACGACACACCGATGTGCGCCTACGTACACTTGCTACATATACATATATATACATACATACACATATATATATGTATATATACATATACATATACATGTACATATACATATATATACATACATACACATATATATATATGTATATATACATATACATATACATATACATATATATACATATGCACTTTCCTATATATGCGCGTTTATACAGGCGCTGCAGGCAGAATATTTCCACGCCGGCGGGAGGTGGCGAATATATGTACTTATGTTTACATATGTGTTTCCCTATCTATGCGCGTTTAAAGCGGCGCTGCAAGCAGAGACTTTCCCTGCTGGCGAGAGGTGGTGAATACATGATATATATAAACATGTATGTACGTATGTGTCTCTGAACATGTGCGTTTATTCATGCGCTGCAGGCGGAGGCGTGCATGCCGGCGAGAGTTGGTGAACTTGCGTAGGTTTGCTCTGCTGCGGCGTGTGAAACAAGCGCTGCGTTGCTACAGAGAAGAAGTCGGGCAAGGCCGCGTCAACGTGTGTCCGCCTCCTCGTCCGCCTCCTCCCCCTCCGTCCTCCGTTCACGCGTCTGTCCAAACCCGGCGGCCTAACAGGAGAGGCTCTGCAGCACCAGCCTCTTTCGAAATCGTACTCACATAAAGACTGGCTACGGCCCCCTGAGAGCCGCGTAGTAGTAGTTGTTGTAGTACCAGTAGTAGTAGTAGTAGTGGTAATAGTAGTAGTAGTCGTAGTAGTAGTAGTAGCACCAGTAGTAGTGCCAGCAGTAGTTGGAATAGCAGCACCGTTACCCGGAGGAGTAGTAGTAGCAGTAGTAATAGTATTGGTAGTAGTAGTAGTAGTAGCAGTAGTAGTAGTAGTAGTAGTAGTAGTAAACTAGTGTAGAGTCGGTGGTCTGTACGCCTGTGCCTGCGCAACTTTTTTTGCCAGGGAAACGAATGGTCTCCCGCTTGCAGGTTGACTCTTATTGTCGAAAGAAAAAGACCCAATGCTGCATCTGCGTCGTTTCCCCTGTCATCATATCTTGCCGTTGGCAGGCATTTGCATCTGCGGTGGGACGTCTTACCTTCCACACTGCCCATCGTACGTTGCCGTGCATCTCCGCCGTCACTGCTGCCCGCGCCCTGAGACACCGCTGCCGCCGTTCCCGGCGTAGCTGTCGCTGCAGCTGTCTGCAGGCCTGCAGCAGTTGCTGCCGCTGGTGCAGCTCCTCCCGGTGGAGCCGCTGCGGGGGTCGCACGTGTCCGTACCACCTCTGCAACACTTTTTTCGTCAGCCGACGGCGATGCCGGTCGAGGAATGAAGACGACGGAGTCTGTGGCTTCCTTGTCTTCCCTGAATCGCCGCCTCAGGAACTGCAGCAGTTGGTGAGCTGCAGCAACATACAGAGCCAAACGGCCGACGAATCCAAGACAGGAGCACTGCAGGAGCAAGTACGAAACACTTGGTAAACCGTCGGTATCCTCTGCTCGGCTGACGTGCTTCGCTGGCCTTTAGAAGAAAACAACGAGCAGCTCGCCTCCCACCGCACACACGTACACACAGTATAATAGGGCGGAAGAGCGAGACCGGCCACCGAAGCGCACGCAGGTGGCACGGGGCTGCAGCTGCCACGTCGATCTCGCGGAATCTTTGTCGCCAATTGCAGAGCTGCGTCGGCAGCAGAGACACGAGTCGGAGCTACACGTCCGCCAGCGTGCCGCAAAAAACCCTCTCCCAGCAGCACTGGTAAAGGTGGTAGATGACACGGCACGCAACACCAACAGCAGCTAAGGTAGGGGCAGCAGATCGACCCCCAGCAGCTGCAACACCAGTGGATCGACCGGCAGGAGAGAAATGCAACCGGTATACTACCTGTTGCTCAATCCAAATACGGGCAATCTATGACGCGAATGCCCACGCTGGCGCTCCGCCTCGCGCTTTTGTCGCCAGCCAAGCAATATGCCTCGACGCCCCTCATTCAGCCAGCGGCGTAGGCAACTCTTTCACAAGCTTATCACTTCCAACTGCCTTTCTCCCATAACATCTGCATGTCGTATCATTTGCCCCGCACGCCGGATACACATGTACGAGCATAACAGAGTGTACACCTAATCACCTGGGTAGCTAAGCGTGCATACATATATATATATATATCGAATGAAGATGTACATACGCACGCTCATGTACACAAGCTGTCCACGCCAGTCAGTTAGCTCTAATATCCGTTCTGCGGTAGTATCGGTAGCCCAGCCCACGCGCAACACGAGCATCTCATTCCCCCGGCCGATGTTTCTTTCCTGCCGAGAATTTCTTCTACATCCCTTCTGTAGCGGCGAAGCTTTTGAAATGGTTGTGCGGCCTCACGGAGGCAGGTGAGCACGCACACACGTATACGCGTGCCTACGTATATATCTACACTTGCCCGTGTACTCCTATATACTGATGTGCATGCAACTGCACAGCACCCGAACGGTCTGCTGGACACCACACGCCAGCAAAACAGCTTCCTTATCTAGAAACCGGCTTCTCATCCTCGGAGGGCCTCGGTCAGGCGCGAGTATGACACCTGTCCTCTACAGCCTTGTCTCCCGCCCTTCGCTCGAGACGCACAACCAGCCTGGAGTGCAGACGTGGAAGGCTGCGCTGCTCGCTACCTGCGCACGCCCTTCCTGGCGCATCACGGCGGTGCACCAGCAGCTGCCTGAGCACCAAAGCTGGGTGAACCACGCATACACCTACGCATCTCAAGGATACGAAGAAAGTGTGGGCAACACACGTGCAAGTGTGGAACCCGTCGAAAACATATTTGTCTTCAACGGCTCTACTACGTACATGAGTCACTACGCACACACTGTGTTCAAATGCATACAAACAGAGTGACAACAGAAAGAGACAGAGAGAGAGGTACAAGAACGGAAGCAGGAAGAGGGGGATAAACGCAGACACACAAATTTCTTGTGCGATAATCAGAGATCCAGAGACCCCCATATATTGTGTGTACACACTTGCGCTCCCGTGTTGCACATCTCTTTCGCAGTCAACAACGGGAGCGTCTCTGCGGGCCCTTCTTTTGGCCACACGTGCATGCAGCCCTTGGCCAGCAAAATACACGCATCAGTGACGAGTCCCCGCGATTCTCCACCCGCTGTATGTCTGGTCCACTCAGCCACCAGAACGTGTGTTCATACCCAAGTAATTGTCGTCAGCAATCTCTCGGAGACGCAGCCAGTTTCCCCTATCGCCCGCAGATGCATAGGAACTTCTGAAGCAGCTTCCCCGTCCGTCGGACCTCGTGCGACTCCTCCTTCCGCCTCCGTAGGGAAACGCAGGGAAAATCGCCCTGTCGGTGTGGTACGGACTAACGCGTCCGCCTTCCTTAAGCCCTCGCCACGCATGCACGTGGCGATCTTTTCCGGTTTCTTTCGTCCACTGGTATCGACCGCCTCCACGGCGACACCCCTCTTCGACCGCCGCAACGGCGAAAAGCGGTGCCCCCGCGTCTTGAGCGCCAACAGCGCTAATCACTTCCGCCGTGGGAGGCCCACCTGCTGCAGCCATAGCATCAGCGCATTCTTCAGGCCGGTTCTCTCGTCGGCGGCTTGCTGCCTGCTCACCGACTTCAGAGTTCTCACGCGTCGGTGTGGCAGTAGGCGCCGCTTGTCTCGTCTCTTCTGCAGCTGGTCCCGGAGTAGGGGTCTCCCCTGTCCCTGACGCTCTTGCAGCCAAATCTGCTCCTCTGACGACTTGAGGCCGGCCCGGCTCGAAGGAAGATGCGTGCTGCCCCGGCAAGGCCGCATGCACCGCTGTTTCATCCGGTGAATTATTTGCGGAGGCGGATTCCGCGTGCGGCTCTGAGACGGAAGGCAGGCCTCCTGTCCCGGCTGCACCTCCCCTCATCCTGTCGACGCGTCCTGTCGTCTCCCCGGCTCCCGGAGCCCGCCGCGCGCCGACCGGAAGCTCTGACGAAGCAGCAGCAACGCCACTGCTTCGGTTCGCAGCAGCAGGCGCTATACCTAACGTCGCCGGAGGTGGCGCTGCTGCACCTCCGGCGGGCAACGCGACGGCGTTTGTGCCCGCAGCTGGCTTTCCGACAACGGAAGCGTCACCGCGCGTCGCTGGCCAGGCTGCGGCCGGCGCTTCGTCGTGGGAGCCAGATGAGTCGGCACCACCGAGCAGCCTTGGTGACAAAGCAGGGGAGTGGTTCCCCTCTTTCTGCGGCGCAGCACTGGCTGCTGCATTGGCTTCCGCAGCCTTCAAAAGGTGTAACGGCGGAGACGCGAAGCAACAATACAGTTCCTCCGTCTCGTTGTCGTAAGCACAGGCCACGACCACGGGGCTGCTTAGCGCCCATTTTAAATGTGTTGCGACCGTGCGCGAGAAGGCAAGCATCGAAGCTTCCTGGCTGCAGACAGCTGATGTAGAAGGAAGACACGTAGTAGACAGAAAAAAACGAAGGGAAGGTCCACAACAACCCACACAACGCAGGGTGTTGTGCGCACCTCAAGTCCACGCAGAGCACGCCACGCAATCACCACAAGAGTCACACCATCAACTTCTGCCACTCTTACACACGCACACCTACATGTAAATTCCTCTCTATACACAAACGGAGGTACGAACAGCTAAAGGGACAAACAAAAGTGGACGGCCCACAGAAAGGTTACGCACTTGCTTTAAAAACGTCGCTGCGACCAGCTCAGCTACAACTGCGCGAAGTGCAGAGAATACCTGCAATAACGGAGCTACCCTAGCGGTGCTGTACACACAGGAAGGGCGCCCGCTGAAAGCTTTTTTACGCAAGGACAAGCCCTCGCGTGTCTGCGTATGTGCGACTGTGTGTACGAGCACGTGTACGCACGACGGCGTCCGGGTATGCTAAGCAGGGGTTGGTCCCAGCGCCAATGTCGCTACAAAGCGGCTTGCACGTGAACACTAAGTCCGCGCCGCTCCCTCTACCTACTACTTCCAGGTCCGTAAATTAGGCGTGCTTGTGCAAGGCTATGCGGTGCAGAGAGGGAGACACACGGAAAGGCGAGAGACAAAGCGCACGTCTGTATAGACGTAGACAAGCTCATCCCTCGTGTTGTCAGTCCATGACCAAATATGCGCACGCACGACTACACAGATGGCGTGCTTTACATCTAGATGTTTTATTTGGGGGTTCTGTGACATCTCCTTGCCGCCCGGGCTCGGGGCATGCAGACCTTCCTGGCTGTAGAGTACTGCACTGGTCAGGACTCCAGTGATTATACGGAAGCTGCAGCAGTAGGGCGCAGGAGAGTGAAATCAGACTGGAGAAGACAAGGGACGCAGCGGGTAGTTACTGGACGGGTGGGTGTTGCTGCAGTACGCCTCACCTTCGATAGAAGCCCTGACGATAGCAGCCTTCTGCTGGACGTACGCTGCCTGCAGCTGCTCAAAACTTTCCATCATCGAGTCGCGTCCAGAGGGTCGGCGCTGCGCTGCGTCCCTGCCCCTCCCCCTCATTGTGCGTTGCCGTGGAATTGCAGCAAACGACCGCCGTTCCTCCGGAAGCGGCCCTGTAGGCCCGAGTTCTTTATTAGGGTGCCGAAATTCTGCAGCGGTGGCCCAAGCGGCTTTACACGTAGAAGTAGTTGCAGCAGGTGCAGCCGCGAAAGCAGCTACACCGCCGCAAGCAGCGGGAGACGCGCGACCAGCAGCACCCAGAGCGGCAGCAGAGGAAAAAGAACTGGCCGCAACAGCAGACGAGAAAGGCCCATCAGTAGCGGCAGGTGGAGATGATTCACTCAGAGAAGCAACCGGCTGGAACGCACGGGACACGCGTGGACAGCACGGAACAGCAGCAGCAGAACTTGAAGCGGAAACAGCACTCAGGGCTGGTGGGCAGGACGGCGCAGCATCAGTGACAACCCTCGCAGGTGAGAGGCGAGCACCAGAGTTTCTGGCAGCGGCTGGAAAAGCAGAGGCGGTGCCAGATGTAGTCCCGTCTGCGGGAAGGTCGTGGGGAAGCCTTGCAGGTAGCGCTGAAAAGTTTTCAGGGACAAACGGGGAACGAGGAGACGAGGCAACAGCAACGGACATCCTAGCAGCAGTGTGGCTGGACGTTCCAGCACCGAGAGAGTGGCTTACTCTCCCGGCCGAGAACAAGCGGCATCCGCAGAACACTGCCGCTGCTAGAGAAGGCCCGTTCTGCTGCAGTAGTGCGAGGCATGCGTCGAAGACAACGAGGAAGCCACAGAGGAAGCAGAGGCGTTGTTGCAGCTCCTGATGACCACGAATGTGTCCCACACTCTCCATACGGTGTCTACATACAGCACTTCCTGCCTAACGTCGTCGCCGCGGCTGCTGCTGCTTCCGCCGCTTTGCCTCAGAGCTTCCGGCCACCCTACATCCGTCCCCTGCGTCTCTGATTCCGGTGTGTCTGCCCGTGCGACAAGCCAGATGTTTCAAGATTCTCTCTGATGAAGAGAGAATCATTCGACAGTCTACCAGCGCCACGCGTGCACGCTTCACATCGACACGACCGGCTGGCACCCACAACGCACCAGGGCACGAAGCAGAATAGAAGAAGATGAAAGCGGACCACCGGAGATCAGACAGCGACACGAAAATGGGCAGTTTGGACGACAGATGCTTTCAACGGTAGGAAGAAAAAGGGGTACGAAGCAACGCGCTGCTGCAGGTGCCACTGGTGCACGGCCGACGCAGTGGCAGCTGCAACTGGAGGCAGACGCAACACAGGATGCCGCAACAGTCAAGCCGCTGCTGCGGCCACTCCATCCCAGCTGCTCCCGTTGTTAAGCAGAGAACGAGACTGACGTTGCTGCTACTCGTAGTAGTAGTTGGCTTGGCACTGTACGTTTGTGCGAGTCTTACGTTCAGCAGCTGCTGAGGACAGAGAACGGTTGCTCCGCCTGCTGCGCCTGGTAAAGCTGCTGTCGCAGCCCACGTTGCAGCTGGACGGACGAACAGGATGAAAGCAGCAGGTGCCGCTGTCGGAATGGACACGTCGGTGCGGCGGCCGCCGTGGAGGTCAGTGCGACGGAAACAGGTCTTGCGTGCGTAGCCTGCACTGCTGCAGGTGCTCACGCTCTTCTCGTCTTGCTGCAGTGCTGCTGGCGGTACTACGCCTCAAGCTGGCGCTCCTGCTTGAAGAGCTGCTGCTGCTGCTGCTGTTAGTGCCGGCACGCCTCGTGCTGCCGTCACACAGTCTGGCGGGCGTCCGCTGCGCGTCGTGCTGCAGCTGCTGCGGAGGCCTCCGCTGCAGCTCCTGCCGGCGCTATTCCTAACGCAGTTACTGAGGTTCCTGTTTCAGGCGCTGTCGCGGCTGGTGTTGTGATCGGCGACCCTGCTATGTGTGACTGCTGCATCGTCTGCTGCTGCGGCTGCTGCGGCAGTTTCTGGCGCTGTCTTAGAGCCTGCTGCTCGTGGGTCTCCCCTGCAGGCACTGCTGCTGGCTGTTTCTGCAGCCGGAGGACAGAAAGAACGAGTCTCCTTTCTCCCAGAGAAGCAGTTTTAGGGTTCCTGCACAGACGGGCTTAGGCAACGCGGTTGGAACGCGTATAAGACTCTGAAGACGAGCAGCAGAGGAAGAAGAGACACAAGAACGACAGCGGTAGCACACAAGCGACACGCTGCCACGAGAGGTGCAACCGAACTCTCTCTCCCGCCCACAAAAGCCGTGAGGATAACCCGTGCGGGAGCAGCGGAAACGGCAGCTTCTCGGAAGCGGTGAAGCACCTGCTTGCGTTTCCGGCCAGGACAGTCCTTCTGACCCTTCTTGTGCAGACCATCCTTCGATACTCCTGAGCAACCCGTGTTTCAAGCTTCTGAGAAGATGACACGTGGGCTGGTTCTCTCGGACGGCTGTGTCAAAGCAAATCTGATTTTATAGAGTACAGTAGATACAAGCGCATACCTCCCTCTACATATATCATATATATACATATAAATACTGCGCACACGTCCTTGTATGTTTGTGAGTCGTCCACCCTTACATACGTAAAACGTACGGTTGTAGGACGCGACTGGAACGAAGAGGAGTACAACTCAAGAAAGCTTCGAACTCCATGCGCTGCTGTTACCCATTTCTGTTGCCGGCGTGGTCTGCTGCTGCCGGATAAGACTGAGATTCTGCCATCATAAGTCCCAGTGGCCTGCCGCCGCGGCTGCCGAGTGGTGGTTCCGACATCGGTACAGAAAGCGCAGGTAATTGTTGTTGTGGAGCTGCTGGCGCCTCTCCAGGCCTAACAAAAAATGATAGGGCGTGACGATTACCTCGTCTTGTTCATGTATACAAAAAAACTTGAATCCTGAGTCGGCTGCACTTCGTCTGTCCTCAAGAGGAAACGTTGCAGGACGTAGAGGAAGGAGACGCAAGACGACAGAGATACGTTGTCACGTTTGTGGACGCAGGGCGATGCACCGGGATTTGTAACGATTCTCCCTGGCGACGGACCGTAGCAGCCGGCAGACCGCCGCATTGGTGCCTCGTGTGCGCCTGCAGGAGGTGCAAGTGCAGCAGCAGTGGGAGAACGCAGGAGGAGACAGAGCCGACGCAAGTGCAGTAGCGTCCTCACGTGGTAGCGGCAGTCCGGCCGGTAAAGCAGCGGCTGGTTCCGGCAAGCGAGGTCAGACGGCGGAAAGTCCAAAAGCGAGTTTCAAGCAGTATGGGCGACGCCGACGGGACAATATACGGCCATGTTCTCTCGGTTCATGCGCGCTCATGATCAAATACGCATGCTTCGGCATGACACAGAGGACGTCCGGACTGTGAAGTTACTCAAACAGCAGGAGCGAGCCGGTTCCTCTCTCTCGTGGGAGAGCAGCATCTACCCCAGCACAAAGACCTGGAACAGTCCATACGTCTTCGACCAGACAACCAGACCAGCTGTCTCTGGCCTGGATTCATCTCTAGAAGAATTCTGGGTCCATAGGGGCGCTTACCAGCAGTGCACACGTTGAAAATTGAAGATACACCTTCAGCAGCCCCAGCCCTGGCGTCGGCTGAACTCGGCTGTCTGCTGATCGGCACAGCAGTATCCTCGCCGCTTTCCCGAAGCTTGCAGCACTCTACCCCCAGCCGCGAACTCGTCGCGCAACGCTGCACCAGGGCGGTCGCAACAGCAGCGCAAGGCAATGTAGTTCGTCCACCAGGAGGACGTAGCCGCGAAGATACACTAACAGCAAGATGTCGGTCGTACAGGGGGAACATATACGGTGGCAGCAGAGGTGATAGGACTTGCAGTCGTGCTGGGCCACATAGTCCTGTCAGCGGTCGAAGAAGTACTAGTACGCAACTACCACTACGTGCAGTATTCGCATTAATGTCTCACAGTAGAATCGGTCACGGGAGGAGCCGCTGGGGCACTGGCAGCGGCTGGAGAGGGGCCAGCCGCTGCCCAAACAAAATATGCGGCGCTGGAAGAAGCAAGGTAGGTGGTCGGACACCAAACACGACGAGGGGTCTCGGGCAGAAGAAATGCAGGGGACATTTCGGGGGGACTGTTCTTTTCAAGAGGAGTGGGTAACGCGTTCAGACAGTTGACGTTGCAGACTGCAGTACCGCTGCAGTCGTCGTATATACTTACTCAGCTGGTCTGGGCCATCCGTTGCTACAAAATCGCTGCACATACACGTGAAGTATCTTGACTTCTGCAGTTGCTGCCGCGCTGCTGTTCGAGCGTGTGTCCGGCTACTCGACTGGTGCAGTTGAGTCGAGAGAGACACAAAACCGTCTGCAGCTGAGCAAATATCGTTGCCTCTGTTGGTGTTGTTTGTTTGCTCTGTCAGAGGAGGCAGGAGGGCACAACACAACACAGCGGCGAAAGGAACGGCAGCACCACCGTCCACGCCCAGGCACGTGATGTATGTCACGAGAGCTGCAGGAGCAGCGGAATCACCGGCGGGTGTCGGGGAAGAAGGTGCCCACATAAAAATAAGCGCCAGAAGGAGCTGAGGCTAGGAAAGATAAAAAAGCTGAAAGATACGTGCTGCAAAGAGGCGGAGAAGGGTGGTCCAGAGCCAAAAAGATGGCAGGTATCTATCGCCCGATACGTCGCGCGTTGTCAAGCGCTATTCAGATCTTGCTGCTCTGCCGCTGCCCCGTTGCCGCCGCTGCTGCTTCGGTGGTGTACTGTTGCTGCTGTACTGCTGCAGCGACGGGGAATCACACGGACATAGATCGGTGGCACAGATATATTCAGCGTAAACGAAAACGAACGTCGAGGTGTGTAGTACCGCAGCAGCACTCAATGAGACTCGCCGAGTCCGGCAATAAGGCCTTCTTACGTATCTACGACTGTGAAGGCAGTACAGATGACCTAGCCATACACAGTGCCGCAGGGGGCGCAGGAGCAGCACCAGCACCCGCAGCGTCTGCTCCAGAAGCAGCACCAGCCTCACCAGTAGCAGCATCAGCATCAATACAAGCAGTAACAGCACCTGCGCCAGCAAGTAGTAGTAGGAGTAGTGGTGCGAACTGCAGTCGCAAGTACCGCGGGGAGGATTGAGTGCAGCAGCTCGAGCTGGGGACCACGGCACGAGCAACACCGTGAGGAGGCCTAGTAGCCGCTGCGCGTCCGGCAAAAGCAGCCAGCGGCAGAGAGGCTGCGCAAGAGAAGTCGGTCCGCTCTTGCATACAGCGGCACACAGCTTTTCCTCGTCGAGACTTCCCTTCCGCTGCATCGGTACAGATATTTCTCACATCCGCACCAAACTTTTCCATCCTTCATACCTTTTGTTGCGGCTCCATGTACGGGAACTGGACCCCACAGAAAGAACATCTTGGTCGACTGTTCTCTAGGCACCTCAAAAAGGGGCATCACAGCTCTAATACCGCTGGCAGCCCGCCAACAGACGCAACTAGGCTGCTGCTGCTCGTTCTAGCACGAACAGCCTTTCTTCTAAACTCGTGGGTACCACCGTGGACTCCGCGTGTAGGGTGATGGCTGCTTGGTGGGCGAGTGTGAAACACCAGCGAGAGAAGGGTCATTTCTCTGCATTCAGCGTCACCTGCAGGAACAGCCGCGGTGTCGATACGTCGCCGGCTTCGCATCTAGCAGCACCAGCGTTCCCCGCATTTACGTCAGGAGCGCGCCGTTCAACAGGGCCAGCAGCAGGACTGTCACATACTGAATAACGTCGTAATCGGCAGCAGCAGCAGAATGTGCAGTCCCCAGTAAGTACAGCGGCAGGACACACGGTAACGTCGCACGCAGCAGGTGCTGCTGCTGGAGCAGGAGCTCCACGTGTACACGGGGGTACAGGACGGCGGTGCCGCGTTCAGCCGCATTGAGAGTGCAAGTCTGACAGGGCACTCATCCGGACTTAGCAGCCCTCTTCATCCAGCCAGTGGTAATGCGCCACGCCGTAGCGACAGCAGCAAGCTCGTGACAGCAGTGCCTCGCTGTTTTACTCAGGGCGCAGGGCGTAACAGCTGAGGCCGACAACGTAGAATGTCACCTGCCCGCGATGCTGTGCAGTCGTCTCTTACCACCAGGGTCACGTGGGATCTCTCCCGTCGCCGCACATCTTTAGGCACACTATGTATCTTCATGTACCCACAAATACACGTGTACGTGTGTTTACATATGTGTGTCCCTGTGTAGAGTGAACACCGGGTACTCACATGTATGTATATATGTAGATATGTGCCGGAGCGCAATTCTGCGTCCAGCTGTAGGGAAACCCATCTCTACTACGCGCCTCTATCGAAAGCGATTGCGGTGTACATACATCGAGTGTAGCTGTATACACATACTCCAAACCCCGGTGAGATCTTTGTAGAATGTAAGAACAGCCTTTCAGAGTCAGGATGAATATCGCGAACGAAAGTGTCACATAGTTCCCACGACTGCCAACATGGTAATACCAAGACTCTCCATAAGCGTGTGGGCACACACAGAATGTTTTGGGTGTGGGAATCAGACGCCCACAGTAATATATAGGTGTACGGTTGTGTAGAGTAGCGCTGTACGTGTGGACGGCGCGAATGTATACTAACAAGTACAGCGCCTCCTGCGTCCACACGAGCGGTAAGACCACGGCAAAGCGACAGCCACCGTCTGCAAAAACGGTACCAGGAGCCACTATATTTTTCTATTCATATATATATATATACATATGTATGATTACGTGTCTATTTGTGTTGACTACGTGAAGACCGCCACATGTAAAGCCGGTGGCACGATAATGCTGGAGTTTAGCCAGTGTAACGTGTTCAGAATGTGTACGTACGCGTGGTACCAGCGTTCCCTTTTACTAATGGTAAATCTTTTAATGTTAAGTGGGTAACGCGGAGGAGCTGAAGTTTAAGATGTCCCCCAAAGTGCAAACTTAACTTTCCTCAGGGACAATACACTAGAAAGCACTCGAAGGTTCTGAAGTCTCTAGTGGCATACGTGTATCGTACGTACACGTACACATGTTGTAAATTGAGCAAAGATGCGACGTTGTCGATATCCTCCGCATAAGTTCTTGTTTTCCCGTTCACTCACCCTCCCAACCGGAGGCGGAGATATGCTGACACGTACGTACATGAGATTTGTACACGTTTGCACACACAAATAAGAAATTTCCTGCTGCGGTACAGTACGGCCAACGACTTCGTACCCTTTTTTCCTTCCTACTGAAATCTGGTCGTACCCTGCGGCAGGGTGGACACTGTCATACGCGCTGGTACATTGCTCACGGATTTGTCGCTGTCTGTTCCATGTCCATACGCGGCTTTCACGGTGTCGCAACCAGCCGTAGAGGCGATCAACAGCATACTGACTACGACAAATGCCACAACGCGGTACGAGCTCTCTGGCAGAAACGGTGACGTAGTACAGAAAAGCCGCCCGCGTGTCGTAGCAGAGCGTTCGTAGATTTTCACGTCAAACTTGGGAGGCACAACTGAATTTGCGCGTAGTTCCGCTGGATCGCCCACCGCACATGAGCATTATTCAACGCAAATGCACACGAGCTTACGGAGCAACAAAGGATATATACAGGTGTAGGTGTAGAGGGGGAGCACACAGGACGCAGAAGACTATAAACGTGTCTTCAAGCACTTCGGTGGAATGTGTAAGCACGGCAGAAAACGAAGAAGCAAATCTGGGTGGCATTTTGTGGGAGTGCTCTACTGCCCGGCTGTTGTGGAGCGCTGTTGTGACGTGCCATCCTGGGTCCTTCTGAATCACTATCGATGTTCCTCTCCAGTGTAAATTCGCAGTAATTTGGACACGTGCTGCTCTGTATTCCTTCCACGCGTGCCAGTGTGTCCGTTACGTCCCTTTACGTCGTAGTTTTTGGTATAAGCGGTTATCTCATTCTGCTCAGCTGCCTGTAGATGTGCTATAAATTTTCCAAGGCTTTCGAACAGTTACTGACTTTTGCTGTCTTGCGTGTATATGTGTGGGAAGTTAAGATGTACGCAAAAGGTTCAGACATGATGGCTCTGTGTGGTAACCATTTGAGAAGCCCTGCTCCCTACGCCCCTTATTTAGCTGTTAAACACGACCAGTGTGCGCGCAGCGCGACTTTTCCACCGCTGCCAAAATAGCAGTAAACGACGAAGAAAAAGCCTGTTGCTACCAGCGGTTATCACAAAAATCTGCGTACTCGTGTAGCTCGTGTGTGTTGCAGCAACTCAGCAAATGTATGCATCCTTGTGCACATGTTTGTCCGCTTAATCGGTGGACCTCTTCTGATGCTGTGCTCTGCGTCTCAATTGCCCTCTCAACGAGCGGCAACAGCTCACCGGCGGCCGTCTCTTCCTATGTAGCAGGGACAGCGGAATGCCACTACGAGTTCCGAGTTCACGCCGGTAGATGTTACGCGACAGCAGCCTAAACACAACAGACGCGACTATTCGTTTTACATGGCGGGAGTGTACAACTTCGATTCTTCAGAATGATAGCAATCCACTGCCATCTGGTTCGCCCGCAGTAGCACCGCCAGTTTCGGCGATAGAAGAAGCAGCGCCGCGGTGAAGCCCATCGGACGCAGCTTTCTATCTTCTGTGGTATGAGTTTCAGGTTCGTCCTTTCTGTGGTAAAGAAGAAGAACGATTTATGTGGTAGTGAAACGCGTGTGCAACGCCATTACCCAGGTAAAGGTGTTTTCATGCCTCGACAGTCGTTGCTGCTGCATGTTGCCACTGCTCGCCGTCGCGTCGGAAAAGGTAAACTTTACTTCGCGCTCTTCAGCTTCTCTCCCGTGTCAGAAGTACATCTGCTGCAGGCCAATTCCCAGTCGCCGCTTCCCAGTGCATCGCAGATCGGCAGGGCTCGTCTTCATCCGCTTGCCACTGCCGTGCCACTGTGGTCTCTCTGGTGCGCTTGTTCACAAATTCCGATGGGCGCTCGGCGTTGGGATTATCGTTCAGATTCAACAGGCACGACATTTGGAAGTTCCGCACCTCTAAAACAGGTGTACGGCTTGTATCCTCTTGATGCCGTTCCACACGTGGCCCGCTAACGAGGGCTTCTGCCCGGCGTCCGACGTCGTGCAGCAGCAGCAGGGGTAGCAAAGAAATGCCGATCACTCGCACTCTGGTCAGCGCGGGCGCTCCTGGGCTGGACGCACAAACGTACAGGTGGTATTCTTCAGTAGCATGTAATAAGGTGATACTCGCGGCAGTAGAAGTTCTGCGTAGCCGAAACCCCCTCGACAACAGCAACACCTTCAAGAAACTGCAACGATGGGGCCTCAACGGGAGACTGGTGGTACTTTTTGTTGGGATTATCTCTCATTCGTTTGCGGTGGGAACTGCTGTCAAACACCACGCTACAGAACGCCAACATCAGCTCAGCCTCTCACAAAGTGGAGTACAGCAGCTGAGCGTCGTACGAACCCGACAAGTTCCCATCGAACCGCATTTCGAAAACGGTGGAATTCAGCCGAATGCTGCTGTCACCGCGAACGTTCAAGAGATGAGTCCACTCAATAACCTTAGGAGCAGCCAGGGTATCGTCAGTGAGTTTAGACAGCATGTTGTTTCTGGACGGGAGAAAGTCTCTCTGTTGTCTCAACGCGAGCAAGAACGTAGCCATGGGGCTGTTGAATCTACCGACGCACCACAAGCCAGCGCCACGAGTTCGATCCAAGCACAGCCTTCAGCCAGCACAGCAGGTGGCGTCGGTATTCCTATGCCGTCCCAACCCCCTGGCAACACAGTAGCGCTCCAATATGCAACAGTTACAGCCACACCCCCTCCAGCACACGTTACGACATTGTTGGCTGCGCCGTCTTTGATTCCTTTACCATCTCCTGCTGTTTCTGCTTCGTCATTAAGCACACCAACTGCACGAGTAGCGCTGGCAGGATCAGAGTCAGTGCTCTCAGGGGCAACTTTGTTGCCAGGACCAGCAATCCCATCTGCAGTTGTAGCTGCACCTGCTGCTGGTACCGTGCCTGGCGGAACTACGACACTTCCGCTGCAAACGGGAGGCGGGACACTGCCTGTTGTACCTCTCTCTCAACCCACAATAGCGGGACAGCCTACGCTGACTGCACCTGACAGTGCTGCAAATGCTACTGCGCTGCCGAGTGCGTCAGCGGTGTTACTGCCCTCCCCATCGCCAGTGACGCAGCTCGCCGCTGTGCCTGTGACTACCAGTCCAAGTGTTGGCGGGTTACAAGCACCTTCAGCTGTAGCAGGAGTTCCTCTGTCTCTTCCCGCGGCATCGTCGCCATCACCTTTCGCACCATCGTCGGCAACAGAAGGGCTGGTGCAGCCACCAGCTGGTGGCCCAGCCCCTTTGACAACGACGAGCGCTGCACCACTGGCCGCTGCCCCCCCGTCGGGCGCGCCCACTCCTGCCCATTCCCCCCCTGAATCAATTCCTACAGAGTCCACAGAAGCAACCCCTGAAAAGGAGAAGACAGGACTACAAACAACCGCAGCAGGTGGCACCGTATCTGTACAGGCGGCGGGAGGGCCAGATCAGGTACAAGGGGCCGACGTACACGCTGCGCCTGTGAATGCATCTCATAGCACCTAAGCAGGTCAAAATACAGAAGGCTAACACGGAACATTGTAGCCGATTTTCCACCTGATAAGTCCTGTAAGCATCGCATGTTAGAGGACTGCACAGATAGTGAGGCTGCGCACATGACGGGGTGGAAGAGCTACACGTACACGCAAGACACGGCTGCAAAAAAACACACCTGTTTCATCTACAGCTCTGTATCCGGGTGTGGATTCTCAGTGTTTTAGGTCGCTCCGGTTCAGCTAGTGTGTGCGGGTGCGTGTGCTTACGTGTCTGCTGTGGTGCTTGTCCACTTGCCCTCGGCTCCAGTAAACGCATGTTCACAATGTACATATACCTTGTTTGTATTGCTTGACTTTGGAAAGTGAGGCGTGAGTCTGGTGGTTCAAACGTCGGAATCCAAAGTCACCAGCTTCAGAAACAAAACACGGCGTCTGCTGGCAGGTGGATAGCTTGTGATGTGGTGCCCTCTGGAGTTGTTTTTGTTGCTGTTACGTCCTCAGGGAGGAAGCACATGCGCGAACGATTGCACGTGCGTTCCCGTGGCAGTCACGTCGCTCCTTATCTTCGTTATCTGCCTTATTGCGTTGTTGGTCGAGATAATTCTTATGGGAAATCTCTTCTCCAAAGTAAGAACCGAGATTATTAACTGCAGTACGTGAATGCGTAGGAATCTGTAGAGTATCTGGGCCTGCTGGTGACATGTGAGGACGTTGTTTTCTGTACCGTGGCTTTATCTGAAGCATTCACTGCACAGGAGGTGCACCCATTAGATTCTCACATATGTCTGAAATTTTCTAACCATTAAAAGTCCCCGAAGGCATACACTGAAAGACTTTCTCCTCACTATTACGTATGTTCTACGACCCGTGGGATCCGATTCTGCATAGTAGCAGCTTTAGAAAAACCTTGCTCACCAGGTGCGAGCAGTGTACAGAAATCACTCTTTCTCCACACCTGTGACAGCACCGAACCAATATTGTGCTGATACTACCCTGTCCACTATCTGACGCAGATACCGATACGTAGACTCACGAGCATGCGGAGTAGAGGAACACATGACGGTACATAGAGTTAATGGTTGCCTGAATGTGGAAATTCTTCAATGACTTAATACAGAAACTTGAAATGATGTTACCCGGCATTCGATACTGCTTGGAACACTGCGTCTCCACCTGCTTAAAAATATCAGAGTACTCGAGGTTTTTGAGTCGTACTTTAAGTATGTGTTGTTTTACGTGTGTGAACCCGCGCGCAAGCGCTTGAATCGCAGTGTACTCTTGCGTATATTTTAAACTCAAAAGAAGCTGTGCAAGCGTCCGCACTGGTGGCACATGTGTATCAGCGGCACGAATACGTTTGACGTCTCTATCATTTGCCACTCGTCTTCGCAGGGATGCATGTCGAAGAGTTTTATGCGCGGAGGGGGCTGGATCCTCCTACTGGCTGCTGCTCTCGGTAAGCTTGTGTCCTCCTGTAATTGAACACAACACACGCCCGCTGCGAGCGGCACCAGTAATTCTAGTTAGCCTTTGAACCACCGCGCACACGAAGTGGGAGCATTTCCTTGGAATATTTTTTCACAGAGCTGCTCCACACATGCTCTGCTAGTGTTGTACTGGTATTGTCTGCCCCCTCTATACGCAGAAAATCGTGTCTCGTGCACGCACAACTTGTCTGTTCACGCAGCGGTAACACTGAAGTGGCGCGTAATCCGTAAGGTTCGAAGTAACACTATCGGGAGACACCTTTGAGGTTGAGCCCGTGATGTGAAAGCCTGTCGCGTACGACGTTAGTGCCGGTAGAGGAAGTCAGGCAGTTCCGGATTGTCCGCAGATTTAAAGATACCTGTGGCCTACTCTTCAACGTTAGTGTATGCCTACGGGTTCGAATTTGCGTCTTGCGCACAGCTCAATGCACTTGAGGTGCGTCAAATGGGCAACTGACTTACACTATCAAAGCCCTGCAGTGCTTACAATATTCTGGAGCGTCTTCGTGCAAGATGCGTAATTTCAATTCATGCGTTCCAGATATTCAATGCCGACACACCCCCACAGATACACAAATGCGTACTTAGACAAGCGCAAGTTTCTATTCATGGAGAAATGTGATACGTTGATTCAATACAAATGCTACCCATCCGCGTGTTAGGCTATACAAAAAAGTCAGCAGAACAATTGCTGAAATTAATACATGCCCCTGCAGTGCTGCCGCTAAGAGCCTGCAACGCTTGATGGCCCGCTACTTCGCGCGTCAACCGTATATACGTACGTATGTATATACAAGCACAGAACCAGATGACTTTGCCGTCGTATGTCTCTGTTCATGATCCATATCTGCTTGGTGTGCCTTGCTGTTCGTAGGACTTATCCCTGGCCTGCTACTAGGCGGGCTCGTCAGCTCGTGCTGGACCATGGCGCTGTTTGCGGGAGCAGGTTTCATGGACTTTGCTGTGTCTATCGTTCTCGTGGGTACACGAGGGGCGTGGCTCGGTGCGCTAGGAGGAGCTGTGAGCGCCGCTACAGTCGCCGCGCTCATCAGTCCGACTGCGTTGCCGCTCTCTCGTACGTCGAACAAGCTCTAATGTAGATAAGACAATCCACCTGAAACTGAGGAACTTAGGTGTCGGAGACGATACGGCATATCTCCTTTGAATTTGTGAACTCTGCGTGGGCAGCAGTTGTGTTTACGCACAGAGCTTCTGGCAGCAAAGCAAGGTATGCCCACATAGCTGAATGCATACTTCCGACTCAGCGTCGACTGCAGTGACGGGTTCCTAGTATTCACAGTCGCTCTCTCGTACATTCATGTATCAGAAGTTGAGAAATATTGGTGATCACGCATCCACAGGCTTATTCTGTCGATGTCAGTACACAGGCCTGTAACCCTGTGTACTAGTGTAGCGCCAGACTGTCTGTTTAGGCCCGAACATTGTTTGAGTGTCCCTGAGTTTCGAAACAAGTGTATGTATACTTCATCCCGTGATCGCGAATGGACGGAGTCCCTGCTACACCGTGGGAGACAGTGCTGAGGTGTTGAGATTCTGCTGAGCTACACACCCAGGTGAAGGTGGCCGAGAATGTGCGTCTTCGCTCCTGTGCTGGTGTGTGGACATGCACTCGTGTCACGTACTAGGTCTCATTATTATGATTGCGTATTACTATTGGGCTGCATGAGACCTCGGTGGATGACAAAACGTACGCAGACATGCTATACGTAGACATTCTAACCTTTGCAGATTTATTCTATATGAAGGCGTGTGCATAGGTATTACACCGCTCTTGTCCTGATTTTTTCTTTTGAGTCCACCTATATAATAAAGGACGACACCGCACTGGGCACTTTGCATATTCCTATCTGTCTATGTACGTATATATATATATATGTATACACATATATCTATTTGATGAAAGACGACGCCACACTGGGTACTTTGCTCATTCCTATCTGTCCATGTGCATGTATATGTATATATATGCATATGTATCTATTTGATGAATGACGACACCACACTGTGTTCTTTGCTTATTCCCATCTGTCTATGTACATATATATATATATATTTATACACACATATATCTATATGATAAAAAACGACACCGCACTGAGTACTTAGCTTATTTCTTCCTGTCTATGTGCATGTATATATACATACATATATACATATGTATACGTATATGCATGCGTACACACATATACACAGGTGTAGGTCCAGCGTCGGTGGGGACACATACACTGGCGTGTGTTTGCTTATCTCACAAAAACAGAGACACGTCAGTTATGGCAACAAGCGTTAAGCAGCACAGCACTTCGATGGAGGAAGGAGTAAAAATTATTAGAGCGCACGCATTTACGTGTCTAGAGGGTAAGCTTTTTGTGTCTGTGAGGGTACTGCTTTTCAGTTGGAGGCGTGGCAGGCCTGCTGGGCGGAATTGTCATCGGTTTTGTCCCCATCCTCACTGGTCTGGAAATCAATGTCCGATACATTCGATTTCGCATGAGAACCAGGTAAGAGACTGGAACGGAAGAACGTCAGAGATCGTTATACTTCAGCTTACCCCTCGTCGTCTTGTCATTCTGTTCCGGCAGAGCCACGTAGCGTTTTTTGGCGTTTGTTATTCCACCTCAGTTGTCATGAGAGCCGCCTTCTTCATTATGCCTATCATTTTTCTCTGAATGTCGTATAGACACACGTCGCCGAAGTAATTCAGTCACGTTGCACTGAGGCGAAGCTGCTCTTCTAGTACGCATTCCGCGAAGTGAACTGCTCTCTCTTTGTTGGCAGCATCATCTGACTGCAGCGGTTGCCTTTCGTGGTGTTTCGCGGCTTGCTTTCTTGTGTCGCGTGCAGAAGTTGATGCAGGTACTTCTTACTCGGCACGCGATGGCTAGTGTCTTTTTCTGTCTGGCGTGGCTGCTGCTGTCAGTGCTCCTTGGTGATACTACTGAATGGGACGCTGCCTCCGCTATCCGCTTCCCTTCTTCCAAGTCGCGCTTCAGCACTGCCACGGTTGCGAGTTGTTGCTTGCGACTCTGCCGCGTTTGTGTCCACGTATGTCGCTGAGCCAAGCACGGCGGTCGATGTGGTTCTGTTCAATGTATTCGCTTTTTGCAGTAGAGGCGGCACTACAGCGCGTCCTCGATCCGGTTCTCGAGGCGGTATGAGCTACGCACCCCTTCATCCGAAGCGCGACTCGACGCTGCCACGGGACCCTCGCAGGTCGATAGGCGGTGCGGTGGAGGGCATGGGCGGGGGACTGAGGAGCAGTGTGCAACAGTCTGCGACTTCACCCGTGGAATCCTCTGATGAGGCGACAGCAACTGCGGACGAACTGGCTTCTAGGTCACGACTATAGTTTGGGTAGCTGGCAGGCACTAGCAGTTGCCAGTACTCAAGTGTAGCACTACCTTGGTTCTGAGGTAACTACTGCTCTCTATCAGGAGGGAGCTACGATATGCATGCAGGGATCGAAGCAAAGTACACGCGTCAGTGGTAGCATTCCACGACTGAAACGGTTGCAGCACCAGCAACAGACAGAAGAAGACTCCATAAGTGGCAAGCTACGGCGAAAGCCGCAGCAGCTCTCAAACGACGAGACGAGGGCAGTGAATTCCAGCTACCCGCTATTGAGGGATCCCAATCAGTGATGAGAGCAGGGGTCATTTTCAACAAGGCGTTGTGTGTCATGTAGGAGCTGTGAGCTGCTCTGGTTCCGCAGCGGCAAAAAATATCCAGTGGACGCAGGTTTGTCGTGATACCCTGGTAATCGTTTTGTGTAGATCTCAGCAACCTCAGGGAAGAACACAATACGCATTCAGGGCTGGCACAAGGTGTGCAGCGGCCACTTTCTCATTTGAATAGGAGGGGAAGCTTTGAAAAGTAAGCGATCCGTAACACCTGCAGCAGTGATATCAAACGAGAGGTAGCAAAATATGCACTTCCCCGTCAGGAACTCAAATAACTTCAGTAGAAGCAAGAGGCAGACGCCAGCCGGTGACGCATCGAGGCGAGTTCTACAACCGACACAAATTCGACGGAACGAAAGGCGTGCAGAAAAGGTGTGATTTGCAGATAGGAGGAATGTATTGGTGCCTGAATATGTGCAAGTGCACAGCTTTTCAGATGTACATCGTAGCCGCCTTGCCGCTGCACCTACCGAGGTTTTGAGCCGGATGTCCTTCGGCAGTGCCGTAGAACACAGCAACTCAGCTGCCGACTGTTTTGTACAGGTGACTCGCTAGGGTTTTCAGTAAAACGAGTTCTTGCAATATTTGTCTTTCCGTTTGTACAACGAAGAACCTCAACTGTAACTGCGACACTTTGCGCAAAAGTACAAAGTCTTTTCGATAAAGGCAGTACAGGAAAAAGACTACCGGCGTAGTGCCAGAATGTAAATGAAGAACTTCTGCACGGTTGCAAATCCTTGTTTGGCGTCGCACGTTCGTTTTGTGTCGGTTTCTTCTGCTAGAAAGTACAAGAGCATGGTTGAGTCAACGTGCACTAAAGGGTCATAAATATTTACGGCATGCATACGTACTTTTGTGTATGCGTGTTCAACAATGTGAGAGTGTGTGCAGTCGAGATATACGTGTGTGTGTATGAGAGAGAAGTGTGAAGCTGTGGAGGAGCACAACGTCTGTTCGCTCATTGATTCTACTGCACAAAATAGCATCCACTGGCACCTGCCTCTGTGGAATAATGTTGGCCTCTTCTACGTCTCACTACACGCCTTTGGTCGAAGATCGCGTTGCGAGGCGTGACTTGCCGTAGTGTGTACGGCACAATTAGACACGCGTGCCAGCAGATACTTGTATATATGTGTGAAAAACCCCGTAGTATTTGTCGCTCTTGTTGTAGATTTCTGTGGATATGTAGGCATGCACGCTGTAAACGATGACGCACTTGTGTGCTTGCCGACGACGCGAACAGTTGGACACAAAGTGAAATATGGATAGTTTCAGAGATGAGAGCGGCTGTGCGAATCAAGTCCTAACATTTGCGAAGAGCGTGTGAGATGCAGGATCATCTCCTGAAAGCATGTGCATTTTCCAGGTCTGCCTGCTGAAGCCTCACGTACACCGATGCGTGGAGTGGTTTCAAGCGGACGTGCTCAGGCGCTCGATTGACTTGTACATATTTCCATATTCCATGTACAAGCATACAGGTATATGTGGGCAGAGGTACATTTACCCCTGTACTCTTCAGCATACGTGTATATTCCAGCGCCAGAAAATATTGTGCTAGGTGAAACTCACATGTAAAATGCCAATCCATGCGACGATCAGGACCGATACCCACGGTGGCGTAGAAAAGTTCTTGCAGTCGTACACGCAGGGATGTATGCCTGTAGAAGAACCAAATTGGCGAGAATATGTACACAGCAGCTCCACAAGGTTGACCGCACCGCATACACGCAGGCAAACGCGTAACTGCAGTCGACCGCGTCGCTGTAAGCGAACACATGCATACGTGTTCGCACGCACAGAAGTACGTCTTTTTTTGATGGTCGTTCACAAGAGCTAATGTAAGTCGGGCTGCAGGCGCCGAAAATTCAACGCCCGCACCCTGCGGAACAGGATTTTGTACCGGTGAAACACAGCGGTCTCCGTGAACCAGCGGTGGACCTTCAGGTGTACTCGTACCCCATACCAGGTGTTGAGCACATAGAATTTGAATGTTACTTGTTTTTAAAGACGGTCTTATTGATTTACTTTCTCTGAGTAATTGTAGGGTTAAGCGGCACAGACTACACGCACCTCCGCACGCGAAAAACAGGAATTCTCCAATGCACTACGGCGACTGCGCAAGTTAACACAGGATTTCTGTAAGTTGGTAATTGTGTGCATACACAGAGGGAAGGACACGTAGCAGTGGGAAGCCTGAGATATATATCCTGTCGGTGTAGAAGCGTGCGAGTACGATCAGAGTGGGGGAGGCTGCGCGGCTCTCGCAACACTCCATACATTTGCGCGGCTTACGTGAGTTTTTATGACAATCCAGGGTTTGTTAAGTCGCCGTCGTGCCCTCGTGCGTTGTACGTGCTGACAGCGGAAACGAAAGGAATGCGTCATTTGCTAGTCTACACACGCGAGACATTCTTAGAGATGGGTTGTCAGGAACGGAAATCCGGATTCGTGGGCACACTTGTATCCGTTGAGCGCCGAAAGTGGCTTACGCACTGGAGGTCTCGTACCTTCGACACATGCAACGCGACATGTTCGCGTGATAAGACGTCTCCCAGGGCACGCCGTGCCGGGATGTGTTATCGCACGCTTGGTATGTGTGCAGTATCACATACCCCAATTCGTACAATCCTGCCCGTAAAACTAAACTGGTCGCCCATCATTGACCACATCCACGCAGGCAGTGTTGGTCTTGTTAACCTCTGGTGGGGGGCCAGCAGTACATACGTGCGACACGGGACTCACACATTGGACTACTAGGTACCCCGCCGACTTGTTCGTGAACTGAATATTGAGGACGTATGCAAGCAAGTAAAAGTATTTGACCCTATGTATCCCTGTCAAAACCCGAAATCGTTTCAGTGTCTTTGCGGGTATGCTTGCCGGGCGGCTTAGCGGAAGAGAGGCAGCTGGCACGCCGTATGATGACGCAGGATGGTATTGAAAGTCACTGCGCCTCAAGCGGAAAACGCACGTTCGAAAAGAATTGTGTGTCATATGCGTGGAAAATGTAGCACCCGGCACTCAGACTAATGCACTTGACTCCTACGCGGACCAATACTTGACGTGGAAGGAAGCAGAAGGAAGCATTCCAGAGCTTTTTGATGTATGCTTAAGAAAATTCTGATGATCCTTGTGGAAGCGTCATCCTGCATGCTGAGATCCTTTTCGTTTGACGGAGCTTCGAGGAAGAGAAATGCCGAGACCGAGAAGCCGGAATCGTGCTCCGTGGTGCACGACTCCTATGCAAGGATCCATTTCGGGACTACCTATCTTTTTGTCGCCGGCCACACCAATGATAACAGCTTGCCAGGTGACATCGAAGCATACATGGGGGACACAGCGCAGTCGGCGTACGAGAAAAACGTAGTCGCACTAGAGAACGAGCCTTTAGCAAGTGAACGACCGAGATGTCTTACGAATTCACAGAGGGGTCCAGGGAAGCAGCACCGTGTCACTTGACAACCGATGAGGTCTACCGCAGAGCATAACCGGAGGGCACGCCCCAAGAGTGCTAGAGACTTAAATGCCTTCAGAAAGCTCACCACAGTGCTGTAACACTCACGGCTATACCTATACGACGTCCACGTAGGTAGTTGCAATCGTACAGAAAGTGTGCGTGTGCGAACAGATGATATTGTGTCTAATCGTGTCCAGAATGTAGTGCGCCGCGCTTGTACTTCCCGCGTTATGTACACTGCACAAAACTGTATGCGTAGGAACACATGATCCCACGCAAGTGTTGTTCCTACGGTTCTCCAGAGACAGACTTGTTTACATTTCATTTATCTGTATACCCCTCTCGAAGTCCACTTACAAGTGTTCGCAGCTGCGTTTCTGTACACAAACACGTGTGTATCCACTGTCTCCCTTTCTGTCTGTATCCCCATACAGACGCATTACTGCAGCCATTTATGTGTGTGTTCCGCATATGTATGCACGAGTTATTGTGTTGTAGACGTGCCGCGTGTAACGCTGTCTCATCTTTGCTTGTCTGTGATGTCTACGTATTTCCCCGATGCTGGTGACGCAACAACAAGCATTGAAGGAGGGCCTTTCTTCTCGCAGCCGACGCGGACCACCGCCGCTCCTCTGCATGCTGTCTTCGTCAATGACGGGGGCGGTCACCGCAGGCGCTCTGTAGCTAGCGTTCCTCCTGTTGTCAATGCAAGCGTACAAGGTCATTGTGGTTTGACATGGGGAAGAATATACTAAATGAGAAGAAGAACTTAATATCTCACTACGTAGTTTAGCGGTAGTCCATGTAATCCTGCATGGAACATTGGTGGGTTGCTGCTGCTGTCTCATTGCGGCACAGGCTGTCTGAACAGCTGGTTGTGGGGTCAACTGCAGTGCAGCTGGTAAATTTTCGCATGCATGGTGGCAGTCTCAGAGCAGCTGCGGAATTGGTTCTAGCATTGAAATTTTGAGTCTGAGAGATGCATGCCACCAGAAGGTTGTGGTTCCTGTGAGTTCGGACGTACTCGTGCGGCGGAAGTCTTCGTCCTCCGGAAACCTCTCCCGCAAAAGGCCTCTGCGGGCGGGCGGGCTCGCCGCTGGTGCTGCCTCAGTTATGTGCGTTAACAGGCAGTCCATCTGCACAAACAGCTTTGCAGACGTAAATTCAGGACGACTCGCCGCATGTGTTTATGCGCAGAAATTGCGTTTTCTAGATCCTTCCGTCGAATTAGCACTCGTGCACGCACAATCATCAGACGCGGAGGTGAGGCCCGCATCGTGTGTCACTCTACCAGGCACACCGTCTCAAGTGGCGTTGGACGTATTTCCTTTCGGCGGCGTGTCTGGTATCACTTAACAGGCGAATCGTACCGCATGCTCGTGTGTATCATGTACCGGCTACGCACGCGTGATTTGCCATTCCAAGGGTTTCTGCGCCTGTCTGGCATTCAAGTTTGAGCGTACGTACGTGCGTTTAGAAGAGTAAGTGTGCATAATCCTGGCTGAATATATCTCTCTACTCATACTTATTGTAGACCATTGTGGCGGTCGATTTGTTACACCGTGTTGATTCGCCGTTTGAGAACCTCGAGCCCGCTTGAAAGGCGGCTTTTCTAGTGTACGTACACTCAGCTCTGTGCGGCTTTCTTTTTTTTGCACGTATTTCTCGCCATCGCAAGTAGGCGGAAACGCGACGCCAGTCCGTGTTGAATCCTTTGTCTCCCTTTCTTTCAGTCTGCGTTCCCCACTCTTGTTTAATTATAATACACATATACATATATATATAGAGATGTATACTTCCGTGCTGCGTTTCTCGAGCATGCTGCGCCTTGTCATGTTGAACCTCACTCTATAAATATTTGCGCCGTCGACCTTACTCATATTCTTGAAAGAAGACAACTCTTTGTTAGGACCTTCTCTTCTTAACTATATACACGCGTGTAAACGTATTTCTACATATCAAAAGATGTATAGGTACACATATATATATATATATGTATATGTATATGTAATGTGCGTATGCGTAAAGCTCACAGTGGACCTACAGCGTGCAATGTTGCACTCGCGTGCCTGCTAAGAGTTTTCTGTCTGCGGCGTCGTACGTATGTATCTTTGGCATTTTTTGCCGGAAGCTATTGTGTTGCGCTTATAGTTTCTCACGCGGCCGTTTGACTACAGCGTGAACTCGAATCTCGATGTACTACGGGCTTTGTTTTCCTCTTCCTGCACTGGAGCTAAAGTCGGGTTTTGATCGGTTCTTCAAGGTTACCTCAACTGCTGACTGGTAGTATCGACTTCCTTCATTAGCAACATTCTGCGCGGACGCCGTGTATGGTGCCGCCCCGGCGCGCCTTTCTGTCAACGTAGTGCCGTTTGTAGGGTAGCCAGAGGATTGCAGGTTGGCTTTCTCCATGGCACACTTCAAGCCTGTACTAGCTGTGTTTGTCTCAATGGATGGGGTGCACACGTAGCTCTACAGATATAACCGTCTCCAAGCTGACGGCAACTACCTCCTGCAGGCGTAATTTCTTGTTATTTCTGAAAGTGGAAGCCATCCCCGTGCAGCTCAAGCTTAAAGACTGTTTTCGGCCGAAGGAGCCTTGTGCTTGGAAAGGGCTTGGCGAATGCATAAAGCTGACATAGCTCTTGTTGCCGCAGATCCGCGCTTGCGACTTGTACGTGGTCTTCTGACCTGTCCCTTGTTCTGATCGTGTGTGTGTGTGTGTGTCTTTACATATATATATATATATATATTTGTATGTACGTATATATCTCCGTCTATAATATATATAATGTAGATGGACATCTCGTCGAGTGCGTACGTACACGGAATTGTAAACTTGTAGGTTTCACAGGTATCTACATAGCTGTGTATGTGCGTAGCTTTGCGTAAGGTTTGAGAGGAACCCAGTAATAAACCTTTCGTAGAACTACGTGGGCGATGTCGTACTGTGGAAAGGCAAGTGCGGACGCCCTTTTGGCCGTGATGAGGTTATGCAGTGCGACTGGCATTTACGTCCCTTTTCACTCGTCTTCCGCTTCTCTTGGCAAACGTCTCCCTCCCCACCGGTTGCGGCGGATTTGTTGGTGCTGCGGCTGCTGCTGCTGCAGCTGCTGCAGCTGCAGCTGGCGGGGCTTCTGCTGCCGAAGCTCGCGCTGCTGACACTGCTTTCCCAGCTGATGCTCCTGTAGGCTGCGTTACAGGCGCTGGTGCTGCTGCTACCGCTGGTGCTGCTGCTGCCGCTGGTGCTGCTGCTGCCGCTGGTGCTGCTGCTGCCGCTGGTGCTGCTGCTGTCGCTGGTGCTTCTTTCCCCTGCTGTCGCTGCTGGGAGTTCAGCTGTGTGAAGTGGTGCAGGCGGGATGTCATGGAGGCTGCGGCGCGTTTGACGCGCGCTGCCGGCGCCCCCGCAGCAGGTGCACGACAGGACGTGACGCTGCTGCTGCCGGCCACCACGCGCGCAGCAACAGCAGCGCCTCTGCAGGTACTGAGCAAAAGTATCTTCTTATCGTTCAAGACGGGCCTCTTATTTCGTTGGACTTCTTTAGGAAGAATGTGTACAGCAGGGCTGTTTCTGACATTACTTGCGGTTCATGCGCTTTTCCGTCCCAGCTGGAGTGTGCCGGAAGTCTGGACATGCAGACATACTGAACCTTTGTTTCTTGGCGGAGTAAAACCTGCTACTGTCTTCAACTGCCCACACGTGTGATGCTTTAATAGATGCGGAAAGCCACCCGGGCCTCGCATTTTTTTCTTAGCTTTCCTTGTTCGTCAAAGGCCGTACACATCCCCCAGACTTCCCGTCACGCGTGTGTCTTGACTTGCAAAAAGATCAGGGCCTGTACACGCGTCGGTATGTATGCGTACTGAACACACGTAGGGTCAGTCCGTATACGCGCGCCTGTGTGGAGGCGTATGTATAAGATAAAGGTACGTCCCGTCAGGACGTGTACGTACGTCCGTACAAATGCGTACGTCGGTACGGCTGAGCAAGTGTAAGTGCACATACGTGTCCTTCTGCGTGACCATATGTACAGCAGTGATGCAGTTCAGTACATAGCAGCGCGAGCAGCAGATGCGCATATACGAAGTGTACAAGTACATATGCGTACACGCGTGTGTGCGGTGTCGAGGTCTCAAGCGACTGCGACGTGTGGGCCGGTAGCTCTGTGTCGCTGTGATACGAGGAGGTGGTTGCATGCAAGGGGTGCACACGTGCAGCCTTTTTCCGCGCTTCCACTCACGTCAGTACACGCCTTCAGCTGGATACGCGTTGCCGTGACCTAAGTGTCCAGCCGAGACACCACGTTCCCTGTTTGTCTAGAAGGGGTACGCAGACAACTGAAGCGCTTGCGACTCGGCTCGGTCGATCTCCTGCGTCCGGGATTGATCTGTGTACTGGAGAGAGCCTTGACGGCCGGGTCCCCGTTGTTCTCTGTTATACGTGTGCATGTGTTTTCGAATTTTACTCGCACCCAAGTGCACAGTCGTCTGCACAGGTGTGCCGGCAGACATATATACGTTCCTTGTGAGCGTCCGCGTCTTGTTCGTTGTCTGCTATGCGCAGCGAGACTGCACCCCCGCGCCTCTTCAACTTCTGTCACAACCGTCTTCCGGTACATGCGTGGTTGTGTATTTGCGTCTGCGCTTGTTTTCCTTCTGTGCACATGAGAAAGAGAGAGACGGGGAAAATCTATCTGTCTCTGTCTACGTAGAGACCTAGGTAGGCAGATATACGTGGACATACCTGTATGTATAAACGATGGCGACAAAGAGAGGGAGAGACACGGAAATTTTATTCAGTCATATGTGTGTGCGTATATGTGGGCACACCCTGTCACTGAATTGGCACACACGGCACTGGACGTTTCTTCTACATATGGGTCTAGAGGGACTAAATCCTGGCGCGGTCGAACTAGCGCGTCGTCGCACAGGTTCAATCCCTGGCGTCCACGTCGCTGAAGCAGCGGAACATCTGTCCGGTGACCCGCACGGGGAGGCCGTCGCGTCTTTTCTTGGATACCCACGTGTGCGCGGCGCACATCAGTTCTTGTTTGATTTGCATAGCTTTGAACGGTGATGGTGACCATCAGCATGGGAAGTGTTTGCATGCATGCGCAGACTCAATTATGACTTGCCTTCCTTTAGTAGGTGCGTATACGGACTACACGCGTTAAGGGGTCGCCTGTTGAACTCTTCACTAAGCCGGACACAACGTAGCGTGGGCTGCCGCCTCGGGCGGCAGGGGCGCGGCTCAGTAGCTTTCTCCTCTGCGTCTGCACACACACACGTACGCTCGCGTGAGAACCTACGTCTAAGTGCTCTCGTACTTCGAGGTAGCGCGGCCCCGCGGCAGGGCCTTGATACGCGGGCGATGTGCAGCACTTTCTCCTGCGGCTGCTGTTCCCGGTGTCGCAGAATGGAGAAATGTGTTATGGAAGGAGCCGACTTTGCCGGCTCTCTGCAGTTGTCTACCTCTTCCCGTCTTCGCCCAGTTGGTTCGTTTCCTGTTCGCAACATGCACGTTACTTCTACCCGCCCTGTGCACCACTGCCACACACTGCACGTCGTTTGCTGCTGCTGCTCCAGCCCTAGTCCACTTGATGCCGCCGTTTGCTTTGCGTGGTGTGTGGCCTTGCAGGCTGAGTTCTGGGCGGTCGCGCTATCAACTCCCTTGCGGCTGTTCGGCGCGATCTGCTTGCAACAGCGACTTCTCTCACACGCTGCTTCCATTCTGCATCAGCTGGGCAGCGCTATTTCACATGAGCCAAGGCAGCAGCAGCGGCCGCTGCAGCGGCACGGGCACCCACCTCCTTTACTTCAGCGGCACTTCCAGCAGCAGCAGCAGCACTTGCCTCTGCAGCAGCAGCACCTGCCTCTGCAGCAGCAGCACCTGCCTCTGCAGCAGCAGCACCTGCCTCTGCAGCAGCAGAAGCAGTCTGCACAACAACAACAGTTGTCTGCATACGGCGTAACTGTGAACCAGCCGCCATATCCGGGGCGGCCGCCTTCCTTCCTGGCTGGCTCTCGTGCTCCACCGCTGCCGCCGGGTCGAAGGCTCGCTGAGCAGCAGCGCGGTCAGCTGGTGAAGCCTCCCTCTTCGTATTATCAGCTGCAGCAAGATATTGCAGCTGCTACGGCAGGACGGCACAGTGCTGCTGCCGACGTAGTCCACGCTGCTGCCAACGTAGTCCAGAGACGAAGGGGGGGGGGTGCAGTGCAACGGGGTGGTGCTGCAGCAGCACACCAGACTGCTACGGCCGCTCTGGAAGATCGGCTGCGGCAGTGGCAGCAGCATCGCCAGTGGCATCTCGAGCACCAGGGGCCGGCGTACAGGGCAGCGACTGGGGAAGCAGATGATAACGAACCTGGTCTTTCAAGTGCTGCTGCATGTGTTTCTCCCACATCATCTGGCAGCGTCGTGAAGGCGCCGGCCGTGACGCTCCACCAACGGCAGCGACAACTACAGCACCAGCAGCAGCCAACGCAGCATCAGAAACACAGAGAGGAGCAACAAAAGTACCGGGTGGTGCAGCAAGAACATCAGCAGGGGCGACTCCAACAACAGCCGCTGCACCAGGAGCAGCAGCACATAATCAGTAGTCAGCAGCGAGCGCATCAGCAGGCGCAAAGGGTTCAACCTGTTGCATCAGGAGTTCGCGCAGGGGGGGTTTCACCGACAAAGAAGCCACTTGTTGCGCGGTCTGCTGCTGTTGCTGCTGCATCGTCACCACCGGCGGGTGCCACGAACAGTAGCAGACCCGTCTCCGCTGCTGCGTCTGATGGCGCTTGGGGAGTTCTGAGGTTCTGTGAAGCGCTCGCGCTGGGCGCGCTGCACGTTATTGACCAGGACTTGCCTTTGAGCGCCATAGAGAACGGGGTGCTCCGAGAGCAGCAGCAGCTGCGTAGACAGCAACAACAACAGTTGCGCCTGCTGCAGCAACAGCAGGACTTCTCTGCCGAGCAGCAGCAGCAGATCCTCCTCCACCAGCAGCATTTGCAGCAACAGCGTGAGCAGCAGTGGTCCAACGCTTACGCGTTGCGTGCGCACGTGCAGCAGCATCCCGCACGTCCGCACGCACTTAATGCAGCGCAGGAGCAACTGGAGAAGCGGAAGCGCTTGATGAAAGTTGCGCGAGCGAACTTGCTGCTTGCTGTCTACGCCGACTTATTTCTTGCTGGGGCTGACGCAGCGACAGCGTCTTCGTCAGCGGCTGCTAGTCCTTCCTCTCCCGTTGCGCCGCCGTCCTTCGGTGCGGATCCTGCTGCCGCTGCTGCTGCCGCGGTCGCTGTGTCTGCTGTCAGTTCGTCTCGTGTCCGTGCATCTGCAGCCGGTGCGCCTGCCCCTACCGTCCCTGTTGCTTCTTCTTCTGCTCCTCCCGCGGCTTGTCCCGTTACTGCTCCGTCCCCCGCCGCCGCAGACCTGAAAGCAAATGCGCGTGGAACTCCGTCAAAAAGGGATGATCAGAGGGCTGGTGGTGAAGACGCTTCACTTCCCTGTAGAGTCACAGCTACCAGCGCTGCTGCCGCTGGAGAAAACTCCGCTGATGCGAAAGTGGCTGCAGCCTCTGCCAGGGATGAGGTTGCTGCTCCCTCTCGTCCACTCGGGGAAGCTCCGGCTAACAGCGGTGCTACATGTTCGACGGGCGCGATACCGTGTGCAGATCCTTCCGAAGCCGCTGCTTCACGTCCTCCTGCTGGTGGTGCTGATGGAGAATCATCTGCAGCTTCTGCTGCCCGTACGGAAGCTTCTGCTGTGGCCACCACGGGAGCTCGTGGCGCTGCCACGCCCGTTGCTGCGCCGGAGCTGGGTGGAATTTCTGCTGCTGGCGGCAAAACGTTTCCAACGACAGCTAGCCGTCGGCGGCTGCTCGAAGAAAGCGAAAAGGCGGAGAGAGCCGCGCAGCAGCAGATGCGGTATGCGCTGGTGGGTCCACTGCCACGTGCCAGAGTGCTGCGGCTGCTGGAGTGGCTGCCCGCCTCACTGCGTGCTGCGTCGAAGGGAGCTGCTGATGCCGCGCTGCCGGCTGCTGCGAGAGAGTGGACGGAAACTGCAGCATTTGCGGGCGACGGGCAGCACAAGCAGCAGCAAAATGCAATGGGAACTTTCCAGCCGTCTGCGCGCATCTGGTTCGAGTTTTTCGTTCGCCTTCAGCAACTGGTAGGCGAATCACTGCTACTTCTTGCGTGCGTGCAGACTCCGCGTATATATATATGTATCTGTGTAGATACATATTTACATGTGCCTTATGAAAATACAGGCGCACATACTACTATTATTGGAGGGACACCCCTCCACACATATCTACCATATATACGTATGTAACGCATGTCTTCGCATGCATGTTTGCAGTGACGTATGTCTGTGAACGTATATACGTATATACATGTGTATGTCTACATGTATCTACGTACTTGTTTCCAGGTTCTGCTGCTTATACCTTGTGACACATTTCTCGTTGTTCATGTGTGTACGTGCTTGTCTCCACCTGTGTGGGGGGTGGGTACCTGCCACTTACTCTCCGGGCCTCTCTGTCGCTCGTCGCGTGCCCACGGTTCTGCTCTTCTCTCCTTTGATCTCGCATATATATATAGCCAGGCGCATACAAACCTACATTTTCGTATGGTTAAGGCGGGGGATCCTGTCCTTTCTCTGGCTGCCAGCTGAGGTGGTTAGAGGGTGTGATGCGTTTTACCGTAGAGCCCCCCGCGTCTCGGAGCATGTGCGCTTCAAGCGACCGTGACGACGTATATGGTTCAACTCATCTCTTCCACCTGTTGGTATATTTCTATTTCCTGTTTCGCGCGTCCTCTGCTGTTCTTCTCTTTTGCTTCCTTCTCTGCATGTGTCCGTCACCTACCCATACACGTGGACAATCGCTGTGGCAGCGGCTAGTCTGCGATGCCGAGCGTCAGTACGTATCTGTATGGAGAGCTGACGACCGATTTGTCCTGGCCTGTCTGTATGCCTCCGCATCCTCTCGAAGGGAGGGCGGAGAGGGATAAGAAAGCCTTTCTGCCTGCGCCCTTCTCTCTGGCTTCGTTCTGTTGGCGCTTGTCTTTCCGAGGGCGGTTTCCTTGGCAACTCGGCTGGCCGTCGTCCTCACAGGCATCTGGGCCGTCCGAACGCGCGGCTCTTTGCCGTTCTTTGCAGGAGTGGCGTCCACCCTTCACGGCTGTCTTGTCTGCCGATAATGTGCGGCAACACTGTCTTGGACGACGTGTATACCTCATCCTTCTGTTGGGTTCGTTGACGATGACGAGATTTGCACTTTTCTTCGCGGTGGGAGGGGTTCTCGAGAAATGAAGGTCCCTGCCTGACTTGTTTTCCTGGTGGTTCTACATAAATTCCCCCTGGTGCCCGTATAGCTTTTCACGCGCCTCTCCTGCTGGGATACTGCAGACAGTTCTCGCTGCTTGGACGCGGGCTTCCCCGAGACAGTGAGCAGGACTTCTCGTCCGTGCGTTGGCTGCCTCGTTTTTGCAGCGTCCCTCTCCGTGGCGTGCCTTTCTCTCTTGCGTGGCATAGGTGCCGCCGTCTCGCTTGTCGTTCCGTCATAACGAGAACTTCTATTTTTGTGCGCCTCTCCGGCGGCTTCTCTTTTCTGGACCCTGTGCATATAGTCATCTGCCTGGTCACGCCTCGTTTTCTCCCCTTTCCCCAGTCGTAGATCGTGTGCGGATGCGGCCCGTCATGGCTGCGCCACAGGGCGGGTACAGGGTCCTGCCGGTTTAATTGTTCTTCGCCGTTCCAAGGTGGCTTTGCCGGCGGTTGCTTCTCGCTGCATGCATCGCCTCGCGCGCGCATTTCTTTGTCTGTGTCTCTTGGCGTGCGTCCTTTTCGCACTTGATGTGGACGGTTCTTGGCTGCTTGCAGCACGCGCATGGGGTTCCGCTGGCGCAATTCCCTCGTTTTGTTGCATTCATGCGGTCGGCACTGCCTACGTTTCCGCACTTCTTCGGAGTCACGCCGGAGTTGCGTTCAGCCGTTGCTGCTCTTCCTGCTGCTGCTAGCCCTCCGTCGGCGTCGGCCCTCCGGAAGCGCTGTCGCAGTGGCGTGACAGTAGCGGGGGGGGAAGACAGAAGCCCAGGCTCTCTCTCAGCAGCTGAGCATACACCTGCTTCTTCTCCTCTCCCTCCCTCTTCTTCTTTTCCGCCTTCTTCGTGCTCTTCTTCGTCGCCGTCGCCCGTTTCACCGGCTGCTGCAGAAGCCGCGTCGCCTGACCTTTGGTGGCAGTTACATGCGCCTCAACGAAGATTTCTTCTTCAAGCGTAAGTCCCTTGCTGCACGCGTGCTTCGGCCTTCAGGCAGCCGTCATTAGCTGTTCGCCGGAATGGAGAGAAATGCATTTGCGGGCTGGTGCGTACCTGGTCGTATAGAGGCAGATGTTGTTACGTCTGTGGCACTTCCTGCTTTCTTCTTCGTAGCCGTTGACGTTTTATAAATTCGTAGCTGCTGTAGGGCGCCCTTATTCCTGCCATACCTACCTCTACTTCTTCATCAACTGCTACAGGAATATGCATGCACACAACTGAAAGGCTCTTGGAACATGACGTTCTGCAGGCTCTCTACGTTTCTTTGGGTACGTACACGTGTATATATATATATATATATATATATGTATATATGTGTTCGTCCTCAGACGCCGTGAACGGGCCTCCGGGCTCTCTGCACTCTTGTGCATGCGTAGATACATGTGTGTATATATATATACGTGTTTTCATCACCTAACTTAGAAGACGCTGCGTATATGTCTGGGCTTCTAGTAGAAGCCCTGCGTCTGGACGACGACGTTTGCGCTGTCCGCTGTCTAGGACCGCCGGTTCTTTTCTTCTTTTTTCAGGGTCCAACGTGTACCTCTGGTGTATGTACACCTCACTTGGGTTTTGCGCAGACCTGTGTTCCTTCCGCGCAGCACTCTTTTTATCTATGGCCCACCAGCAGGTTTTGGTAACTTTGCTTGTCGAAACAAGAGGTCCTGCAAACATGCCTTCCTCTCTGTGTACAATACGCATATGTAGGACCCGTCGCCGACCAGACTAGACTGTCGTGGGTGACTTGATGTCTGCAAGAGCCACGTACGTGTCCAGTAAAAGGCGTTTTGCTGCTGCTGCGGCTCCTGTGTCGGCTCGCTTGGTGCAGACTGCGTCGCTGAAGCTGCCGGCAGGCCACAGCAGACCTTGCATCATTTCTTCTTCAGAGAGTCCTGCTTCCTGCGCGGCCACACGTGAATACTGTCGTCTAGGTTTCCCTAGGTTTCGCGTAAGCATGTGTGTCCGCGGTCCCACCTGTAATTTTTGATGCTCCTCTGTCCGTACGTGCGTCATGCCACCGTTTCTCCGTGTCGAATTTAGCGCGTTCCCACAAAGAATCCAGAATATTTGCTACATTACTGGTGGACATGCGTGGTTTTTCAGGTGTCCTTGTCGAATCCATCCCCGTTGCGCTGCTTCTTGTTTTTTGTCTTGATGCTTCTTCGTTTCCTGCCTTGCCTGTCTTCCTCTGTCCAGGCTCGGGCAAATGAATCTCCCATACGCGTTCCTCGCTCTGTTTCAGCGGGAGCTGCATGCACTTCCGCTCGACGGGCACGGCGACGTCTGCTCCTCGCGCGTCTCGTTTTTCTCTTCTGCCTCTTCTCCCTTTCCTCTCCCGTCCTCGTCGAATTTCAGAGACTCCTTCTCATGGCTAGCCACGCTCATTCCGACGCTGCGTGGTAGCGCACTAGTTATGTACGACCAGCTGCGACTGCCTCGAGGCTTGCAGGCCGCCATCGCCCTCGCAGCTGCGCCTCGCGCAGCAGGCAGCACTCACACGGGTGTACGAGGAGGACCAGCAGCAGCGCCCGCAACGCCATCAGTCGCGGCCCCGTTGGCAGCAAAGACGGGTCCTGCAGACTCGGCAGGTGCGCAAGAGAGGGCAGGGGCGACGGCGACGCCGGAACCAGCCGCAGCAGCAACAGCAACAACAGCCGCAAGACGTTCGACGCCTGCGGAGGCAGCAGCACGGCCTGCTGATACACTCCAACGGGGACCAGCGTCTCCTTTTGTTGCTGTCGACGCCGCTGCGTCCGGCACTGGTGCTGCGCGAAGTGAGGCAGAAGGCAGTCCAAGAGAATCTTCGGTGATGTTGAGACCGCCTCGAACGCTAGACGAACCACTGGCAGCAGAAGCTTACGCGCATGCATCACGGGCGCTGCTGTCTTGCTGGCATGAGCTCTGGTGTAGAATGCAGCTGTCGCCGAACGTGCCCTCACAGGCAAAGCTGCAGTTCTTTTTCCACGTAAGTGCAGCGCTGCACTGGAGAAGAAATCGGAGAACATGCCCCAGTGCTCTGCTGGGGCGGAAGGCTGCACACATATTCGTCTAAAAACGAACGGTGACCGCATCTCTTGGGCGCGTGTGGATTGCACACAGATCAACGAAGTGTTCGAGTTGCCTTCTCGAAGCGTCTGGCGTACAAAGCGTGAGGCAGACAGACACTTCTTCCTGCGACAAAAGCAGCAAAGTCCGCGTGCAGTCAGCTACACACGAACCAGGGGGGAGAGCAGAAGCTGCGCGTAGGAGCGCTACCGCGTAGGATAAGAGAACTCGTAGAGAACTCGAAGGTGCTTTACAAGACGTGGCTCCGTGTGGGAAATCAGTGGCGACTTGTAGACCTGCAGCTACGTAGAACAGGTGCTTGGTACGCTCCAGTGTTATCAGGTGCAGGTGCCCCGGTGGCAGGGTTATCCAAAACAGAGAGACACCCGTGGAGGTTCCGCAGAGCAGCACACGTGTTTGTGCGTCTGCGAAGAGATGGGTAAGAGTCGCAGCAAGTCACCTTTGAGAAATTTGGGAAGTAGACACGCGTGAGTCTGCCTGTCACATTCGAGAGCCAACAACTCAGGAAGAGAGTACGACGCTCAAGTGATAGAACTGACCCAGCTGTTTGAGCAGGCGCCGTCGTTTTCGTGCGTCCCGCGTCAGGGGCCAGTGGCAGGGCTTCAGTTACCGCGACAGCGGAGCCGCAGAGAAGATCGAACATTCGCCGCACTCTCTGGGCAGTACATGCGCAGAGTGGGGGGGTCCACAGAAAGTGGACGTGTCCACTTGTTGGCGGCGGTCAGCGACATGCGCTGCCGCGTGAGGCCGGTGTACGGGAGCTGCTTCATGAGAGACTGGTGTACGTGCGTTGCTGCGTGAGAAACGTGGGTGTGAGGCGCGCGTGTGTTGTCCTACGATCATAGAAATTCAGCAAGCAACCACATGTCGTTTTCTTCCCGTCTGCCCAAAGACGAGGGTCCACTTTTTGGTGCGGTGTTCGTAGCATTTGCAGACGTAATTCCTGCACACGTGAGCTACATAGACGTATCTGCAGCTGTCTGTCTCTGTCTGTGTGTCCCTGTGTTGTATTTCTGCATGTGTACATACACACACGGATGTATCGAGAGAGAAGAAGACCAAGGGGTCACTGCGCCGACGTACCTAAATGTTTGCCGTGCAGCGTGTGAGGCACCGTATTCAGCGTCTTCGCGGCGCGTGTAGCAGTTGCTCTCGCATAGGTGACCGATGCGTGTGCATGCGCTGTGTGCCGACCCCAGGCGTTACCCTGGGCTCCGGTAATGCAGAAGACTTGCGATGACGTGTACGCGCACATGGGAAGACTGCGGGTCCACGACTTGGCGAGTCTCGCGTGCAGCACGCGCATCCGGCAAGTCCAACTCTTGCGACTGTTCCACCACCTGAAGAGTCTGCAGCAGCAGGAAGAACAGCAACACCAGCGGCAGCGGCTGCAGCAAGAGCGAACGCAGCAGCAGCAGGGAGTCGAGGAGGTGGCGCCGAAGAAGGACGACGAGGGTGTGGAGCGTGGCGGTCTGAGCGGGAAAGCTGTCGACCCGCTGAAGGACTACGCGTTGCTGTGGACGCAGCACCTCGCGGGGGCACCGCCGCTGCTGTGCACGCATCCGGGTTTGCAGGGACAGTGGAAGCATCTGCTCGAAGGCCTCATTGGGGCCTGGAATTTGTTTGGTGACACGCTGGCGTCCTTGCAAAGCATGCACGAACTGCTCACCGATGTGGACTTCCCTTGGGCAATGATGGAAGAGCCGGAGTCCGTCTGGCTGCGTCACGCTGCACAGCTCCGGGTCTACGGAGAGGGCGACGAAGCGACGCAGGCGGCTGCTGCGTCGACGCCCCCGCCGTCGTCTATGCTGCTGGCATGTGAGAATCCGCTGGAAGCGGCTGCAGCTGCCTGTCTGCCTCAACACGCAGCAGGCCGAATGCAGCAGCAACTAGACGAGAGGCGGTGGGACGCGCGCACCAGCCGTAACAGAAACAGCAGTGCTCCTGCTGGTGCGTCGGAAGGAACCCAAGACGAAACCAACAGCAGCAGCAGAACGGCGTGGAACGCGTCATCAGCAGTCGAATACGCAGGGGAAATCCGCAGCAGTCAGCGGTCTGAACTGACTCTCTTTGGCCACCGGAGTGCCGCACTGCTCAACCAGCAGCCAGACGAGTGGCTCGCCCTCCCAAGGGCAGTGTTGGCACTCGAACGTCTTTACTGCAGAGCAGCGACAGCCCTCTGCGAAGCTGACCCCAACGAAGCTGCTGAGGTTTTCCAGTACCGTCCCCAAACGTTCGTGGCGTTGATGGTCAGTTACCCCTACGCGCTCGCGCTGTGTGTGAAGGCGCTCTCGGCCTCAGCTGCAACCCCGTAGAGTTCACAGACAACGCACGACGGTTCAGGCGCGCACAAGGAACACAAGGCCGCTCCACGAAATAGGTACCATTATGCGGGTGTATCAAGGTGGACAGGCACATGTACATACGGCACAGCCGGACATATATATATATATATATATGTATATATATATATATATATGTGTGTGTCGATTCCTGTGTATGTGTGTGAATGTGTGTCCATGCGTTTGCAAGTGTATGTACGTATATGTGCATACGTAGATTTATATTTATGAATACGTATAGATAGATATATGTAGCGATTCATGTGTTGGTACGTGTGTCGATGCACTTGTATACGTGTGTATGTATGTGTGTATATGTATTTGTTTATATATATATATATATGTATGCGTGTGTGTGTATACGTGTGTCGACGCGTTCGTATACGTATGTATCTATATATATGTGTATATATATATGTTCGTGCAGCGATTTGTGTGCGTGTGTACGTGCGCCGATGCGTTTGTACATGTGTGTACGTATATGTGATTTGTAAGGTAGGGGGACACGTATAGATGTGTGTCAAGTTTTACATACGCGTGCCAGCAATCACGTCAGCTTGTGGCGAAAAGTGGAACCACAGCAGCCCTGGGCCAAGGGCGTTTCACCGAGCGTGCTGAGAGGTCTGAACACGGGCAGCAGGTGGATCGCCGGGCTGGCTTATCTTTGAGGCTGGGTTGGTGCTACAGCAGCACATGCTTCGCTGAGGTGGCACACATCAGCAACTGAAGAATTCACAGGTGGCGTGTCAGTGTCTCGTCTACCCGCCGACCCCGCGGGATACACGTGGGCGGCCGCCTACGCACAGGCTTCGATAAGACACACACACAAGCAGGTTCCTCCAGGCTTCTCACTGTCTGACTGCCGACGCGAGATATACGCAGGGGGCGACCTACGCGTATGCACCTGGGCGTGCGTCTCTGCAAAACTCAAACCGCCACGTACATGCATTATATATGGACTTCTAAATATCTATACGTGTAGATACCCGAGTGAATATGAATATACCTGCAGTGGGCTGTCGACTGCTGCAGGCGCCCCTCGAGAAAGGATTGAGGCCAACCGCGTGGGTCAGCAGAGGCTCTGTGGCTCTTGTACGTCCACGAACGTGTATGGGGACGTGGTGACGTAACACGCATACAACAGGCAGGGGATGAAATTAAAATGAATAAGAGTACAAGGATAGTTGGTGTCGCGTTTTCCTAGTACAAGAGAGTGCGTTGCCTTGTACAAGAGAGTGCACTGCGTTGCTGGCTTCAGCGGCGGGAGTCTGCTGGAGAGTCGTGGGGTTATCACGACCCACACACAAGACACATATAGTGCTGTGTTTCATACGCGTCTGCATACATATATATACGTATACACGTATATATCAGTGAAGTGTAAATTCAGAGAAGGTGTGTATTTCAGTGGAGCGCAGCCCTTCTTTCGTGGACCGTGTGTATAGCGACACCGAAGCCGGACGTGTCAGTCTACTGTTCGACAGGGGAGTTAAACAGGCTACCGTGTTTTGCCATTCTGTCTTGACGTGATGCAACTGCTGGAAGGTCGCCCCGTCGGGTTGTATGTGTTGGCTCCTTTTTCAGCTGATTGCGTCGTTCCCGTCTCCGTGCGCGAGTATCCAGACGTACGACGCGTGCGGGATGTCGGCGTCTGCGCTGCCTGCCGCGCTGCTGCCTTCTCCGGCGAGTCGCAACGCCTTATTCGTGCTGTCTCGTCTCCCGCCATCTCCGCCGCTCTTCCAGAAAATGCAAGAACACATCTTCCACATCGCGCCCTTCCCTGCGGAGGGCTCAAAGGGGTGCATTCACCTGCTTTCTGCGCTAATCCTGCTGTGCGCGCGGTGGCGCAGGCTCTCGGAGACCAGAAGCCGAACCCTGGTGTGTGTCGGTGTGTGTATACTCCACAAGGTTCATGCGCAAGGCGCAAAAGACGGTCCGTAGAAACTTTAGTACGAACGGCAATAAGCGGTCTCAGCTCGGGAAAGAGAGAGCTTCCTTTGTCAAGGATTGAGTGTCACTCAGAAGTGTGACAGGTGCAAACTTAAAAGAAGGGTCTTTGTTTAGAGCAGGCGAACAGTCACCCTCACGGAAGAATATATGAGAGTAGGAAGGAGACGGACTTCTGCTTACAGTGTGAGTGTGTGTGAGTCTGTCTCGAGTGTACGTACACTGCAGAATTGTACGCAACGGACATGTCTGCATGTCGGCAGACGCCCTGCCCCTCGACAGCCCCAGAGGCGACTTCTTCCAGCTGATCTCAAGGGCCGACTGTTATATGCGCAGCCGTAGAACGCACAGTCGCTAGTCGAAGCAGCGCGTCCCTTGTCCCTGGGCGCTTTCCGCTGTGATGGACTTATTTTCTGTTGCGGCGGTGAGTTTGCCAGCGACCCGGATGAGCAGAACGAATGTTGTTCCATTGGCGTCTGCGTGGCGTGGCTTTCTTGTTCAGGAAGACTTCGCCGCAGTGGCGACCACGCTACACGGCCAGCAACAGCGGCCGCAGCGACAGCATGCGTGGGCAGCCGAAGAGAGCCGCTTCCTAAACCAAGTTTTCCGGCATATCCGCACACTCACAGAGGTGTGGTATATGGCGGCGGTCCAAAATCCAGGACTACGCGATCAAGGCGTGCGCCAGCTTCTAGCAATTCAGCAAGTTTTACGTACGGCCGGACCGTCTCCTTTTCTGCCCCTTGCTGAAAATGCTATCTTACTCCACGTCCCCTGCGCATTTAGCAAGGTCTCTGTCATTCTCGCATATCTCTTTCTACAGTCGATGTACAGGAGTGATCAAAAGGAGGCTACCAGCCTGGAAGTGCACACACTACATATATATATACACACGTTTTGCATATGCATACAAACGCATGGAGGGATGGGTATAGGCAGCTCTTTACCGGTGTCCACATATATATATAAATGACGCGTAAACAAGGATGCGCGCGTATACGTGTAGGTTTGTTGGCAGGATACTGTAGCGTTCTCTGACTGCTGAACACACGTGTATGTGTAACTGTACAAGTGTATGAGGCACCCTTTAGAGCATGTAGGATGTGGCCACTTATATATATAGATGTAGATAGATATATAGATAGATATATAGATAGACAGATGTATGGACAGATAGATAGATATATAGATAAATAGAAAGATAGATAGATAGATTTGAATAGATGCACCCGTTCGTCTGACGTATTCACAGAAAGGTGTGGCGGTGACTCCTGAAGATTGGACCTGCGCGGGCTGGCGAAGAGAGACAACGTACTGTCACTCAGCGTGTTTTTTCGAAGGTTTGGTTCAGCTGCCTCTGCTGTCTCAATTTTAGTAACATCTTCCTATGATATGTATACGTATATATACATATAGATACCTGTGTGTATAGCTCTATGTATATATATGTATATTTACATGTGTATACCTATAAATGTATTGGTCCGTGTCTTAGTGTGCAATCCGATGTGTGTATGCGAGCGTATCTGTTACGACTACACACAGACCGACAGACGTCACTGGCATGTTCCTTGTATATGTGTCTCCCTGTGCAGCCCTGTGAACGTGACTACATTCGTCTCCACGTATATATTAAGTCGGTTTGTCTGTACTTGTCCGTGTCCCCGCGTGTACCTGTCTGTATGCCTGTGTCTGTGTGTGTATGTCTGTGTGTGTGTGTGTGTGCACACGTGTATATGTGCGTGACTGCTTCCGAAGCATGTTTGTGTGAGTGTGGGTGTACTTACGTAGTCACGGGTGGGTCGGTACGGATGTACACAGATATGCTCAAATTTGTGTACGTTGCTCTCTGGATGTGAATTCTTTGGCAAACACCTCGCCGCGCTTCCTGCGTATTGAATCAGGGGAAATTGAAGACGTGAGCTCGGGTCGCTTTTTAGTCAACAAACTCAAGGAACGACCTACACCGGGAAAAGCTGGCTACGCAGCGTGCTTGCTTGCGGCCCTTACAAACTGCCAGGTTTGTTGCTTCCCCTCCTTCCAGGCAGATACCCGGGACTGTTTCGTTGCTCTGTCCTACGCGACCGTGTCACGCGTATTGCACTTGCTGTCACAGAAGTTACACCTTCTGTACATACGAGGCCGAAAGAGACAGAGACGTAGAGCAGAGAGAGACATGCCTGTGTACACGTCCTCGGGGCTGCGCATGTGTTTCTCTGGACCTGCGTGTGTGTACCTGTATAAAAATTTACACATATATATATATGTGTGTGTGTGTGTTCGGATACGCCCTTGTAATTTCAATTCGGTCTAGTTGTGTGTAGCTGTCTCCTTCTCTTTCCTTATATTGCTTTTGTAGACACACGTTTGTTGAGATGTACGTGTGTAAACACACCTGTGTGGGGTCATGCACGTATATGTGCATGTGTGTGTGGATCGCTGTAAGCGTATATATGTATATATATATATATGTATAAGCTTGGAAGTGTGTAGTAACCGAGCCGGATGTCTGTACGCTGTAGAAGACGTGTGTGTAGGTGTAGATATCGAAAGCGGTGTAGAGGCACCTCCTGCGTTCAAAGTGGCAACCGACAGTGAAAGTGTTGTACAGTGAAGAAGCTTCCCTCCGCGGCAATCTTTATTTTTCCTTGATTTGGAAGAGGAAATGCCAACCGCCTGAATCATCATGGTTGGCTTCGGCGTAGAGGTTGAGAGTTCTTCGATGCACCGCAGCATGACGAGCAGGAGCTTCTTCTCACGGGCGAGCAACACCGCCTCTCGAGACGCACGAGGCGAGAGGTGGCTGCTGCACACCGCACCCCCTAGTTGTCTTCAGGCACGTACACGTCTGCACGTGTATATTCTTCGTGTGAATAGACGCACGCGTGTTGCTGTAAATCTTGCTGTTGCACTCCGTCGGAGACATCTGCTGCATCATTTTTTACCGTACACACACGCACAAATACAGACGCACGCACGCGTGCTTGGTCCCTCTTCTGTGTCTCCCTGTACACAAGTGTATATGTGTGTCTGCATGTACACTCCTGTGAAAAATATGTGTTTGCGATATATACCAGAGATCCAGGAGAGATGAAAGATGTGCCTCACGAGCGTGTGTGCATGTCTGTGTGTCTGTATGCGTGTATGTGTGTGTGCGGAATTATATTGGAAGTACACATATGTGGGCGTTGGGACCCGTATGTATATACGGCTGCGTCTGTGTTGATGTACAGGCGTATGTAATGTGTGTGCCGTGACACTTCCTGGTGTCTCGCTGCTGCTGCTGCTGCAGACACCGTCGGCTTCGTCTTTGAAGTTGGATATTCTTGAGTTGCTAGGAACCTGGTGCTTCCGCACCTTTCTCCATGGCACTCCCACGTGGCCTGCTCTGCCGGTGGGGTCGCCATTTGATCCTGTGCCTGTTTCACAGTACGACCCGCTGGGTTGCTGTCTGCCCGTCTCGGTGCAGCAGCGCAGGATCGCTGCGGCATCAGCCCTGTCACCTGCTGCAGTCGTCTCGGGTCCCCCCGCCGTCCTTAGCGATTTGTCCACGTCCCCTTCTGCAGGTGTCTCGTCTGCAGCCGTCTCTTCTCCTTCAGCGGCTGCGTCGGCATCAGCAGGGTCCCCTATTCTTCCTGTATTCGCGAACAGTCCGGTGCCGCTGCTGACGTATCAACAGCTGGTGAGTGTCGACACTTCTCCGCTGCTGTCCCAGAGTGAAATGTCGTTTACGTTCGTGCTGAGCACCTCCTACTTCTTCCAAGTGCTCTTCGATGCCGCTTTACGTCCTCCGGGTGCGTTGCCGAGTTCTCGCCTGCAGCAGCAGGCCGCCAGCAGAACAGCTTCTGTCAGCAGCGCGGGCGTAAGTAGCGCCGGAAGTAGTCGTGGCAGTAGTCTTGGCAGTAGTAGTAGTGATACCACTATTACTAGCAGCCGCGCTACCAGTCCCAGCGGTCGCGGTGAAGTCCTGCATGGGGGAGATGGAGAAACAGTTGCTGCCGCAGAAGGTGTACATGCAGGGCATGTTGCGGAAACAGGCAGGAAGGGGAAGCAGAGCTTCTCGGACTCCCGGGGTGGCAAGCAGTGGACGGGGTGGCTAGCTGCAGACGCTGATGTAGAGCGTGCGTTGCATTTGCCGTTGCTGCTGCCGAAACTGCTTCACATGTGGAAACGGCGCCTCCTGGCGCCGCAACAACTCCCGTTCAAAGCATTTCTCTGGCCGGCGGACGCCTCGCCGGCCGGTCCTCGCGGTGTTGTTCTGCCCGCGCACTCTGCAGCTGCTTCAGCGTCGCCTTTTGACCCGGCGGCGCATACAGTGCGTCCTCCGGCCTCCCCAGTTTCCAGGTTGAAGGAAGAGGAGAAGCGACCGATCGATTTCCCAGTGCCTGCGCTGGTGCTTTTTCTTTGTCGCGCGGCTGGCGTCCCTGTTGAAGAACTCATCGAAGAAGGCCTCAAAGGCGTAGGCAAAGCAGCAGATAGCAGCGCCTCGCCTCAGAACGTTTCGCGGCGCGAGCAACTGGAGACCCTTCCACCGGGAGGAAGTTTTGTGGCTGAGGGCGCTGGAATGCCCCAGGTGCAACCGCCGACGCTGCGGGCAGAGACACGAACGACGAATAAGGCCGACCCACAAACAGCAGCTTCTGGAGGGCGACGGAGGGATGAAGCAGGAACAGCGCCAGGGGCACTGGCAGCCGAAGATGATGCGGGAGCAAGTGAACGGACCGGGGAAGTGTTTCACGACGCGGCGAAGGAACCAGAGAAGGACGACCCTTTTGCGGAAAGTGAAGCTGATTCGACGATGGATATATTGCCAGGGGAAGATGAACTTCTGGCGAATCTGGGACTCGAGGACCTGGAAGGTAACGTCTCATTCGAAGAAACACCCAGGCCGCTAGCAGCGACTGCTGCCGAAGAAGCGGAGAGACGAGCTCGGACGGGAAAGGCAGCAACAGTAGCGGACACCGCAAGTACCAAAGCGACAGGGAAGGCGCCCGTGAAGCAATCAGCGGCTACAGCGCTTCCAGATATGCAAAGCACCCTCGGGGCTGCAGACGAAGAAGCAGGCCAGGATAAAGGAGCCATGCCTGGCTTTACTCCGACGGTTTCTGCCTTTGCCAAGCCTCTGAAAAAACTCAGTCTTGCGTCCATTGCTTTGGCGATGACGGTAGGCTTTAGTCTCTTTTTCCGTTCTCTGCGAGAAAGTGCTGCAACGTTCACGCATGTATTCGTATGCACGGGCGCCTACACCTCTGTTTACAGGCGTAGGCGCAACGGTGTCTACCACACATTCCTGCGGATTCAAGTATATGCATGTGTTTGAGTTCGTGGGTGCTCGTTTGCTTGTTTGTACACACGGGAAGAACTCTCGATCAGAACGCACTGGCCTGGGGGGTACTATCGCGGGTGTGTCTCTTTGATGGACGGACCCGTGCAATGGCTGAAGCCGTCCCGTCTCCTGGAAGAGTTGGCGACTGGACCGGAGCTGGAAGTATGTAGAGACCGTCGACACATGTATGCGTATACCTGCATACACCTGGAAATGTACCAGGTGCTGCTGAACAGCGCGGAGTGCGTGAGTCGTCTCGGCGCGCCAAGAGCCCACCCCGCAGAAACGCCAGCAGCAGAACCTTGTGGAGGGTCTGTTCCAGTCTTCCCGCGCGGGAATTCGTTTGCTGCAACGATGTGTGGGTACTGCCCCCAGCTCGTCTCACGTTCAGTAACGTCGTTCTGCTGTCTGCTGCTGATGCGCAGGTGATTGACGAGGAACTGCAGTGCGTGAGCAGGGTATGCAAGACCGCGTACAAACAGTCGTCCGTCGAAAACGCGGCTACTACGGCGTTTTTCAGTCCGTTTGCCTCCGCTCGGGCCTACAGGACAGCACTAACATGTTTATATGAGTCGTTTCATCTACTTTTCGTTTCGAACTTGGCCTCTGCGTCCTCTTTCCAGTTGCAAGAGCTAGTGAAGGAAACAAGACGGTTGACTGTGCTGCCGGCATATCTTCCCTTTCCTGGCGACAGCGCTGTGTCTTCTGAAAAGACCCGCAGTGCCTCTCCGGCTTTGCCGGGCCGAGGCAGTAGTGCTGAATATTGGGCGAGGATTGATGAACGCAGCTCGTGCACTGCGCCACCACGGCAGCAAATCTTACCAGATGGATCTGCACCCGCTGCTGCAGCCGGAGAGGCTCTGCTGACGGTGCACCCACTCGAAGCTCTGCGTGAACGGGCACACAGAGAACGCAGCTGCTACTTTCACGGCGCGGCGTTGCAGGCTGTTTTGCTGTGTCTCGCTGCAAGGCAGCAGTCGTCCGGTGGTCGTAGAGAAAAAGGAAGAAGAGCGACTCCTGCAGCAGCAGCAGCGCCGGGGGGTAGCAATCCGGCATGTACGGGCACCTCAGAACAGTCTTTCTGCGACAACTCAGAAACTCCACAGGCTGACGTGCAAACGAACACGCAGGGGGACTCAAGGGCACAGCAGGAAGTCGTCGAAACGTGGCAGCTGTTTGAACTGCTGCTGCAGATGCTCTCTGGGGCCCCTGCTGCTGTGCGCGAGAAATTTTTTCCGTTTCTGTTGAACGAGGCTTCGCTGCAGGAGCGAGGAGGTTGTGGTGCTGCCACAAACGCGACGACATTTTTGCAGCAGGGCTTTCAGGCGCTCTGCGACGTGCTGCCGCTGCTGTCGCTCAGCCACCTCGCACGGGTCGCTTTAGTGATCGCGCGGCTTGACCTGCTGCGCTACTCAGCAGCTACCCAGAAAGATTATTCGTCGTTATTTCCGTCGAGCTCTGTTTGCCCTGCAGTATTCTTCAGCGGCGCGAGCAGCCTCGCAGGGACTTGTAAGTGGAAGCACCTGCGTAGTCGTAATACTCGTGACGACGTCTCGGCAACACGAGTCGTCGGCGCCGTAGGATAAATTTCGAGCGTTGATAACAAGAGCAGAACGAAAAGATGTTTCTGCTTCTGGTCGAATGGTAGTGATAATAGTGGGCGAACATGAAGTGAAATATTTCTGCAGAAGTCGTAGGAGTAGAGATGGTGGTACTGACAGCAGTAGCAGTCAGTAGGAGTAGTCGTTGGTTGGTAGGGATCGTCCTGCTCGTACAACGGCGGAGTAGTAGTAGTAGTAATAGTGGCTGTGGTACCAGTAGTAATAGAAGAAGCTGAAGTAGTGATAGAAGTAGCAGACGCACATGTAGAAAAGCAGGAGTAGTAGTGATAGTAGGAGTAATAGTTGCTGTAATAGTACTAGTAGTAGCGTTATTTGTAGCATAGTAGGAGTAGCGATGGTAGTAATAGTTGTAGTAGCACTAACTATATAGAGAAAGTGGCAGTTATCCTAGTACCAATACTAGTAGTAATAGTAGCAGCAGTGGCAGTACTACTGCTGCTAGCAGTAGTAGTACTAGTACTAGTAGTACCAGTACTAGTAGCCGTTGGTGTAGCTGCTCTTCAACACAAGCTGCAGCACAATTACCAGCACTATTTCTGACAAGCGAAGAAGGAGAAAAGGGTGTTCCTGAAGCACTCGTTTTAGCTGGGCCTGTGTTTGCTGACATTTAGAAGAAGTAAAAGTAAAATTCGTATCGGTGTGAGCAGGAATCGAGATGGAGCAGTTGTTGTGGCGGCAGCTCCGAGAGACCAACACGGAGTGGTGGGTTAGTTTTTGCGGGCTGAGGAAGGAGCACTGTTGTAGGACAAGCCGTAGTGGCTCTGTCGATAGTAGGAGCTGAAAGAGAAACTTGAGTGGTAGTTGCAGGAGGAGTGGTGCTTTAAATCGCGAGGGGCTCGAAAAATTTAACTGCGACACCACTTACAGTGAAAGGACGACTATTCGACTTTTGGTAGCAGATGTCACGTGAGTACTAGCAGGAGGAGAGTAGTGTCAGTACTAATAGCAGTCGTAGTAGCGGAAGAAAAAGACGTAGTCGTGGTAGTAATAGTAGTAGTAGTAGTAATAGTAATAGTGGTACTGGTAGTATAGTAGTAGCGGTAGTAGTAGCACGGGAGTGCAACACTATTCGTTGTAAAGAAGAAAGTGCAGATGCAGCAGGTGAAGCATTGTAGTAATGTACTAGTACTGGTGGGACTACAATACTACTACTACTACTGCTACTACTAATACTCCCAGGGGTATAAGAGTAGTTCCGTAGTAGTAACTGTAGTAGTAGTGGTGTGGTAGTAAAAATAGTAGTAATAGCGATAGCAGCAGCCACCTTGGCAATTCTATGAGGAGGACGGGGAGAGAGAGGTCAGCGGGTGTCACTGGTGTTGCTTCTTGTTGGTGCGGCTACGCGTGTGTTGTTACGGCAGCACCAACGACTGCAGCGGCCGACGACGCGTCGCTGCAGCACATGCACTTGCTGCTGAACTGGGTACCGGCTGCAGCAAGGCGAAGAGGAGCGCGGCAGCAACAAGGGGAGACGGAGAACGCGAAGCCAGAAGGCCGGCGGCCCTGGACGGAAGAGCGAACGGCAGTCGCTAGCCCCCAGGTCTCAGAGCAAGCAGTGGACGAGGAATTTGCGTTTCTCAGCAGCGTTAGAGAAGATGATGGAGATGCACAGGCGAGACGCACAGCGGCAGCAACAGCTTTGCAGAACGTGCTCGAAGCAGCCTTACGCGTTCAACTTGGAACCCACGGCCACGAACTGCCCTTCTCAGACGTACGTCCTCTTCTTCTCTACCAATTCCATCGAATTCCTGTGCACGTCGTCCTGTCTCTGTGCGCGGACATGCGCTCTCTTGTAGGAACGCAGCGGCGTACGTCTCTGTGTTTGTAGCCGTGCGTGCAGACTGTTGCTGCGGCTGCAGCAGCGAGGCTTCCCCCGAAGGGGAGATACACGCGCTGTCTGCGCCTGTCGCTGAGATCGGCACAGGTCTTGTTGAACTCTTTAGCGTCTTCTTATATGCGTGAAGCAGACGCTTTCGAAAAGGGTCTTGTGTGACTAGCGCCTCTGTTGTTGAACATGCATGTATGCATCTTAGACGATTGCCAGAAATAGCGGAAGGCGAGCAATGTCGTGAAGAAGAAAACGATTTTACAGGCTTACAACACAGCGATGAAGGCAGGCACGCGATCTGTCGCCGCCATGTTCTCTCCTGCCGTCCTGGCTGGCTGATTTGTCTCGGCACAAGGTGTTTCGACGATTTACACTTTGGAAAACAGAGACGGGGGATCAAGAGGCGTAGAAACAGAAGCTCTGGTACGAGTCGTAGCACCAGGAAGAGCCGACGGTGTGGCAGCAGTGACGCAAAACGAACAGGCGGCTACTACGCAGGGGCAACAAGTGAAGGGTACGGTTCCTGCTAGTAGCGTCAGTGCAGCGTCCACTCGTACAAATAATTCTGCAGCTCTGCTGGTAGTTGTTAATGGGAAGACTTACTCCGACGCTGAACCCCGTATCGCATGTGCCGTTCTCTGCTGGATGTGGCGCTTAGCGTACGGAGCTGTTAAAGAATTATGGAGAGCAAAAGGACGGCAGTGGACACCTGCGTCAGGATATGTGCGTATATGTAGAAAGGAGGTACTTGTTTATGTGAATGAGGCAGATGGAAAGTGACACGAGTTTCGTGTGGACACATACTACTACTGTTACGAGGGACTGTGCGTGGTAGGAGAAGACAAGTAACGCAGTCTGCCTGCCGGCCTTCCTCCTTCGTCTTCTCTGAAACCTGGTCCAGGACTTAGTAACCTCCGCATGAGACGTGTGTGTGTGTCTGTGCGCGAATATTAGATACAACTATGGAGAGAGAGGGGTGGGGAGGAACGTCTATACATATATGTGTAGAACACAAGGGACGCAGCCTACCTCTGGTGAAGACGTATTTCTTCTTTTTGTAATTGAAGGTTGCACGCGGGCGCGGTCTATCGCCCCTTTTGATAAGCGCATGTTCTGTAGCATGACTCCGTGGCTCAACGTGTTTGTGTACGCGTCCGGTTTTCTTGCCTTGTCTGTCAGTCCTTCCAGCCCGCAGCCCTTCTGGCAGTTGACGTTTGTGTTCCACAGTAGAACCACCGACGCAGAAAACGTCTTTCTGCCTGCCTTGATGCGGCCCCGCACACCAGCAGCTTGCTTAGCAGAATGAAACGGCGGTGTCGTTAACTGACAGCTGCAAGCTGGTGACGTGTCGCCTTCCCCCCAGCATTCGTGAATGTTTCTTCTGTAGTCGGGGTTTCCGTCTGGAACCGAGTGCAGTTCCTCCGCTTCCTGAGTTACTCACTTTCTCAAACTGCTTGTGCGTCCTCTAGAGGAAGCACGTGGTTGCTCGGAAAGCCTTGTACGCCTTGGGGCTGCATTTCTGCGCTGTGCAGAGAACCAGCGCTCTGCCTTTGCCTGTCCGCGGCGCTGAAGTGAAAACCACGCCGGCACGCACTTTCGAGAAAACAAGTCTCTCTGTGCTGGGTGGGGGCTCCCCACGTCGTCGTCCTGTACGCAGCTCTTTGTGTGACTGCACCAGTAGAACCCTTAACCGTCCCCACTTTTGTCGCGCCGGCCAGGCCACAGAGCTTCCATGTGTTTTGTGCGTGCTCCATCACTGTTGCCTATACTCCTGTTCAACGATTACGGGGGGCAGCGATTGAATTTTTGAAATCTCGTAGGGCTCCTGCCTCTCTGCTGCGCAGGTCACCATGCTTCTGTGGGCGGTGACTGTCATGCCACAGCCGAAGCCGGATATTTTGTTTCCCCTCTTCGACCGGTAAGTGTTTCAAGCGGCATCCGCTCACTAGTTAAAGTATCCTTGCCGCTCTCCCACACACGTAGATGAAGTCGTAGACGTGCAGTTGCACGCATCTACGTAATACAAAGACAGACGTAAGTAAAGCCGCGCACCCTCTGACATACTCACTCCTGAAGGCGATTCGCTGGGGTATCGACAGGTCACGCTTTCCTTTGACAAGGCAGGATCTATAATATTTCGCAGACGGACGTTGTCTTGCGCTCTTCACCGTCTGTCTCCACTCTACATATGAACACACATGCACACAGAGACTCCCGTAACGACAGACGCGGACACATCTGCGCCCTTGTCTGGTTGAGTGTCGGCAGGAGGGGGAAAAGAACCTTTCTTCTGTCTGGTGCAACTGTTGTTTTGTGCGCACCGTCGCACGTTCACAGACTGCAGAGACACACAAACACTCGTATGGGCAGGTCATTGGTCACTGTCAGTCGCTCGCTTTCCTCTCTTCGGGAGGAAGTATATTTGTATCGACGTTTTTCAAGTGAACAGCTTTCTTTGTATGTGTACGTGCAGCTGGATTTCCTCTGTCTCTTCTCTGCTTCCGATATGGGCGAATTGCTCTGCAGCCTGGAATCAATTCTTTCCCTGCTGCTGAAGGAGAAGCGCTTTCTGGCGGGTGCAGACAACCTCCCTCCCCAACTCCCCTATCCCACAGCGTCTCCCATCTTTCGCTTCCTGCAGGGGCAACTGATGACGCACTGCGCCCGTCTGCGAGCCGCGTGGGCGTCACTCATTGTAAGTGATTGATTTTGTAGAGGGGCACTCGCGGGGGAGAACGAAGAAAAAGAAGAAAAAGGTGAATTCCCCTGGGTACGCTGAGGAGAGAAAAAGAATTCAGTCCCTTCCCAACTTTTTGCCAAGTGGAAAAGAAAGAGGAATACCAGAGAGCAAAGTACACACCAATGCAGGAAGGAGGGAACAAAAGAAAAGATCATCAGGAGGGCAGCGCCTGCCAGCAGTGGAGAATGCATCTCTTACCTGGAGTGTGCGTCGTCGCGACGCTGTTGGTCTATTTCCAGATATTTATCGACTATTCAAGAAGACTACCTAATTCTACTGTGCTTGCTCCTGTTTTCGGCAGCTCCTATTCGTTCACGCACCTCCAAGCATCTGACCGGGTTTTTCGGTAGTCAACAAGTAAACTCTCACCTACGCACATTAGGTGCCTGCGAGAGGCTATACAAGTGTGTACATATGTATAAGTGTATCTTCTTTCTTACTGCGCGCGGCAGTGTTCTACGTGTATATATATATATATATATATATATATGCGTGCACCTTTACATCCTGTGGGCGCGAACATTAGTATAGAAGCACGTATACATGTATATATATATATATGTATAGGTATATATGTGGATGGAAGACGTATGTGGGCCGGGCTTCTCGTGTGTTTGTGTGACCGATATGTACAGTTGCGTAAACACTTGCGTGTAGGCACAGGTAAAGTACGTTCTTTGTACTTTCTGACATAGGAGAAAGCAAACATATTAGCTGATGTGGAAGTACGCGGCAAGCGACGAATGCCCACCGTCGCCTGCATAAAAACGCTTAGAGTAGTGACGGTGTGTCTCTGTGTGTAATAAAAAGCGAGACATCCTGCTGACTTTCGGTATCTCTCGTAGAACGTTCCTGTCGACCATCTGGCAGACCGCAAGGCGGGCGACGTACGGACGCGACACATTTTTGTATCCCTTCGTGACTAATAAGGCAGTTTGACTCAGACCACTGGTGGTGTCCTGACGGTGCCACTGCTTTCTCTGCGTCAGATGGAAGGCGATCCGTCCCTGACAGCTTCTCTGCAGAAAACGTTCCCGCTCACGTGGACCGCATTTCAACTTCTGCAGTCGGAAACGTATCTCGCAGAGCGCACGATGCTGACAGAGACCTACTTGTTCTCAGGATATCGGGGGAAGCGCTCAGGAGGGGGCGCAGCGGCTGTCCTGCCGCTGGTGCAGTTTCTTCTCCTGACGCTTAAGAAGCGTGGCGTCCAGCCCGAAGAATGCGCCTTCAACGTTACGGTAGGTTTTTTGTGCCGCCTCTGGAAGCCCGCGTGCCCCTGTGTGTACATCAAAACGCAAGTCGAAGGTAAACGAAGTGCACAGGATGTTGCGCGCGGACGCGTAGTAGCCGTAGGCGTGGACTCTTGAGCCGTGCACGTGTGTGAATGCCGCTGCACGGGGGCTGTTGTGGACCACCACGTTGGGGTGACAAACATATACAGGTGCATAGATATTAGTATATGCTGCCTTGTTGGGCAGAGCCTCACTCTTTCTTCGCAGATTTCACCCAGCGTCACCAACACCCTTTCACATAACGTATATAGACGTCCTGCGTCGCCGGGCTCACACGCGTCCTACGCGTCTATGCGTCGCTGTTGGTCGCTGAATCAGTTGTTCCGCACTCTGCATTGCGTGTGTGCACGTGCCCCTGGATACAAACTGAGCTGCGGGGAGCTTTTGACTTGGGCTTCCGCTTGTTTCGACGGCTCAAGAAGTTGTCCTTCACCGCCTCACAAGCCGCGTGCGACAAAGCACGCGCGAGAACTTTACGCATGTATCTCTGCGGCCTAATGCGGCGTGCATCTGTTTTTGCACTGCTCTGATGCTAGCTCACCCGTCCCCTTCGTCAGCTCTGGCCCTTTCCCACAGATTCGTTGTGCACGTCTGCCTAGCTGTTTTTACACTGTCTCCATCAACTGACGTGCGCGGTAGACGTCTCAGACTGTCGCTCATTTGCTTCACCTGCCCCAGTACAAGCTGCATGCGGATCTACTTTTTGTGTGCTGAGTGAACCACACTTGTTTTAGTTGCGTGACTACATGAGGTCGTCGTAGCTGGATGCACTTCCTTCGCGTCCTGCGCCCCTGCGTGCGTGTGACCCCCTTTACACGTGTACGTTTGTCTGCCTATATATTCTCTACTGCGTTGCCTCTGCAAGGACGTCTGTAGGTGCCAGAGAGCTCGCGACTGTCCTTGCGTCTCTCCATTGCTCGCCTGCAGATACCTGGGCTGCCTTTCCGGTACAACCTGGCAGTGCCGTCGCGGCGGCTGCTCTTCATCGTCGGCTGTCATTGCGCACACTCCACGGCAACTGTTGCTGCTGACGATCCGCTGCATTCCGTCGGGCATATCATCGCAGATACTGTTAACTACACACCAACAGCAGCGCTCGCGGTAATGCAGCAGTGGCCGCGTCGCAGGAGCACCAGCACAGAGACGACAGACGTCCTTCGAGACCATCCCGCCCACTCTTTTGAGAGTTCCCCGGGAGCCACGAAGGAGACGCGAGAACGAGTAGCAGCAGGCCAAGAGGATGCTAGAGCAGATGAAGCCACAGAGGAAGAACAAGAGGAAAGGCGGACTGCAGCAGCGACACAAAGGGAATACAGAAGAGAAGGCGGAGGGGTAGGAGGAGGAGGGGAGGCGGCATTAGCCGCAGCTGCTGAGTGGCAACTGGAAGACTGCGTCATCGGCGAGGTCCAGTCTGCGACACATTCCGCGGCCGCAGACGCCCGCTCAGCTGGGGGACGGCACTTCATCAAGCGCCTCACAAAACGCGCTGGCTACAGGTGAGATTGTGCTGCTTACGTATTTTGACTTTGTCGCCCCACACGTGTGTTTGTGCGTCTGAAAGGTTGAATAGACTTCCACCGCTACTTGCTTTGAGAGTCCGACATGCACAGGCCGGTATCCGGGCACTCATGCATACCTCTACGCAGGCTTTTGGTGTCAGCATTAATGTTGCATTACACAAGTGGATCTTTCTTCATATGTATGGATGCCACACTCCAACATGTGCATCTACTCACACGTGTGCGTACCAAGGTGTCTCTCTAAACACGCGCATGCATGGGTGTCAATGTGTGCAGAGCAACCGTCTTTCAGAGGAGGAAGTGTTTGAGTTTTCCAGTACAAGAGCGAAGGCACACAGTGCCTGCGTGACTGCCTACGAAAAGTGGCAGTGCCTGAAAGCGGGGTTGTAATCAGTGTGCAAGTATATACATAGTCATGTGCCTGTGGCACTACACATGTAAACGTATATATGTGGGTTTCAACACAAAGACGCAGCAGGACAAATAGTTCCGCAGGTTACACGCAAGAAGGCAGCAACGTCTCCAAAATTCCCCTCTGACACTTTGTGCGCGTACCAACGTACGTGTGCTAGATGTGCATTTATATACACGTCTAACTACACGTGCGTATTATTTCTCACTTCTTTTTGTGTAAGTCGAATACGTGTATAGGGACGTCGCGGCGAAGCTTCGCAGTGGTTGCGGGCTTTGCGAGTTGCTCCTGGTTTTTTCCCGGGGCAGTGGTCGTGAGCGTCGCGCGTGCACGTCTGCAGCGAGAGGGAGAGACACACGGCAGCGCAGTGTGTGCAGATAGAGTTTATCCCCCTTCGTTTACAGCATACGCTCATGATAACAAGCACTGCTGGACACACCACAGTTGCGCTGTCGGTTCCTCCCCTTGTGGGTCACCTACGTGGTACACAGACCAAGCGTAGTTAACCGCGAGAAACGAAGGAACAGTGTCTTCATTGGAGCGTCGCGCTTGGCGTCAGGATTTCTCAGGATGCGAAGTTGTGTGGTAGCAACGCAGAAACCATGTGTAATTAGGCATCTGCTCTGCACTAGTTTCTCTTCCTGTGCTGTCACAGACGCGCGTGACGTGTGCCGCACACTTCTGCAAAGCGTGCGCTTCTGCAAAGCTGTCCAGACGCTCTGAGTGTTTACCCCGTCGGGAGTCATGCAAATACATATATGCCCACATACAGAAGGACGTGCACATGTATGTGTGTACACATAGTTTACGCGCGTATAGATGAAGTGTATATATGCATACATATGTGTACTCACACACGTACCTCGAGACTTGTGATGTACTGGTGACCCGAATGTCGATCTCATTCGCAGGCTGGTAGAGGTGGACACGTCGAATGCAGGAGCGATCGAGGCGCTACTGGCCGATGTTTTCGAACGCTGACGAACTTCGCGGCAGGAGCAGCAAGGCACTTTTAGTGAGAAGCTAGAATGTATACGTCGATTTGGGCGCAAGCGCCTGAAAACTGGGCAGACATTATCGTTCTTACGTTGCTTTGCAATCCGCCCACATACGGGAGCAAGGAAAGAGACCGACTGCGACTTCTGGGTTCTGGCGGTGATCTTTTGAGGCAGCTTGCGTGAAAAGGTGTCTGCAGTTGTTTACACTAGCGGCTGCCGGGAGTTTTCAGGCCGAATCGCACGAAAACCCGTGAATTGAACGGGTTCCATATGAATGCATATAGGCGTCGGTACACACTTTTGCTCGTGCGCGTGTATGGATTTGCACGTGTCGGTCACTGTGTGTGGACACGCACCTGAAAATACACACCACTGTACACGTGTGTGCATATGCGTGTATATATATATATATATGTACGAACAGAGGGTGTAAAGCATCTAGCAAAGAGGGGGAAGGCGACATAGGCACATCCACGTGCACCCCGCTCGGGGCGTTCCACACCAGTAGACTACCTGCCTCATGTGGCAGGACACGCGTGAAGGTACGAAGTATGGATAGAGGGAACCGTCGTTCTGTTTCTGTAGTTGCGTCACTCGCTCAAGCGTTTTCGAGCAAACGCATTGCGCTTGAGTGCACGCACGCATGCGTCTTAATTTGTGCTCTGGCAGCTCCGAAGCGCAACAGCAGTTAGGGCTGCTCTACATTTGGAGAGACCAGGCCTACGTTACCTTTTGGGCCCGCTAAATATCCGTCTCAACAGACGGGGGTACTAAATGGATTAAACGCTTGCGTAAAAACGTTACCTTACGGCGGTGGTGAAAAGCTGCCCACAGTATTGGGCAGACTGCGTATGTACGCGTGCGTGACTTCGTATTTCAGCGGGGTTCAAGGCGCCACAGACACGTATCGTTGTGCTCGAATATTCTTGCGTACACACGTAGTTCTGTGTGCACGTGTATAAATCTGTACACACACGTTATCTGCACCTGCACACGAGCACACGGAGGAAGCTCCATACGTCAATGACCGCGCCAACCGTGTGGCCATATTTGTGAACAAATATATGTTGCGAGTGGAGAGCTGCCCTTAGCTGCGAGAAGCAGGAAGGTCCACCATATCGTAAGCTCGACACACAGCGGCCAAGAAACCGCATTGCAATTTGTGCTTTCTGCGTGGTGACTCCATTCCTTGACTATGCTGCTGTAAGACGTTTACTGGTTTCCTGTTAACTGATGTCCGTAAAAGTCTTGAACACGCGACAGTCTTACCGTGCACACGTATCGGCAGAGCGTGTCAGATAGAGACACGTTTGTAAATATATACATATATGTATATATATATATATGCATATATGTGTGGCCCATCACTTCCACGAAGTGTGCGTTGCACTGCGTTTTCATAGCGTCCCCTTGTGGGTAGCTACGCACGTCCGACCAGGATCGAAATCGTACACTCTGATATATCAAGGGGGATATATATATATGTATGTACACATTATACTGGACGCACGAAAACAGCGAGCTGATAGTGTTCAGCGCGCTTTAGCAGATAATTCTCTCGTTGTTTTTTAACGCATAATGAGGTATACGTATGTATGTAATATATAGGTACGTAGGTGTATATATATATGTGCGTACATACGAAAAATCTCTATCCTGGAGCCGCCCGGAGTTTGGCTCTTGTTGCCATCTCATACATACGTATATATGTGTATATATATATGTATGTATATGTGTACGTCCACAGTTTTATGTCTGTCTATACAGAAAAGGAGCGACCTTCAAGGTTACACAATTGACTCGACTGATCACAAATGTGAAACGGCCAGTAACTGTCCGAGGCAGGAAAACACGTGTAGCAAGGAAGCTGCTATAGAGAGTACAAAAATTGACAGTCACCCTGTGTATCGCTTTACTTATCTGAGTAATTTTCCCACATTAGAGAATGTCCGATAGTAGACTGTGATTAGTTCTTACCTCGCTCGTTGATCGGTGAGTACATTGGTACAGTTTTGGCAACACACACCCACACGAGATACACGTATCGCGCTTCTCGAGTAATTATATTCGTAGCCATTGATGCATACCTGCGTGATCAAGCGTGTATATGACTGCCCTCTCGTAGGCATGCCTGCCTCTTTGTCTGCGCCTAGTTACGAGATTTCGGTTTCGGTTCTACAGATATCGGCACAGAAGCATAAAATGGGGATAGTCAAGCACACGTATGTTTGAAGAAGGTGGCGTCTAGTAGAGGCCACAGAGTTCCCTAGGCCAGTCCAGCGTACTAAAAGGCGTATGCGGCGTCCTACGTACACGTGTAGCATTTCTGGTGTGTGTTCCAGTCCTAGTATTTTTTTCTTTTATTCATGCGCGTTTTTTGTAGGTTTGCTCTGCGGGGGATGAAACACCTAGTAAGTACCTAGTCTAGACAAATTAGCTAGCACGTATATCTACGCCACATAAAAATCTTCTTCGTACATTCCCTATAGACTTGACTAAACTTTTGAACACGCAGGTGGTCCTCCGTTCTCCCCATGTAATAGCTGTACGTAGGCAGACACACGTTTCTGAGATCCTGGACACAGAGCGATTCTCTAGTGAACACAATTTATGGTGCTTACGTATGTATATGGTGCCCCATGCAGCACGTGCACACATACGGCGGACACGCTTCAAGCAATTGAGGCGATCCAGTTGGCTACGCTCGCCGTTCCTAGGTGTCATCCGCGCACGAGTGAGAGCTGGAATACTGGGATGCTGGAAACCGGTGTACGCTAGCGCCCGCTACATTAAAGAAGTGCACAGATGCCTGAACATGTCGAATGATGCGTAGCGTAGAGCTACCACCGAAGGAAGCGATCCGTGTAGCACATTATAAACTAGCTTCCCCGAGAATTCCTTTGAGCTGTTGGGACCCGAGGCATTTGCTACTTATTAGCGCGTTGCGTAGCAATCAACCTGTGTCTCCTTTCGGCAGTACGGCTGGGGCAACGAAGCCCTGCGCACACTTTATGTAGGGAAATGTGTAGCTGAAACCTACAATTGAAATAAGCTGACTCCGTACAGCACACTGGGTGTAGAATTTCCAGCGGAACACACGACCGAAGCGTTTACGAGGTGCTGCGGCGTTGTGTAGCATTGAGGCTGCTACGTAGCATTGAGTCTATTCTACCTTTCGTCAGCATTGCCGCGGCAGCGGAGCTTTGCGCACACTTTTTGTCTCTGTTTGATTCACCGCGCACTGACATAGGAAAGAATCTGCGTCCGCGAATGTCTGCGGTCGGAAAATATCCCGCGTAGAAGAGTGGTCTGAACGCATCACGCACGCTGCTGAAATCTCTACGTAGCACACAGATTCAGGTACTTTCATGTAAGTGTTGATGTCGCTGTTTTATAAGTGCTCCGTCTAAAGCGTCCCGAGTGATACGAGAGGTTTCTGCTCCTCGCTGTATTCTACGTTGTCGTATACCTACGGCGAGTAGCATAACTGTCTACAGGCCAATGTCTGCCCTATAACATTTCTGCAGAACCCCAGTGTGGCACAACCTCCAAGCGGGGTAACATACTCATCAAGAAGTGCCCAGTAGCATTAAGGGAGCTGCAGAAACTCGGGAAATTTCTCTCAGACGGATTCTTCTGACTTTTAGAAACGCAGAAAATAACCGAAACGGCTGTCAAAGCGACGCGCCCTAGCGAGTCGATTTCACGACGTCCTAAGCACCGATACAAGAGATGCAGCGCACTTTTCATGGACTAAAAGTTCCACAAGTGGTTGAGAAACTTTCCATCCCTGTACTGCAAAGACTCTTCCGTGGTGGAGCGCAGCGCATATCGTCTTATGCCGTCCTCCGCACGTGATGTGCATTAGACAACGCCCACGAATGTACTCCTGTCTACACATACGCACTTGATGCGCAGAGCTGCTTGCTGAAGCGGATTCTTCCCGTATACAGGCAACGCAGCCTTTGATCTACGCAACTAAGTGGCTAAAAACAAGTTTCCCACTTCGCGTGTTTTCTCCAGTATATCGCGCATACCTGGACCTCCACACAACAGTGGAAAACAAGCGACCGTTCCTGTAACGCCTGCGTGTCTGCGGGTGCGTACACAAATGCAAGTACCGCCTCATGGTTTGCGTGTGTTGGTCGGAGAGATATCCATACGTGTACTCACATGTATTCAGGGTATCTATGGCCACCTACCTGATGATGTGTGCTGGCGAGACAGAAGACGCGGGTCTCTGGTGTCTGTCGCCGGCGGCTGGGTCGCGCTGTCGTCACGCCAGGACAAGTAGTATTTTACACACAGACCTGCTATACGCTGCCATGAGATGAAAGATTTTGCCGAGAAAGTGCCGTTTCCTACCCATTATCTGCTTGATTTGCTATTTACATCCGCCGTATCCTCCCTCCTGCATGGAAGAGCATGCCTGTGAATTTGGCTACGTTTTCATACATACATACCGCTTGTACAGTCCTCTGCGCGCGGCGGGCACGTAAAGTGCACCTCGCGACACATCGTGGCGCACGCGTTCGCCAGGTTACTCTGCGGCAAATGCCATCACGGAGTGCGAGATCTTTTCTGATCCCCTGAAGGGAAAGACGAACTCCTTTATCTCTCGTAATGGGGACGAGGTGGGGAAGTGGTTTTGAAAGGCAGGGGAGGAGCAGTTGCAGCAGTGGGGTCAGCCGTGCGGGCGGCGGACCAGTTGTAGCATTCAGAGAGCTAATTACTGAAAGAACTGGAACTCATATGTTGAAAAAGTAAGTTTTGTCCAAAGTTGGCTATAATATTCCTGCATGTGGCACCCGGAAATGTTAAGATCGGACGCGGAGGGTGGCGTTAGTGATTGAGCCTAAGATCTTCGTAGACTTTACATTACCACGTTTGAATTGCATACTACGTCGAACACACGTTACCTCGAACCTTGAGCGAGATGCATCGAAGTGAAATCATGCAATACTTCAGGTATCCACGCCGGTCGCCACTTTCTTCTGGCCTACAACCCTCCACAGAGTCGGTGTCTTTTCACTGGACGCCGGAGGTAGCGGCATCCTGTGCCGCTAGCTGCTTCACGTTAGTTACCATCGGTGAGTTCTCCTTGTCCTCTGCTTTTCTGCCTGCCTTATCTTACCCGTAGTACACAACTTTGTGCCCTTTCTCGTTTTGTCCCCTCCTGAAGAAGAATGCTTTTATCAGTACACATACGTACCTTAACAGTCAGTCTGTCGTGTGCGTGATGTCCCTGAAATCTAGTATTGCGTCCCTCACGCGCGTGCATACTCTGCTTCGCCTATTCGTCAGATGGCGTGACGGTGAGTATTTGATTTCCGTGCTTGGGCATAGCTTACCTGTGACGTCATTGTCTTAAGTCCATGCACCTTGCAGCAACTAGGTGGCAATTTTCTGACACTCGTGTGCTCCGGACCCCCGCATTCCTGTCTTCTTCTCCATCAGAAATATGTCGCAAGTTGGTTGGCATATAATGTACGCTTACATCGCAGCGCATATCCTTATGATGTAAATCTTTTCTGTGTACAACTGCGTGATGTTCTAAGCTCAAACGACTACCTGTCGCGCGTGGCGTAAAACACATGACCGAGCTAATCCTCGCACCGGAGCGGACGAGGAAGGTTTTTGGTTAACTGTGGTCTCTTTACAGACTCTTACACACGGGAAAAGAGGTACTTTGTTGTGTATGTGTGGCATACCCTCTGGGAGTAGCCGTGAGGCGACGAGACGACGAGTTGCACAATACAAGGGAACTGCTGAAACGACGGGACAGAGGAAGCTGCATTTTAGAATAAAGGCTACAGCAGCACCATGTCTGCGCTGCTGCTGGCCAGCGCATCTTCCGACGCTTCTTCGCCCGGCTCGCATGCCAGTATCCAGCCTCGCAGGAACAGCAGCAGCAGCGGTCGCCTAGGTCTGAGTGATACAGCAGCCTTCGCTTTGAAAAGTTTCCTCCTGGACGAAGAAATCAGGCTCCAGCAGCAGCGTTTGCAGCACATGCTCCACCTGCGACAGCAGCAGCTGCAAGAGCAGAGTTACGCTCACCTGGAGCAAGAAATTGATTATAAAAACCTAATTCTGCAGCAGCGCTTCCTTACGCTCACCGGGGAACAGCAGCTGAAAGAACAAACCTTCCCCGGGGGACTACTCCAGTTGCCGCTGTGTGCAGCTGGAAATCCGCCGGCCGTTCCAGTCGCTATTTCGGACGATGACACTTCAATTAGTATCGAGCGGGAGCACCCGCATCATGTGTTGCAACGCACGGACGAGCAGCTCTCTGTTTCTCAGTTGCAGCTTTTGGACAACTCTGGCGTGAACTGCAGTGACTCACGCATTGCCGAGGAGGAGGCATCTTCTCTCACGCAGCAGCACCCTCTTCAGCAGCAAGTCTTCTCGCAGCCAGGTCTAAATCAGCCTGTTGTGAAGCAGAACAGTCTGCAGCAGCAACTCCTGCGACAACACCACGTCCAGGGTCCGGCACTGCAGCATTTCGACGTTCAGCAGGCAGTGCTGCAGCAGCGTAAAATCGAGCAGCGCGAAGGAAAAAACGCTTTCTTGAGTGACCAAGGGTCCCCCGAGCAGCCTGCTCTGCGACAGCAGGCGGTGCAGCATCACACGCATCAGCAGAAAGCACCGCAAGAGACATCTGCGACGGGATGGAGCAGACCCGCAGCTGCAGCACTGCAGACACCTTCAAAGCATTTCGCAGTCACGAATCGTGACGCTGATTTCTCGGTAGAGAACAGCGCCTCGGGACATCCTGTAGATGCGTCATCCGTCGTTTCATGCGGAGCGTTGCCAGCAGAAGGACTAGGTGGTGCTTCTCCATCTTGCGGAGGTCGACATATTTCTCAAAGAGAACCGCGTGCGCAGCGTGAGGCAGGCAGGGGCCTTCACGTCGGTTCAGTTCTGCTTCAGAACGATTCCCTTACACCTCAGAACCCGTCTGCTGTATACGGGGGGGCTACTGCAGTAGCCGCTGCTAATCCCGCTACGCCATTGCAAGTGAGAAGCCTGGAGGACGAGGAGAGTGCCGTGTCGACTTGTTCACGAGAAGGGTCCTCAGTAGGTCCGCTCGCAAGCGCTTCGACAAGGTCTTTTGCTGCCTTAGATCATGCATCCTGCACTGCCGCTGCGCAGAAACGACAGGAACAGCGTCCGGAGCAAATACCTTCAGAACCTAGCTCCAAAGCTTGCGGCGAACGTGACGTGCGCTACTCGAGCCTCACGGATGGTTCCATACGTGAAGAGAATTGCGCTATGGAGCACTCTTCATCTGTAAGACCTGGAGGAGACAAAACATCTTCTGCTGAAGCAGTGAGGGTCGCACAGTCCGCTGGTGCTGCAGCTCCAGAGCAGACCACGTCTTTTATCCAGACTGAAATGCAGAATGCGCAGGCCGGCTTTGCATACTCTTCGCGCAGACAGCGGGGGGGCTCCCTACGCTCAGTCGGTACACCTCTCAACGCGCCGTCTGAACCAGCCAGCAGAGAAGCATACCAACCTGCAGCAGAAGGTGCAGAACAAGGTGCACTGGCGAACGATCAGAGTAATGATGATGTCACCGCTGGTGACGCCTCGACGGAGCGGGATTTGCTGCAGAAGGGAAAGACAAGTTTTGCGAGATTGGATTTGAGTCTCGCAGTGTCGCAGCAGCTGCGTTCCTCGCATGTTGCACGAGGGACAGAATCAGCAACGGTGGAAGAGGTAGAAGAAATGCTACAGAAAAGCACGACACAGAAGGGTCGCTGCTTATTGAAGCAACACAAGCATGCATGTGGGAGCATACAGGACGAAGTGCAAGGTTGTCTGACGGGAACAAGTGGGGAGAGGAGTGGTGAGGAAAGAAGTGAAGCTGATGCTTTGGCGTGTGAATCGAGAGTGCGCACATTCTCAAACAATATTAGAGGCAGCCGAAGCAGAGAAGAACACGAAGACAGTGACGCTGTGCAGCTGCAGCGGCTGGCTGAGAAGCTGCGGGAGCAGGAGACGGAGAAACGACTCATGCAAGAGGATAGCTTTCAACTCGAGCAGATGCTAAAGCGTCAGTACTTTCAAGACATCCAGCGAAAGGAGGCGGAGAAAGAAGAACTGCAACAGCAGCTGGCGCATACCCAGCAGCTCGGCAACTCCCTACGGCAACGCCTTACAGACGTTACTCACCAAAAAAACCAACTCTATGATATCGTGATGCTCGCGCAAGACGCCCTGGCTGAAGCAGTCGCTAGCGCCCCTTGGTCTCCGCGGCGACTTACGTCCAGTCGTGGCACACCTGTCTCTCCCCGCGTAGCGGGCAGGGCAGCCTGTCGAGCAGCCTGTTCAGGAGGGGGAGCAGCAGCTGGAGACACGTACAGAGCTCTTGCCCCAGAAGATGGCGCTGAGGAGGTGAATGACGAGGATCACTCAGACGAGGCAGAAGTACGCATGTTTTCTGAGGAGGAACAAGAAGAGGAAGAGTCTCTAAAAAAGTTGCTCGCGAGTCGGGAGGAAGTCAGCCACACACTGGTTGCGCTTGTTGACAAGCTAAAACGTGCTGTCGAGGTTCTTGACACTAACGAACTCGCCCGAGACGAGGAGGCTGTAAGGCTGGAGATTTTTTTCTTACGTACATTGCTTTGTAATGTCGTTTTGTTTGCACTGTATGGAAATCTGAGAGACGCAAGTTTTTGCGCGCACGACACGTGGGAGAAGCGAACAATGCAACGGGTAGCTCGACCTCAACTCCCGTAGGATAGGTTCTCCCTTCATAGTCTTGGCTGACAGTGACTGCCCACCATTAGTAACTTGCACGTGTTTCAAGGTTGCTATTTATAGATTCAATTCGTGAAAAGGAAGAAGTGGCAGTGGACGCCGTGAATCAGCAGAATGACATGACGGCATCGCTTTGCGTTGCGGAAGACGCGTAGCTTGAAGAAGCACACCGGGAGAGCAGTAGTAATCTCAACAAGACGACAGCTTCGCATGGGCCACGCTACGCCGAAAGAGAAAAGTGTTCTACTGGTACAGGTGGTCAGGTTGATGTATAGCTTCTGCCACCAAGTTCTATGGGGCCTACAAAAATTTGAAAACCAAGCCTAGGCACGGGCGCATCCAGGCGACCGAGACGCCGTAGGGCTACTGACGCATGACGCTCTCTGAGCAGAAGGCGTCTGAGTGACACTAGCACTAAGGTAGATATTCTTCTCGATAGCGTAAGTCTACATGCAGAAACCTGTGGGTACGTGATGTACCTAAATATATATTGTGCGAACCTATGGTTAGGCGCATAACGGGGACGTGCAGCAGCACAGCTTTGCTCTGCCGATTTTTCAAGGTCGAATGTTTATTCGAAAACGTGATCTTCGACAGAAGATGGGCCTCCTCGCGTGACACAGACATTCACCTGGGTGGCGCCTATGACATGTGCAGGCACTGAGCGCTTCGCTGCGGCGAGCAGTCGTTGCGTGCAATGTTGACGAGAGAGAAGTGAAAGCCCTTTCTAAGGGAAAAGAGGAAAGCCCAGAGATTATAAGTGTCGTGCCATCAGGCGACAGTAAAGCGGACTCGCAGCAAGGCAAAGAATCGATACTTTCAGATGACGAGAAGGACGGTGAAACTGCTCAACAGCTCAGACAACTGCAGGTGGAGGTGAACGTCCTGCGAAAAAACCTGAGGTCTTTCACGGACGCTGTTCTCGCTACTCAAAAACAACGTAAGTGTCGCAGACGCAAAACTTCGAATGTTTTTACATAGTGTAATTGCTTTCTATTTCTGAACTCCGATTACGTCGCAAGTAATGAAATTTCGAATTTCCAGGAATGCCGCTTGAATGAGAATTTCGTTTCGTTCATTCGTCCGGATCGTCCACTGAACTCTGCACGTCCCGTTGTCATATGGTGCTCGGGCACCGCCTACCTTTCGTAGACACGTTCAAATCAAAGGTTTTCGCTCTGACCTTGTAAGTGTCGCCACCTGTGATGTTTGCCTGACCGTTGCTGTCGACCCCCTGTCGGAGATTGGATATCACACTTGTCTCAAAGTGGCTATGCCAACGTGTGGGTCTGTTGACGTGTCTGCGGCGTCTCCGTTTGAAATCTCTGGACATCTGCGTTCTATACATCGTACGCTTATTAAAGGGCGCTGCTGCCAGGTCCCCACAACTTACAGAATGACGTGCTCTACAATACGCTGGCAAAAAGGGGAGAAAGGCTAACAGGGTTCTTCAAGAAGTGTCACGATGTGCCGCGGTACTCACAAGCGGGAATCCTGGAGGTTTTCACCATTTTGAAACGCTACTGTGACGGGCAACGTTTACTTAGCCGCGCCAGTGATGTTGCCGATGAGAAGCACAAAGAAGGAACTGATATTATTGGGTGGGCATGTGTGTAGGCTGGATGGCTTGCCCGACAGAGGTAGTGCTACGTAGTGAACGCGCTTGGGGAAAACTCCTGTATTCTGGCATGAGCAACTGCAGACAGTGTAATACTGGGGAAAACCCCAACGTTCAGGGAGGGGGCTGCTAAATGTGGGAGCGTGGGAAAACTTCCATGGTACGCCTGTGAGATCATCTGACCTCCTCTCCTGGTGTGACACATGTGCTGCTTATAGAATTTGCAGGAGTTGGAAAGACTGAGGGAAGCGGGGACGCGACCCAGCTCACTCCCGAGAAAGGTCAACGAAGCGCTTCCGTTTGTGTAGGGAGCCGGGAGATGGTGCCGCCGCAGAAACTCATGCTGCAGCGACTGGAGGAATTGCAGATGTTGAACGCAAAGCTGCTGCTTGATAATACGGAACTACACCGTTTGTGCGCACAGCAGATGGCAAACTCACCAGGTGCGTGTCCCTCTAAGGTGACCCACTCTAATAACGAGGGGTACACGGCCAGTGCTGTATCAGCTGCAATAGCAAACCAGACAGTTACTGCTAGGCTACACCCTGTTGAAGGCTCTCCTTCGAGTCAGAAACTCCCCAAGATGTCCAAGGACACCGTAATGTGCAATTACTCACCACTTAAGGACAACTCGCCGGTTGTGCGATCCGAGGTTGCTGTTCCTCGTGTAGTTCATGAGAGCGCAGCGACTTTCTCACCTGTTTCTGCTGCCTCGCCCGCTACTTCTGCCAGCGTCGCTCCTCACCGCGTTCCTTACTGCGTGACGATGTCTTCTCCCGTTGTTTGCCACACACCCACATCCTTTTTCTCATACGATGGTGGAGGATTTAGTCTTTTGGGAAACAAGGTGGCAGGAAGCGCTGCAGGTGCATCTGCGGTGGAAGCTGCCGGCGCTGTGGTCGGCCGAAGCTACACCGCCGTGCACACCAACCGATCTTCTTTTACCGAGGGCGGTCGCACAGCACCGGCGGTGGACGCAACAGAGATTTCAGGAGAGTCACGCTGTATGAGTCCGCAGCTGCTGCCGCCACTGCGACGCGAACTGTGGCAATCTCCAGGCGTCGCCAACCCCACGTCAGGTCTCAATTGTGCCCGCCCCTACCAAAAGCAGGAGCCCATATCGATACGGGCGTGCCTGCCTCACGAAGAGTCACAGCAAACGCAAGGACGCTCCACCCTGGAGCAAGCAGGACCTTATGGAGAGGACATTGTACACGTGGGCGAACCTTCGCAACAAGCTTTTATCCAACAGAACCTTCCAGAGCCGCCCGCCCGAATATTTCAGCAGCCACTGCTCTTCCAGACAAGTCCTGAACAGCTTCCCTTGCGAACGGCACGTCTTGTGGACAGAACGATATCTTCTCTGCCGCCTCCAACTGGTGCAGCAGAGAATGTGACGGTGCCTCAAGCTTATTCCGTGCAGCACTTCGAACGGCAGCGGCTGCATTCCCAACGTGGGCGACAAGGTGGGAGTGCACCTTCTGCTGCCTACACTGCTGCCGAGCGAGCTTTTCCTCGACTACCTCAGTACTTAAAGAGTGGGAGACCGCAGGGGTCGCAGCAGGAAACAGGCCCACGACCTGCGATTACACCGTCATCCTCCGCTTCGCGTTTGCCCCTCCTACGCAGTTTCGCAAGCGGAAGTGGCGCAGTGCAGACACAGCGCCAACGGGTGCGCGCCTTGTCGTCTGTGGGCTCAGGGGTGGACCGAAGACTTCCTGTAACCCAGTCTTTGACCTTACTGCGACAGGGGAACCCTGCGGCACAGTCGCAGCGCAAATTGCATTCAAGGTCGCATTCGCAGCTCATCACAGCAGAAGCAGACAATCCACGCCTGGAGGCAAGCGTGGCTCCTGCAGCTCTGTGTAGAGAGGTTTCTCCCCTTAGCACGGACAACCGTGCTCGAATCGATTTAACCGTATGGGGCCAACGAGTGATGCGGGAAGAGAAGACGCTGAACCGTGGTGCTGCGAACGCTGGAGGTGGAAGCGGACGTGCTGCAGGAGCGACAGTAGCGGGACGCCAGGCGACGGATGGAATTCCTCCAAAGGTGTTTCTGCGAACTCGAAGAGCGTCTGCTGTCGTTAGTGCGGATTATTTTCCGGCGCTGACGCCAGCCCACAGCGACAGTCGACTGCTTGCAACTTCAGAGGACAGGCACAGGCGGCAGCAGCGAGGAAGCTGCGCTCTCGGCAGATGCTGGCTCGGCTTTAGCGCTGCTGTTGATAAAGCAAGCGAAGCCACACACCACGTGCCTCAAGCGTCCAATCCGCGGCTCCGTCCCTCTCATGCAACGAAGTACATTCAGCCTTTTCCATCCAAGACTCAAGCAGCTGCACGCTTACGACCACTCTCCCCTGTAACCAGGTCTGTTTGCTTGACCAAAGATCACATGAGTAGCCCAGGAAGCGGTTTACCCGGGCGCGATTCGATAGAAGGAGTACAACCACGTGTGATCCCCACGGTACCGCTGTCGCCTCCGGCGGGACCTGCTGCTACACAGAACAATTCTCTTTTCGCTCTCAAAGCCTCACCGGTTGTGATTCCCTTCCACAACTCACGGATGAGTTACGCGCACCACCACACTCTTGCTTCGTCTGCGCCTGCTGTAGGATTGCCTCGTATGTCTCGCTTCCCTTACTCCCAAGGGCCGTCGCCTCTTAGTCCACCATCTTTTGCTGCGCCTGCGGTCACTAGTCCTGCGGGACTTCACGTGCCTAGTGTCTCTTTTACACCAGCACCCGCTGCGGTGTCGCCGGCCCTTAGTAGTACTTCACAGGTTCTTTACGATAAAGTAAGAGAGTTGAATTTTTGTCGAGAATCCGTTGCCCCGCAGCCGCGTCTCACAACTTGCTGGATAGGTGAAGCTCCAAAGGTATATGACAAGATACCTGCGGCGCAGGAATTGTGGCAGACGAGAGGCGTGGCCCAGCAACAAAGTAGAGACTCGAAGCTGTAGGTTACACGCAAGAGTTTGCCCGTCGGGCACACCTGCATTCCACGCAGAACTCTCTTGCAGAGAATGACTTTGACGACAGCGTGCACTGTAAACCCAGGGCGCGTGCATTGCTGGGGTTTCGCATGTTGACTCCTCTAAGCAGTTTATGTATCACTGTGTCCCAAGCATAACGCTTGCATCTCCTGGGCTGTGCTAGTGCAGGATTTCCTGCATGGTAACAACAGCGAAAAGTGACTCGTTTGCCTCGTGACAGTCTTCCACTGACGCGGGCCGTGCCGCGTAATCCAGAACTTCGTCTCCGGTAAAGACTTCCAATTCTGGAGCGCTGCAGCGAAGGTGTGGGCCTTCGGTTGGTACACTGTTTGGGGCAGTGGATACTTACCAGCAGCGGAGACACTCAGTACCTCATCCGCTACAGGGGAAACACGTAGCGTGTGCGGACAGACAGTATCGAAAGCGGACCGAGAGCGACGAGCCGCGAGCATTTCGGCCGAGCATACTCTTCCAGCAATATTGACTGTCACGAATACGTTCAACCCAGGAAACACGCTGGCTACAGCAAGAGACCGCAGCACCTCGGTGGAGTAAAATACTCGTCAATCGCTCACATGTCTCTACGGATGTAGACGTGCAGGAGTACAATTAGACATTTTTTTACGTGCTCATGCTGTATGAATGGCGTCTCGATTATCTGGTTGGCAGCGCATGCCCGGTTTTCGTACTTTTCCTTACTGGTGCAGTTCACTGGGGCACCTGCGGGCCACTGCTAGGCGTTTTTGCAGGTTATGCTGTACTTAGATGTGCGCAAGTAGGTTCACTGTGAGCCGCTGATTGTGCGATGCAGGCCCGCCTTGCATGTATGTGTTTTAATGCTTGCCCGAGTACGTAATACACATCTGCGTCGTGCACTTGTGTACACGTACGCAACTAAGCGTACGTCTCTGTACTCATTTTTACACAGATACAAAAGTGACTGACGATATTCTCTCATAGTGAACGCATTCAACGGACGCGGCACCTGGTGTGCCTCGGAAACTTTACTCGGCTGTGTAGCTTGCGGGGTTTTACAGGAGCTGTTTCGGCGGGATTAATCACCGGGAGTAAGTAGACTTGGCTTAAATAAGTACATGTTTGCATTTAAGTGGGAGTGCGCTAAGTGTTGTTCGCAAGTCGTGAGGTGTCTCCGGCCGTACGTGCGTCAACAGCATCCATTGTCTACGAGATATTCATTACGCCAGTTTTACGGAGCTGATTTTCATATGTGTAGCTTTCGCCGGAATCGGTGGAAGAAAAGTAGTGCGTTTGTAGCTAGTGGCGTCCTACAGCTGCTTGAACGTCCAAGCACCTTTAGGCGCCGGGAAATCGTGTGGCCAGACTAAAGGCCGAACCGGATTCGGCAGTGGAGTAGTGCGCTCGAGCAGAAGTAATACTGCTACGACTGAAAGCGTGCACGAGTCACGCAGCGGGCTTCTTAATGCGGGTATCCCGCTTGATAAAGCGGATAGCTGAAACCGCAACAAGAGTGCACGCGTACGCAGGCATCGACTGCGGCCGATGTGGAATAAAAGTTGGACAGGAGACAGGACACCTTACGCTAGGGATCTCTGAATATAAGATCATCATACTGGACTCTAGTCGTGTATTATCCTTTATTGTGTTGGTGCTCGCACAACGCGTTCTTCGGCGTCGTGGTTCCGTCGCTGCGGCAAACCAAGATGAAGGAGGGCCATCCAGATGATCTACAACGTGTGAAGGCTGCAGGTGTGGTTGCGTTTTCTGTTTCGTCTCGATAAGGATTGCTCAACGTGTGCTTATATAGCACGTTTCGGCGTATGTAACACATAATGCAGACTTTTGAAAGAGTTACTCGTGCGCAGTGGAAGAGTATTTGCGCGATCAAGTGCTGATGGTTCTGCGCGAGAGAAACCGCTGCGCGACGGTATTATGGGAGAGACGGCGCTGTGCGAGAGCAGGAACAGCGAGAGGAGGCAGCGTGTCTGAGGACCTACACGGGGAGAGTTTTGATTGTTTATATGGTGGTGTGGGAGCCTGCTTCAATTTTACTGTAAAATGGCACTACTTATAAACAAGCTATGCAGGGGGGAGTCTGCGTCGAAAAACCCGCGTGGCCGTGACGACATGCACCGTGCGTGCAGGCGCGCAGGTGCAGCTGCACGTCGACTAAGCGCATCAGGGCTGGTGGTCGTCACAATGTGCGAAACGGTGTTATTTCGTCTGCAGCCTATGGGCGTTTTTGAAAGGGTTGACTCCGCTTGTTTGAGTGATCTCTGGGTGCTGAACGCTCAGAGTGAAGAGTTCACCGCGTGCGTGTGGGTATCATATTTGGTCACCGAAGAAACACTTATGATAACGCTCCACAACAATAGCGAAAAGTACACACAACATTCGCGGAAAATACACATGGAGCTTGTGAGTACTCATAACATTATTCGTAGACGTGTGTGGTGCCGTCGGGTTCCACGAGAAGAAAGGCCAAGCGAAGCCGCTCCATACACACAGTTAATCCTCTGTCTCATCACTCCGCTCGGTACTGACAGGCGTAGATGGGCGGGAAAGGCGAGCTGCACGAAATAAGAGGTTACACTGGGACATCCGAGATCTGGAGGGCTTGATTACTGTGCTTCAGTGCGCAGTCACGCGTGCCTAGATCAGTGTGAGACTTCATAAGCGGATAAACAGAAAACAGTTGGTAGGCGGAGCTATAGGGTCTGCACACACCAACTTCGAAGTTGGGCCTATATGGAGACTGACGCATTGTGAATTATATGTCAGTCGGTGATACTTTTGTGGACTTCTTACGTTTGGTTTTTGGAAGGACAGGACACACATGAGCTACGTGTGCGCCGCTCGAAATGACCATCGATCGACAGCGTCTGCCTCCCTGAACGGCCCTGATCTTTGTCCGCTCGGAGAGCGACATAAATCTAGTACCTCAACGGCATTAAGATAAATATCTATATGCTGACTCACATACGTAGCGTCCTCGGTGACGGCTACCTAGTAGAAAATCGGAACTAGTTCGATTGCAGGGGTGTGTATATATATGTGTATATATATACATAAATATATATATATATACGTATACAATCTGTCGAGTCGTCTTTGTAACCGTAACGCTGTCTACGACTGTGATACCCCCTGCACCAACTTCCACTACTCTCAGAGGTTCGACGACTATTCTTTTGCAGTCTTTTGCATGAGAAACTTGTATAGCATCAAGCCAATCTCCGTCAGCCGCACACCGTGTCCCACTTTTCGTCACTGGGGCGCAGTGAACTTGTCAACTGCATCGATAGATCGATTCTCGTTAACGTTGGTAAATCGGATAGAGCGCTCTCCTACTGATTTCTTGAGTTTTGTGTAGGATAGAGATTACAGCAGGAACGCCACACCTGCGTCAGCAAGCATCAAACATTTATCGGCGCACGTCACTAGCACGCGCTTCCTACCTGCTTCCGTTTGTACGCCTCATAGAATATTATCCTCTGTCACAACAGCCCCCGCAACGAGCGCGAGCGCGTGCTAGGTGGACGACTGCGAGTGACATCGTATACATGAAGTGATGGACGTCTTGTGATTCACTTAGCCCCACACGTGTATACATTGAATGTACTAACGCAGGCGCACTTTTGTCTTTTATGCCCAAGTGAGCGCAAGACTCTAGTTCGTTAGTGACCTTGAGTTCTGTAGCAAGCCGAGACAGTTAGCGCCGGGCTGTGCCAGCTCAGCAGAAAGGGTGGACACACTCTGAAGATGCACATACGAAATGTAGGTACGCAGTAATGTAGTTTTACATACGTAACGATGGTGAGCAGACAAAAAGGAGCAGCGGTAGAAGAATCGCTTCACGAAGCAAAGTCCTTCTAGCCAGAAATAGAATTGTACGTGTCTCGTACGCAGCATGGGGAAACAGACATTACAAACGCTCTCGGCCGTTGCATAGCATGTGTGCTGTGCTTCCGTTTGCTAGCCTGGGTCACTGCAGCTAGATGTGTAGAACTCTCGCATAAACCCCAAGAGTGCGTTGATGTATATCTATTAGCAGGAGAAACCATTTCCGTGGAGACAACGCCTTTCGGGCACACAGCGCGTTTTGCTGCTGGTGTGTGAAGAGCGTTCACATACGGCTTACGCGTGCACAAAATGGATTGTTCTCCGAAGGATCTGTTATGGGCAGCGGCTTTAGATGGATGTAAATCACAGCCACAATCTTAACACGACTGTAGGCAGCCCCGCAGTTGGGGGCCCCTCTGAAGGGCTGCCGTGTAGCAAGTCAGAATGCGACTAAAAGGCGTGTCTCGTGCTAGTGAATCATAAGTGAAAGCTCTTTTCCAAATGTTATTTTCGTACTGACAAGGGGATATAGTACGTTGAAGGAGACTCACAAGATACATGTGGAAAATGATGGTAGTTAACAGAGAGGGACAAGATCAGCCGATTCACGTGACAAGCTAAAAAGTGTAGTATTCCCGGAGTGTTCCACCGAGAGCTAAAAAGTTCCAACTGCAGGTCCGCCGGCAGCACCGAAGCGGAATGCTGGAGCGCCACCGAAGAGAGGGGAAGTTGATAGCAACGGAACTGAAGGAGCTTTCTCGTCGTTCGTACTGTCAGACACCTTTCAACCATGCGACCTGAAAAACAGCTGAACTGGAGCACATGCAAGAAATGGCGAATCACGGAAACCAGAGATATTCCTCGATCCTCGCTGGTGAATCTTTTTTTTGCGTCGTACTCCGCAAGCGCTTGACGTGCATGTGTTTCAAGGACGCTGAAAAAAAATCTACACGACATCGGGGGGTCTCCTCCCGCGAAGCTGGACACACGATATGCATGAGGTGCCTGCAAATTCTGCGTCCTCGCTCATGTGGGGTGCTCTCCTTCGTCCCCAACTTGACATTTTTAGCCGATCCTTCCATGTAAATCCCAGTATGGGCATTTCTGAACGTGTTTGCGCTGCAGCCGCAGGACCACACACAGGGATACAGGAAGAGGAAATCCCCCTGTTGCCTTCGGACCACCCACTGCTGGAAAAAATCCAAGCCGCGCTTTTCCAGCAGCTGTCTACACAGCATCGAGCGCTATCTTTGAAGTACGAAGAGAAAAAAGAGGAGGAAAGACGCCTGGCCCAACTGCACGAAGAACTCGGCGTGAAGCTTTACCACGCACAAAATGAAGTGCAAAAACAGCAGCAGAATCTTCAAAAGCTTGGGACCAAAGAGCAGGAAACTAAAACAGTGCGTTTCGCCTGTCAACATGCTGACGCCCTGTCGCTGCTTTGTTCATTCTTGTGTCGTGGCGATACAGCGCCGCGACACTATACACGTTTTTGAATATCTAATTTGCGCTTCGTTCGTGACACCTGTCTTACTTTTGTGTGTGAGCATGTTACAGCCGGTGTCCCTTCTGGGAAATTTGCTTGTGTCTTTAGTAGAATGCTGTGGTCTTGATCTTCTCCTCTTCTTCTATATGCTGTAGCTCGACACACACGGAACTCTTTTGAAAACGCTGTCTTTTCTTTTTGCTCGGCACAAGTTTTTTCTTCATGGACACGCGGTTTGTAGTCGTACGGCTGCTATTGCCAAGCACCGCCTTCGTGCCACAAAAATCCTGACGGTTCGCTGGTGGTAGTCGAGCTTGCCTATCACTAGAACTGTCGCTGCTGTTTGCTGTATTGTCAAGGTGCATCTGCGGACCGCTTGTCTTGAAATTGCAAAGGCACCTTGTTGCAGGCATGAGTGTAACTTTGTACTCATGCCTTGGGTACGACACTATTGTGTGACATGTTCGTAATACAATGTAGACATTCGTGCGAATGGATGTAATGATGACATTAGACCGCATGTGTTTCGTTCTGTTCGTTCTCAAGAAACGACTCCGTGCTGAAGAATTGCTTGAGGCGGGAACCAAAGAGCTCCGGGAAAAACAGCGGGAGCTCGATAAGCACGTCGCTGCTCTGCATAAATCCCGTCAAGAAGCAAATGAGTTGAAGTATACCTTGCGGCAAGCGGAAGCTTACAACGAACGGCTTGAATCCGATATCAAAGTGGGTGGATGAAAATGACACTAACCAAGTAGCAGCATCATCGGCAACAACCTGGGACACAACGGTGCATACAGGAGTAACGCAGAAGTGCAATAAGAGCCTCACCCGCCGAGAATGCAGCCGTTGTCGGAGGACAAGCAGTATCAGCGGAACCTGCAGCAGGAACTGCAGAGGTAGAGGCAGCACGTATATTAGCAGCCTACAAGTGAAGGAAACGCAGAAAGCGGATAGCTATAATCTGCAGAGAATCAGGGAGGGAATTTCTCAACATCAACAGCAAAAGTCGAAACAGGCGCCACGGTACTATCGTGTAACAAATTGCCTGTCAGAACCGACGACACCCACCACCGCGCGAGGCGGTATGAGATTATCGAGACGTAACTCCGTGCCAGACAATTATGCAGTGTGCCATTTTTCTTCATTTAATCAACACCCAACAATTTTATAAGGAGCGTAAACAGTGTGCTTGCCACCTCAGCTCAAACGGCGGGAGGCATACAAAGAAGACGCCACACTGCAGAAGCGCGAGACAGAGAAGATGAAACAAGATTTTCTTATCGACCACTTAAAGGAGCAGCTGCGCGATCTAACAGAACAGAAGGAACTGCTTGAAACTCAGCACTCTGCTCAAGGCGCCGAAACTGAAGCTGCCGCTCTTGCTCTACGGGAAGCGCAACGTATGCGGCCCACAAAAAGAAAAATCATATCCCTGGATGCAATGAAAGCTTTGCTGGGTGGCGACTTGCTTTGATCTCTAATATACACACTATGTTACGTGGAGATCAGATGATCACACATGCGTTGTTGTTAATATGCTTTGTCCAGCTGCTTTCTGTAAGTACCACACGCGTGTGTGTCCTGCTATTGGAATATCTCCACTGTGACGAATATAGAGACATATAGAGTGCGTGAAGGTGCTCCAGGCGCCCTTCTTGAAAAATGTGCTTCAAGTGGAGTTTATCCCCTCTGAGCTCACATTGCATGCCCCCTGATACTGTAGCCTGTCATCCGTAACACGGCTTAGTTCACTGGTGTTTAAGGGTGTTCAGAGATGAAAGCAGAAGGCTCACGTATCTCCGCAGTCGTTAAGCGTGCCACGACGGTGTACGTCCGTTCAAATTTACCGGCGCAGCCGAGAAACGGCCGCAGAGAAAAAGATTCCTAACTTACGTTCACCTGATCTAATTATGACGCACTGCCAGAACGTGAAGGGTTGCCGGCTAACCAGTGGTAGCATGAGGAGACTACCGTGCTGCTGGACTGGTGATGCTTAATGGAACGGGTCACACCACGTGGATGCAAATTTACACGAACCTCCGTTCACGGTCCTGGCGCACTCGTCCATCGACGTGGAGGACATAGCAGGCTACTTTTCTCGTTGGTTGTTCGATTCCAACTCAGGTGAAATTGAGGCCGTAAACGCAGAAAAGCAGCATCTCTTGCATCAGTGGAAATCAAGTGTGAATGGCATGCAGCGACGAAATGAAGCGCTTCAGGCTATAAAGCAGATGGTTTCGAGGCAAGAAGAAACAGAACTGGAATTGGAGACGGAATGCCGAAGCCTACGCGTGAGCACCATGACCAGTCGTCACACTATATCATGAGATAACATCATGGCCACTCTATATCTACAGTCCTGAAGGTCTGGTCGATGGCACCAACACGTAAAGCTGCAGGTTTACGTGTCTACACAGGTGCACGTCGGTTTACAGACTGTTCGAATAGGTAAACACCACTATGCAAGCCATACAAGTGAAGCAAAAGTCGTACAGAGGTCGTCAGATATTGATGGACAAGAGGCTTTGCGTTTAGCTGTGCTGCTATCTATACGTACATCTGTGTGCATCATGTATATGCATGCGGACATATATTCATGTGTCTTTAATGGACAAGGTGCATACACATGTTGCACGCGTACGTTGTATCCGTCCTAGTGGACGCAGTGTCTGGACTTGTGTTGAAGTCCGCACAACACGGTGCGTCACGACACCTGCGCAGGAGCAGTTGTGAACGCAGGCCCAGTGCTGCTTTGCTGCGGAAGAGGTAATGTGACTTGCTCTCTTTTTAATCCTGCCCCACAAGTGAACACATTTATGCTTGGTGACTCTTGACGACTTCAGTGTCTAACGGCTGAACTCACTAGTTTTCGCGACAGTGTGAGGGCTCAATCGTTGAATCCACCGACGATCAGGTTGACGTTCACTTCAGCATGAGGTGCGGGGAGACGCGAGAGCGAGTGAAATTTGGTAGTGCAGCGTTGTGGAAAGATGCAGATAATGTTCTCAGTGTAGTCTGTCCTCTCAGGAAATGCACGGTAAACAAATTATTTCACAAAGTTTTATTTTGTCGGTTTTCTTGTGTTATGTGCTGGGATTGTCTGTTGATACAGAAACTGTGAAAAACCTTATCAGTGGTAAAACTCCTATAATCCGTCACGTGTAACAAGCACGCAGGGATCTGCGTAGTTCCTGTGTGCAAACGTATGCTGAAAGTCTCTATTCTGCAGATGCGTTCCCTTCCTCATATCTGTGCATCTCTCTGTGTAGATGACGTAGACGCAGACCTCTATCATTTCCATCACTGTGAACCTTCGCCCTAAACCAGTAACGAAGATGGCAACTTGAAAAAATTTTACACGAGTAGCACGTCTGCCCATCCGCGCAACTACATCTGCAAAATACGGTGTCCACCTGTCTTCGACCAGGCAGAACTACGGGAGGTGCAGGAAACAAACGAGACGCTGACGACTCAGCAGAAAATAAAAAGCCAAGAAATCGAAGTTCTTGAGCAGCAGATCGGAAACGTCGAGAAAGACGTCAAGCTGGCAGAAAAACAAAACATCTTCTGGCAACAAGCCACTCAAGCTTCCCTTGAGGAAGGAAACAAAGCCGAATCGACAGCTTCTCAACTTCGCGATCAAATCAAGGTTAGCACATTTCGAATTTTGCTATCAACGCTCTTGCATACCCTTGTGCGACTTCCACGCAAAACCATTCTTTCGACAAAGATCTGTTCTTCCTTCACGCATACTACACAAGTCAACCTTCACGTAGGTGCAATATTATTCGGTCTTCGCAGTAAGAATGTACTGTTACGTACCAGTTATATGCAGGCAGACAACTTTCGGAGATGTAGCCTCTAAAAGTCTGAGCTTTTTTCGTGAAAGGTATACACCCGTGTCTAAAGCTTCATTCGTTTCGGTCCCTGTAGACCTGCAGGTATGCGTATTTTTCTGGCTATATGTACAACGGGACTCGCAGCTGTCCTTTGGCTCTAGCGTCTCTGCGGGGCCTTCAGTAGCACGTTCAACACGCGACTGACGAGTTCGCCTGTGTCGTATTCGGGGCTGTAATCACGCACGTACTTGCACTTGTACTTGCACGTGTCCAACACTCGCCTGTTGCCTTCGGTCAAGCACTTCAGTGGCGATGTCTGTTACACTCAAAACGAACTCACCTGCACATCCCTCAAGAATGCAGTCAAGCCCACCGGTAGTGACGACTTCTACGCCCCTTGAGACGGTAATGCCTATATTTCTGCAAACGCATAATCATGGCTGGATAATGTTTGAGGCGTACGTGCTTAAATGTACGTATATATGTATATATATATATATATATATATATATATGGGCACAAGCATTTGCGGTGCTCGTGTCCACAAACGTAGACTTCTACATGCGCACACACACATTCACTCATGTTTGTATTGCACATAGATATGCACAGACATTCACATTGGCTTTCTGCAAGTGAACTGCGCTGGGCGGTTTCTTTTGATGTGTGCTGGAGCGCGCCAGGTCGTCGAGGCAGACATACAGAAAGCTAGCCGTGAAAATAACCAGCTGTCCGAGAAAATACTGGATCTGCTTTCCGATCAGTCAACCCTCCACCGTGCCGCTTCCAGCACTTCCAAGGTATCTCTACGTATTCTGTAGTTCTATCTTCTTTGCATAGGAGTCCGTCTTCCTGGTAAAGATGCACTTCTACATCATAACCATTTATCGGAAGCACCCTGCAGACCACATTACGATATCTGCTCGTGTCCTGACGGACATCGCGAATAAATTTTTCCGTTGGTGCAGTCTGATTTGTACCATATCCACACCTGCACGAGACAGGGTGTGAAACAGACACAGTGACGCACACAAAGGCATATATATCAGAAGCACTCTCAGGCGCTATAAAGATAGACATGCTCAGGTATTTCTATACAGACGCATAGATATAGGCTTGTGCGCGCAGACAGCTTACTGCGTAAACTCACGTAGACGCAGTTCCGCAGGTATACGCGTACGCGTAATTGTAGGTTGAGAGAAAGAAACACGTATGTAAAGATGTCCGTGAGCTAATCACACGAAGGTCGTCAGATGGACACATCCAGTCGAGTCCTATCGGCTGTGTTTGTGGTTATTTTTCACCGGGACTCGTGTAGCGGGCCAGAGAGCTGCAGGATGTGTACAACAAGAAAGAGGAGGAGTACGAACAACTCCAGAACGATGCAGCGCGAACCAGAGTGGAAATTCTTGAAGAGAAGGCACGCCACGCTGCATTGAAAGAGGAATTGGAACGACTGCAGAAACTCCTGAATGAAAAAGAAGAAACGATTGACGAGGTGAGCTATCCTCTCTGCGCGGACACCAACTGCGGTGTGCAGGTGGGAACAAGTATACGGATGCTTCAAGAAGTCTCGATGTGTGAGTCTGCTGGCTGGATACACCTACACATACACGGCAAGTGTTGGCTAGTTAGAGAAAGGAAATCAGCTTTAGCCGAAAGTCTTATGTTCGCCTGTATTGTAGCGTACATTGAGGCGAAGTCTAGCTTTCTTTGTCTGCATCAGCATTTTTCGTCTTTGGGGACGTCGACGGTCTCTATACATCTCGAATCAGAGTGCACGGAGGTCATCTAGACGCCCACGTGCTTTAATCTTAGGTGCCACTGGCAGTAGTGAATTCACTATTAATTGTGCTTAGCGCTGATGCTGCCTGCCAGTAGTACACGCGGGATGTGAGTAAAGTGCTCGGGGGCGTGGAATTGCACGCGTATTTGAATGCCTACTTCTCGCACCAGTACGAAGCGGATATCAAGAAGGGGCACATTGCTATCGACAAGAAGCAACAGCAAGTGGAACGCTTGAACAAGTAAGAATTAGTTCAATGGTTTGAACTTCCGTAGAGAATTCACTTCCAACACATACCCTCTTGAGCAGCAGAAGGGCACGTGTACACCATTACCCACGAGATCACGCGGACGTTTCAGATGCTGCATACCCTTGCCTGCGTACTACGTGAGATCCAGGTGCACACATACCAGCCTGCATGTTGTTTTTTATCTACGTCGTTGTTCGCCTCGCATGCAATTCATTACAGGCGCACAGAGTTCTGCACAGTTACACCCATAGAAATACCCACATCTGAGTTTCGGTGTGTTAACAATTCTGCTCAAGGGAATACGATGAACGACGGTCTAAGATGGACGACGAGGGCACCGGACCACTCGAAGCACGCATTAAAAGTTTGAGGTAAGTTACGCTAGATACAACTGCTCCTACTATCGGGGATCGACTCCTCCAGGGCCGAACACTTCAAATAGGATTGTGTTTTTCAAAACTAGGGGTCACTTAGTCGATACTGTTCAAAAAAGCTGCTCAAGTGGAGGTCCGAGTGTAGGTTAATCGGAATGATGCGTCAGAAACACAAACTGTTAGTTTTTCTGTACATCATCACAGGGATTTGTGAGAAACGAGGCAGTCACAGGCCTGCACTACGAGGGACGGTGATAGGACTGGAAGGCGAAATCAGTGACGCAGTGGGAGTTTTCTCGTCAACGGAAGGGGGGCGGAACAGTACACGCGTTGAAATAAAACTGCTTTAGCGAGCCACTTCTGCTATGCAGCGGAGGTACCGTAGCCGCAAAGAAGTGGCTGCCAATGCCGTTTTTGTTTGGTCTTCCTTATATTTAGGCACGACGCTGTGTTAAGACAAGATGTGGTTGTCGTTCCACGTGCTCGCACACGAGGGACCGAACTTGGCATCGTACGGATTTTCAGTGATAGCAGAACGCCAGTGAGCATCATGTGTCTGACTGGACTACCAGTACTTTGTATTTGGAAAAATCTGGGGCGCTGGTCTCCATGGCCTGCATAGAAACGCTTGTATTTGACGTAACAGTGTTCTGCTTCGTTTGGCACTAAATTGTTCCTGAACGTCTACCACTTTTGCTTTTCGTTCGCGGGATGAGGTAAAACCATGCGCAGGCGTACGTGCATAGCCCTTTATGTAAAAATGCGTGTACACAGCGTACATACATACTTACCTACAGGGAGTACAGACAAGCATATGCGTAGATGTTTGCAGAGACAGCCGTACATGGGCCGACCCGTGAGAAGACTGTGCCCTCTTATTGCAGAAACAGCCTTTCCGCTACAACAAAAGAAGGAACTGACATGCAGAACGCATGGATGAAGAAGCAAACGGAGCTCATTGCAGTTCAGAATACGGCGGCTTCTCTAGAAGAAGAGGTAAACAACGGAAGTAGAGATATAGAGTAAGCATTAGTACATCGTCGACAAAACCGAAAGGAACAAAGCGGGAATAAGACCGTGGTGAGCGTGCACGAAGGAAACGAACAGCAGAAGAAGGGAAATAGCAAGACTGGAGTGAAGATGTCGCAACTAGCAAGGGAAGTACACAGGTGAAACCCTGAGAACACAGCTAAGAAGCGGGTTCCAGCGTTGCGGCGAAGCAAGGACAACGTTTACAGCAGGAGGAGACACTAGCTTACAACGGTAGCCGCACTGGAGCGAAATTACTACCATGATGTCAGCAAAATGAGTAGAGTGACTGGGAGGTACGGCGAAGATCTAAGCATACGGAATGAAGGATGCGAACAGATAAGAGAACGAGTAACGTCATAAAGGTTTCCAGTAACGAGCTGATTTTGTCAGAGAGTACGCACACTTATGCGTGTCTGCAAGGTTCAACAGACTGGCTTGTTGCAAACAGTGTTCACGGGGACTATTTCAAAAGCCGTAGCACGAGGGTCACCTGCCGTCTCGGCCCCTTTCTACGCGGCTAATATGCGCTTGTCTGTACAAAAAAGGGTATACACCAAACTGAAAGATAGAGCAATCCAGTCAAGTCAACTGCGCATACATCTGCAGCCTTAGGGCAACACGAAGAGGGATGAAATGGGTATCTGAAAATGGGCCGTTTCAGATTTTTTGTATTCTCTGCTGCCACACTTCCAGGGCATGACCTACGCAGAGAAACAGTTTTAACGGACACTCATCTTCTAACAGCGTTCTCTATTCCCTCTGTGCTTAAGAGGTCGAGCGTGTTCCCTCCTCACTTCTTTGCTTCACTTCTCTCATTCAGGTGTCAGCAAAGAAAGATGAGCAGCTTATTTTGCAGCAGAGGAAGATACGCCTCTCATCGCAGATTGCGCAGCATACGAGGGAGCTGAACGAAACGCACGGCTCTATGAAAGAGATGCGTACAGCAATAGGCCGTACCAGCGAGCTTATCAGGAAGCAGGTGGAACGAGAGAGACAGTGCTGCGACGAAGCGAAAAGCCTGAAGCAGGAGTATAACCAGCGGAAAGCAGAACACGAGCAGCTCGAAACAAAGCTGTCTCAGACCGCCCAAGTGAGGCTTACTCAGATACACCACTTTTTGACACTCGTGGATTTCAATGCATTGACTTCCCGAAAACGCTGTTCCTCTTCAATTGTGGCTCCACCACTGTGCAGTCTACGCCGAAGAGAATAAAACGTCTTTTGGTGGAAGTGCTTTGTTGCCGCTGCGCCTACAAACAAAAAGATGCACACATACGCGTCCTTGTATACACACGTTATTGCTTACATTATTGCTGATAGTGAAGCCGCATCCTAAGGCCAACGCCTGCATTTCGTGATACTAATTTTCAAGAACCAAAATAAGGCTGACAACGATACGCAAGACGGAGAAAGTTGGGATGTGCGTTTTGCAGTCTGTTCACGAAGAGAAGGAAAAAATTGAAGGCGAGCTGGCTGAGGCAGAAAAGCAGATCATGCTCTGGGAACGGAAAATAGTTCTGGAGAAGGAAATGCATGACGCGGTCGACCCAGCAATCGGACAGGTAGGTTGCTGGATTGCATTCTGTGCGCACACGAGTACAGAAACCGCAGGCAGTACTCTTGACGATACAGAAGTAAATGAAGGAGTAAGTTAAAAATTACGACTTGTGAAGCTGTGTAGGAGTGCGGCAGAGACTCTTCTCCTCCTTCGTCAGAAAAACGTCGATCTTCGTTACACAGTTTGTCGTCGCCTCCTTCGCCCCCCATTACCTTCACTCACCCTGAGGTACATCTGCCTACAGGCTGAGTTGACTGCGATGAAAAAGGAAATCCACCGAATGCAGCTGCGGCTGGAACAGCTTAAAAAGTATCAGGAGCAAACAGTTACGGAGATGCAGAAGGTACTGTATGACGTCCATATTAGTGGGTAGTTATATCAAACACTGCTGGCAACGCTAATACTTACGGACATGAATCGATGCATAATGTGTATACCTTTGGTCCAACACCTTTCGCTGTTCGAAACAGCTAAGTGATTGCTCTTTTTTTAAATCAGACCATCCAGAAGCGCGAATTCATCCAGCTGAAGCACGAACCCCGTCAGCATCTTCCGCAGGAGGCTCAGGAAAAGGTATCTCTGGAGCGCCAAACATGCGTCCTCCGGCAAAAACTCAAAGAAGCTCATGGTGAGTGCACCTATGAAGAACTTAAACCCTTCCTGCAGCAGGATACATGGTAGACGTAATAATTTTTGATAATTTGTTCTTGGACGTAACTGCGGAGCCGCAAGTTGTTTGTGACTCTACGACGTACACCTATCGCAGTTAGTGTGGTGCGCCGCGTAAGACGGGAAGAGAATTTCGTAGTTGTGTTGGCGAACATGCTCTTCTTTTGTCCGGAGAAGGAGGATGAAGGGAAACTCTTCCCGAAGCTCCCTGTGTGAGTGCGTGCTACTCCGTAAAGAAGAATCTACTTTTTCTCGCAGCAAAGGTGAGACAGAACTTTAATACGCGTACACGCTGAAAAGCGTTTTCTCAGGTACTTCTTCCAAGCTTGATGAGGAGCTCAAAGGACTCGCGGATGAAGCCACTGCGGTAAGAAGCTGTACACACTTGCGTTTTTCCTGCAAGTTGGAGTAAACAAGTTCGACAAGAATGCCTCGTGTTTTGCTTCAGTAGTGGGTCAAGAAAATTGCGACACTCCCAAGGATATTTGCGTCATAAGGAAGATCTACCGCTTCGTCGTCGGTGTAACACGCACACAAACCTTGTTGCAGTATCAGGAAACTGCCACGTAGGAGCGACCGTTGATGACAGGATACCGTCGCAGGAAGCGCAGAAAACTTTTATGACATGCAGACATTCGCTGAGCCTTACCACTCGCCATCAGAATATAGCATTTGTGGAGTGGAATTTCTATTCTAAACGATGACCTCAGGTCCCCGGCGCTCAGATTCGGATTGAACGGCAGCTAAACATTCCTTTTTATTTGTACTTCTTTCCCAACGCCTTTCGTTGCTGTCTCCGGCAGGTTCACAACCGCCTCACGCAGTTGTTCGATGATATATCCGCCTGTCAAGTGGACTTGTGTGAAGCACAGAAGACTACTCTAAAGCTCAAAGGTATACATTCGTGTACATAGAGATCTACTAGGAGGCACCTAAGAATTACAAATTTCACATGCGCGAGAAGCAGTGCGCCACCAGATAACTACAGCTACATCAAAAGGGGCGCAGTCAAACAGTAGGGGCGCGTACAACTGTGCAGCCTCGCCCTAGCATTTTGCACGCAGCGGCGGCCGACTTCAGCGTATAACCGGTTTGTTTCTCCCACGATGGTGTCGGCTCCCTCTCCCTTGCAGTGAGGCGTTCTTTCAACCTGGCATGCATTGTTCAGTATCAAAAGCTTACTAAGCGACTAAACTCTGCTACACAGGAAGAAGCCAAAGCGCCGTTGAAGGTACGCACTTCTCTTTCAAACACGTGCAGGAAACCGTGGTAGCTTAAAGCCTCAATGGATTTGCAGCATTCCACCTTCACGCACTTGACGTCAATGAGCATGCACGCGCATTAATATGCACTGATATATCATGTTGGGGACGGTCACGTACGTGTGCGTACACGTCACATCCCCGCGACGGCACGTACAAACATTCGTTTATGCCTTATACATGCAGACTGACCTTCCGCGTCGAGACGTGTCAGTGTGCGCTAGAGAGGCTAGGAATTAGTCTATGGTCATTGCCCGTCTCCTTTCTCTCCACAGACCCCCAAAGACGCATGTCCACACATGTGTCAGTGACACTGCAGCAGCTGTGCGGCGTTCCTTGCAACGTGCTGTTTTCAGGGCACCATTTCTTCTTCTTTAGCATGTAATCACATGCGAGCGTGTCCGTGTACGCCTCAAGGTGCACACACCAGTGCGCCTATTCACAGACATATATATGTATACACACATACATGCACACGCATATATATCAAAGTATACACGCGTATGCACGTACGATGCATACATATCTGTATGTACGTGTACACATATATATATATATATATATATATTTGTATACATAGATACAGCTATAAATACACATATCTATCTATATACATATATATAGGCATGCAGTCAGTTTCTGTAGGTCTGTGCGCATCCACCCAGATGTGAACCTACACTGCGTGAGAACATAGCATATCCGCCGGAAAATTTGTTGGAAGACTTCCCTTCTTTATTCCTGAGGCACAATATTGTATACGTGTGCAATTACGAGCACACTCGTGCATCTGTAAGGATGTAGAGATGACTGCCCGAGGCCGCAGCCAGCCATCAGACCATTAAATTCCATCTTTCGAATCGTGGGGCTTGGAAAGACGAAATGAGTGGAAACTTCTTTTCCCGCCTGGCACTTTAATTGTCTTGATTTTTAGGCGTCTACAATTGCCGCCATCAAGGGAGTGCGAGGGGAAGCGAAAGCTCTTGTGGATATTTTAAGTCGCATCAAGCAGGTAAGAACTGCAGAAATCGCGTGAGTCATTGTGGCTATAGGTTTAAAGTGAAGATACTTTCGTCCAGACGCGCGGTCGCCTTCAAAGAGCTACAAGCGGAAGTCAATAACAAACTGTTCTTTTGTTCGTTCTTCCTCCAAAAAGCGCGTAATACATGCTTTCATGGGAAATTCATGAAATGTTGACCAGTGTTCTTGCGAAAAGGCAATATGCAGAGCACAAGAAGTGTAGAACTAGGGATGTATGTATGGTATAGAGAGAGCGGTGGTGCCAGAAACATAATAAAAGCTGCAAACAGTGTGTCTGCAGGCGGAAAAGGGGACTCGGGACACGTAGAAGACGTCTTCTAGCGCAAAACAGAAACAAGACACTAACCGTGGGGAACACTGGTGGACAAGGACACACTCTACATCGTAATTTAAGATTGACGCTCCAGTCTAAGCACTTGCGTGGACAGTAAAGTGTATACATCACACTCACATACACGCGATAACAGGATTGCGCACACGACAGGAACGTAGTCAGAAGGCGCTTTATTCGCGACCACCAATCGAACCACACAGTGCGCACGAAAAAAGACGGCCTACAACACATCTTACCTATAAACATACACTTGACAGGTGCTGCAGTGCAAGTGGCGTTTCTGGAGTGTGTCACCACATTTCAAGTCTACTGTACAAGCAAAGCTGGGCCTACAGCCCCAATCTGCTTACTACTGCGCGGCGCAGCGGCCACCAGGAAATGCATATTGAACTGAATGTGCACTGATTATGCTATATATATAACGTACATCGTGGCCGTGCAGCAGTCTCAGCGCTGGTGACGGGGCGCAGATGCGTAGTGACAACGTAGTTTGTGGTCACCGATGCATTCATATTTGTGAGACATAGTGAACCCGTCGACGTTACACAGTGCCGTACCACATACGTGTACCCGTTTGTCTGTACGCATACACCCTGTCTGCTGTCCTCACGATCACGAAACCGCAGGATTTCCCGGATCTGGAGGGTATTTTTGAGGCCTACACTACGTGGGCGTTGGCCTTAAGCAAAGCGGCGATGCCGCCGTCTCCGGCAAGTGATGGCGTCTTCACTGAAGATGTCGACGGTTGAAAAAGGTCTCGTGTCTAGCTGTACTACACGTCGGACGCCCAGAACCGGCAAGCTAATTTTGCTTCCACGGCGAAGATGAAAAGTCGACTCGCACGCTGCTGCAGCTGCTGCCGGAATGTTCACCGTGTATCAATGCAGTATAAAAGAGCTTACGGTACAGCAAATAAGAGAGACACAAACGCGCGGAGCTACGCAGCCTCTAAAAAAATGAGTCTGTTTACCGGTACCTACGCGTTACACCCTTCTGGTCCAGTACATGTTGTTCACTGTTTCTCTCTATAATTCTCGTGCACATGCAACTCCTATTTACCCCTACCACCTACTCTAAATGCTGGTGATTTCCGGCTAAGCACCGCTCGTGACCTCCCGTCCAAAAAAGTCGCTTCCTCGTTTTTTCTTCAGAGATGTGCGCAGAGCGTTGCGTCAGTCAGTTAACCCTTCATTATTTATCAATGCTTTGAAATTCCTGTGTCAGCTACCTCACGATACTGGTCTCCTCATTCGTAGTGAATGTCGCGGTGGTGTTCTACTGTGCTCTTCCGTGTGTGCATACAAGGTGTTTAAAGAGTTCGTGCTGAGATTCAGAAGTTTACGTGTTACTTTTAAAATGTTGTTCCCCACAACCCGTGGAGCAGTCGTTGCACGTTGGAATGCGTCCCGCACCTCTCCAAGCGTGTCTCTTTGAATTTCGGAAAACAAAACGTTCTACAAGCAGAACTTCAGCCACATCTACCTACACAAGCTCGCCTGCGTTTGTGTACACGAAACAACACGTGTCACATCTGCTGTGCAGATATACTTCAACGCTCAGGTGCTATATATATATATATCATGTATCCACACATGTCCACCGTCAAAGTATTAACTACAACACGCCCTTGCCCGTGTCCGCATACGTTACTGCGTGCGTCTTCTTACACACACCTACACACTACTACTCGTACACGCATGTCCACCTTCGCGACTGTTCCGGACAATCTTGTACACACACCTGTTCCTGCGTACATAATAGTCGTAGTCGAATACGTACGCATTGACGCAAGTGCCTAAAAAGACGTATTATACGGCCAAGAGCACGTTCACATGCACAAGCAACCAGGGCTACGAGTGTATCCTCCGTGCACGTTCTCCTGCTTTCTTATGAGGCGCACGGAAGCAGCTCGTAGCGAGTAACGATCACCAGATCGTAGGTTATGCCTCTCTTCCACCTTCGTCTACAGGTGAATTCTACTGCCCGTTGTTTCTTTCTCCTGAGGGGGCGTTTCTTTTTTCTCCGTCTCTGTCTTCTCGCCGTCAGCCGCTTTCGTCGCTGCTGCTGTATCCGTGACGCTCTCAGCATCCTTGGGTTTGGTTTCCGCAGCATCTGTTGGCTCTGCAGCAGCACCAGCACCTGCCTTCCCGTAGTGGTACGCATACTGCGCAGTCATTTCCAGTAAATGATTGAGCCTCTCCAGCATGCACCGGGGGTCTTCCATAAGGCCTGCTGCCACGCGTGCGTTGTCGTACAGCTGCTCCACCAGCACCTGAAAAACCGATGCAAGAGATAGGTATGTCATAGCACAACCGCTAAGTTGCAACGGTAATAGCAACAACCGACAGAAAACGAACAGGGAAATCAGGAAGAACGAGGACAGGAAAAACAAGTACCAGCTCCCCACCAACATCGCTGTGCACGCACCCGGCAACACCGACAACAATTCAGTATTCCTGAAAGCTCGCAACTTACCTCGGAACCACACAGCGATAAGAGAGTAAAATGCGTTGCCTATTCTCTCAGGCCACCTTCCACGGAAATTACGGCCAGTGTAGAAAAGTAGCCACCGCTGGGTGAACGAGGCTCACAGTTGACCTACGCGTGTTTTTCTCCATCAGAACAGTCATGAGAGCAGCAAGACACGACCACCAAAAACTCGTTTCCTTTAGTTCTTCACCTCGTAGGCAGGGTATCTGTCTGACCACAAGCGCAGCTACCTACCGTCTAGGACTCTTACCACAAGACAGAAACGGACGATAATGGACGTCCGTACATTGTTGCTGAACCTCACCTTCGCGACGTCCGGATTAAGTCGCATGAGGTGGTAAATTGAAGAAACCAACTGGTGATGGGGGTTTAACTCCAACGTGACGGGCAGGCTGGCCATTTCTGCATGTACCCAGCGCAAACGTCCAAGCGCACTCTCCCTTCTGTCACACGCGTCTTCTACCACCTGCACGAATATATTCACGTGTGTGCCTACGTAGCTGCACCTGTGGTCCAACTACGGTACACGGGGCACAGCAGCAGCAAATGCTCTGTGAGCTCATGGAGCTTCTAGAGAATGGTGTTCCGCAAACTGGGCGACGTCTTCGTGTACCTTTCGTTAAGCACGTCCTCTTACATAGACAGCATCTACCGATATCCTCGCACATGCCCATACCAAAGACCACGCCGCGGCTGCATTGAGACACTTTTTTGAATTTCTCACTTAGTTGCGCCTCAGGGGCACCCTGCAAAGTCGCCTTCATCATCTTTCGAAGCGTCGAGGAGAGAAACCCTGTCACCACTGCCGGGGTTTTCAACAGACGGTCCGAAAACTTCACCGCGGAGACTCGGCCTCCCAACGTCGACTGCATGCGACGGAAAAAGAGCGTCGAGTCTCGCAACACGCGTCACACGTCGCTTTGCACGCAACCAGGAAAGGACGATCGTCAACCGCACTCACACACACGCCAACCTTTAGACCGGAGACCTCCTACGATCCTACTATTCAGTTTACAGCTGCGCAGGATGTGTGTGTATGCCCACGCGGACGTATATTTCCAAAATGATCTACAGGCGCGCATTCACATTTCTGTATCCATACCGACGTGAGGCCTTCACAGTATGTGTACCCGTTTTCACGTAGTGTCCAGACACATCCACACGGAGACGTACGCATGACGCTGCCTGTACCTACGCTCGCACAACCACGTACACGTCTGGATACACCTACTTACACACTGCATGCATAAAGACGCACATACACACACGCAAATAGACATACATATATATAAAGGTGTACACATAAATATAAATACAGACGCGAAGCAAAGGAATGGAGATAGTTACATGAAGACGATAACGTATGCCTGACGTCTGGTGGCGCGGCAACAACCTTATGGGTTTCTGTGCGCGTGACCGCGACGCGCCTGCGACGGCGTTTCTACAGTCACTGCAGCTACGTCCACATACACACACCCCACACCTATCTTTACAACAGCAGGGACAGTCCCCCGCCATAAACCCGTGTAGCGGCAGACGCACACAGCACTACACATACGTACTCTATGCCACGGCTACAGCAGTGAGCTGCGATACATAACCACATCTTAGTCTCGCGGCAGCAAACAAAACTATATGCACACGTATACGCATGCACGTACAACACACACTCGTACATACGTATGCGTATGCAATGCTTTCTATGTACCTGTGTACGTTGGATGAGTATGGATGTACGCGCGTCTACTACGTGCGTGTGCGTAGATTTGCCCGTAAGGCAAGGCCGCGGGGGCCCGGTTCTCTGTCCGCCACCTGCTTGCACACCCCTCATGCCTGCTTGCGTACCTGCGCGAACCGCTCTAGTTCCTGTCTCTGCATGCCGACTAGGCCTGGCAAAGAAGTTGCTGCATCGGCAGGAGTCTCCTTCTCCTCCAGCAAAGGTTCGAAATCTTCTTCTGGCGAGTCAATGGCCACAAATTTCTTCCCTTTGTACGTCTGCGTCACAGGCAAGAGAAGGCACTGGCCTACTTCACATTTCTTCTCTGTCCCTCTCACTCGCTCTCAATACATCTTCACACGCACGCGCATGCATCCGCATCTTCACGTATGCGGAGGGGGGTGGGGGAAGACAGACAGCGACCACCTACCTATACACGTGGAGAACACGCTGGAATGCCCTGCCATCCCCACACGACCACTGCTCATCCTAGACCAAATACTCTCCCCAGATTCTTCGAGGAGATGGCAGTACAGACCCTGGGAAGCCCCCTGCCTTCCCCAAACGAACAGTGCGCGCAGCACACGCGGCTGTAGAACGCCGCGATTCTCATGCGCTAACGCGCCGGCATCACAAAAACTCGGGTGCTGCCGAACGGCGATGTACCTGCACACCGAACAAGAAAGTTCCGCCGCGTGACGGAAGACGGATGGCATTGCCTGCCCTAAAAAATAATCAGACCGTCGCGTCTGCTGTCCTTCTGGTATAGTGTGCCCATGTTATGCTACTGCTGTTGCTCTTGGTACTTCGCTGCTGCTGCTGCCGCGGCCCCTCAGGTCTGCAGGGCTACGCACCCACTCTACCACGGCGTGTCTCGGTTCCTTCTGCGGCGCGTGCACATCGCTGGACGCAGTTTGCCGTCCCCTGTGCTGCGCTTGCGAACACTTTCGCCGCGCAAGCATGGGCGGGTTAACTAGCCACCTATCTCTCGCCCACGTGTGGGGCTACCCAACGCATGGCTCCATATATATACGCACAGACACCTACAGACAGACGCTGCTGAAGTGTTGCGCGTCCCGCGTCGTCTGTGCTGTTGCTGCGCGTGCGCTTTCGTCTGCCGTGCATGCAGTCGGTTCTGCTGTCGCCTTCATCGGGAACTTTTTCGCACAAGGTGATGCATGCAGCTACATACAAATTCACAGTCGTCTAGAAGAGAAGACCACGCAGATCTCAAGATACCGTCTTGTTGCTGCTGCTGTCGCGCGTGCAGTCTCCCTTGTCCACACCCACACAGAGAGGATATCTAGTCCTAGCTGAGAGAAACCCTACGTGGACCAATACCGAGTGCTACACCAGCGGAACCTCGTGACTTTGTTCACATCGAGAAAGGGATTCTATTTCCACATATAAAATACACACAGTCGCCCGCACACATACACATAAACCTGTCCACACACCGCGCGATCATGTGGTTGCAGAAAGTGCGCGGCACTGGCGCGCACGCATGTGGTGGGTGCGCCCCCCTCTATACACGCCTCCATATGGTAGTGTGGCCAGTCGCACGACGCAGGCACAACTTCGAAGCATGCGCGCAGCTGCTGGGCTTCGCGCGTGTCCTATGTTGGGCGTCCTCACCGCGAGGCTGCAGGAAACACTTCGGCAACATGCCTTGATATACAGACGCATGACGAAACTAACATTCAAGAACAGCACGGTGGGCTCTGACCGCTGTTCGCTCCACACACAGACGTCCACGTATCTATACTCTCTATATACATACACGCGCAGCTCTACTCACACCAGTATGTCCTCTTTGACTGTCTGATACATGCGTACTGTATGAAACAACTCTAACCAGCAACACACACACACCTCCGTCGTGAGCCAGGTGCCACGTGTGTGCACACGTCAACTTCAAGCTCTTTCTGCGGACGTCTCTACTTCTCCTGTCTACTCTGACACAGAGTAAAGCATGCTGCACGAATCTGTGTCGGAGAGACACTGCAACAGTAAACATGCTCTTTGTCCCGGAAGCGAACATGGACATCATCTCCACTTGTGCTGCCGCTTGTCTGTTCACGAACGTTTTCTTCAAAGAAAACGAAGACGCGTCGCTCTCTCGCCAAGTGGACGCCGCACGCACATGCACACCTTGCGTCCTGCTGTGCGCTTGCGGTCGGTTGCATGTGGAGCGCGAAGTCTGCGCGCCGCAGGGAGTTCCTCTGTCTTTGTTGGCCCTAGGCGCGGTTGCTACTGTGGGGTGCCGTCCCTTCGCGAACGCTGCTGCTACGAGTTCAGCCGCACGTGCTGTGCCCCTGTGCAGGTGCATGCAGCATGATTACCTGCACGTTCATTGTGACAAATTCATCTATATCGTCCGTCAGCAGCAGCACAGGGCGCTTCTTCTCCTTGAACTGCTCCATATAGGGAGAGGCCAGCGCTGTCTGAAATGCACGCACAGACAGAGAGACAACAGCAGCAGGCACAGCAGTTCAAAATGGAGCAGCAACCCCGCAGCAGTTCCACGTGAGACCACCACGTATACCTGCAGCACACGCAGCAGCGACTGCCGCATATCCGAGACGCATGCCCCTACCTGCCCACGTCGCCTCCCGTGTCCTTGGGCAGACGTACGTGGCACGGAGGGAAGAGACAGCAACAGCAGCAGCGGCGGCATACAGAAGCGGCTGGGAAGAACATTCGAGCAGCAGCCCTGGCCACATGCATAGAATCACGTGCGCATCTGTCCACCTATCCACTTCTGTCCGAAACAGCTGCAGCGGCAACGTGGCTGCAGACCTACAGCAGCGCCCCGCCCACCGCTGCAGTTACTCGACTACTGCAGCAGAGGGCTTCATCACGGGCTGCCCGGCACTGGCGTGCGCCGCACTTCATAATCAACTGCCTACGCGTTTCACAGCGTCACTACGCCCGCAGCAACCGGCAGGCGGACACACAGAGCCTCCGGGGCTGGACTGGCTGCATATGTACATCTTGACATACAGACAGCTGCACGTATATACGTAGAGTGGTACACAGCTTTATACATACGGATGTAACGACACACAAGTGCACGGCCAGCTTCCGCGCACCACAGACACACGTTTATACACACATAGATGCAGGAGAAGAAGCAGCAAGAGCAGCAGGAGGAAGAACAGGTACACATACGTATACGTGTAGGAGAAGGAGCAGCAACAGCAGCAGGAGAAACAGCTACACATATACACATATATATGTAGAAGCAAGGACAGTAGGAGGTGCTCGTCGAACAGCGGTAGCAGCCGGAACTGCAACAGTCACATGCAAGCGCTACAGAAGACAGGGGGGTGTGCTGCACACAAATGCAAGCTTCGTCGCAGCCCCTGGACTCCTGCTGGAAGCGCTGGTCTCTGCTGTCAGCCTGCCGTCTCTTCATGGGTACACATAGGATACATCTACGTGGACATACACACAAGGCCCACTCACATACGTAGGTGGTCGTGTACATACACCTGCATATGCACACAAATGCGCGCTTATATACATATATACATACATATGTGTGTGTACACACAGATATACGTAGACGTAGGCGCACACATACACACATGCGTATATATGTATATATGCGTGTAATTCCCCTGAGACTCTCACTTCTCGTCCTGGACAGCAATAAACGTAAATATTTTGTTGCTCCGGCTTGACCATCGCCAAGTACTCATCCAGCGATATGAGCTCCCCTTCCGCCTTTTCTGAGCACTGGAACCTGTGCGCAGCCGCAACAGCAGCAGCAGCACAGCAGCGGCGGAAGCAGCTACCGCGTGAGCTGAGAAGCGTCTGCAGGAGCCTGCTACGGCAGAAGCATTCCAGCCGCCGCAGCAGCAGCAACGCGTGCAGGTCGAGAGCCGCATAATCCCGTGGTACGTACAGCAGCCCCAGTAGTGGCAGCAGCAGCGGCAGCAAGCGCGAGGAAGGTACCATTCCGCAGCAGCTCCGAGTGTTCTTGCGACAGACCTCCCGAACGGCCGCCCCAGGACAGCACCAACGGCAGCAGATGATAGCAACGACACGCGCAGCCGCCGCAGCAGCACAGAACAAAATGCGAAGCGCTCAGCCACCCCAGGAGCAGGCGGCAGCGCGACATGGAGTCGTGACACCTGCGCAGCAGCGGACCAACTGGGCGGACACAGCGCTCGCCCGCAGGAGACGCAGTGTCGGAGGAAGGTGCTAGTAGCTCCAGCAGCGAAGAGACCCACCCTTCTGCCGTGGAAACACGTCTCTTCTCGCTACCCACTACGATTATCACTCGTATGCTGAAATTTGTGTAGCAGCGGCAGCACTCGTGGCGCACTCGCCGTTGCTCCTGTTGCTGCTCCCGCCCTTCCTGTCGTTAAGATACCGTAGCTGCAGATGCCGCTCTTTCTGCCACTGCTGTCCCTGCTCGAAACGTGTCATCTCGTGCTGTTCGTGCCGCGTCCGCGTCTGCCTCCTCAACCGCTGCTGCTCCCTGCGCGAGGTCGTTGCCTCGCCGCGCCCCCTGCCCCCCCTCGTTCTCCTCCTGTTACTGCTGCTGTTGCTGCTCCGGAGTCGTTCCTGGTGCTGCTTCCGCCACTGTCGCTGCGTCTGCGTGCCACGCAAGGTCACCACTTCTGCCTCGGCCTGCCCGCTGCTGCCGCCGCCCCTCCTTCAGTTGCTGTCACGCCCCGCAGAGACGCACAAGACTCACCGCAGCAGCTGGAGCAGCTCATTTTTGTGACGCGAGCCGTTGTGCGCATCGTCGAGGACCCCCTCTTTTAGCTGCTGCGCGTACTTCCAGTAGAAACTGATGTACTGCTTGGGATCGTTCTGCGCCTGTACAAGTGAAAACAGTCACACTTCAGCAACAGCAGCAGTGCTCCTGGGAACGCCTCAGACAAGCTTACGCAGCACGTGTCACGCCCACGCAGCACCAGGGCTCCTACAAATGACTGACCCCACGGCTTGCACACACCAGCGGTGCTCCTCCTGGTGTGTCACGCTTGCTCATGAGCACTGCTACTACTGCTCCCCCTACCATTTCCAGTGCTACTACTCCCCCTCCTCCTTGTACTACCACTACTAATAAGCGCCAACCTCCCACATCAGCACTGCTGTCCTTGCTGCGACGCTTGCGCAGCACCCGTGCTACTCCTCGTAGTCGCTCAGCCCCGCTTTGGCAGCGCACGGCAACTCCTGGTGTTCCACCCTTACTGCTACTACTACTACTACTAGAGTACAACTACTGCTACTACTGCTGCAAGCAGCACTCCTACTACTTCTCCTACTACCACCCCTACTACTGACTCAGCCCCAAGCTTGCACGTCAGCACCGCTGTGACTAATGCCACGCTTGCGGCAGGAGCAGTGCTCATCCTCCCGATGCCTCAGCCCGCTTCGGCAGCAGCGGCGCTCCTCTTGACGACCGTCTCTCTCTACCTGCAGATTCCACCGAGCTCCCTGCGGCTAGGACGAACCCCCCAGGCCAGCGCGGCGACATCTTTTCACACAGAACAGCCGTACGTTCACGTCAATTTCTTCTAGGCCTTGCGCGCCCCTCCCTTTCCTCTTCGTCCAGCCCGCGCCCAGCCCGTCTCCTACTCCACATACGGCAGGGCTTCTACACCAGGAACACTCAACAGTGTGCCCCTACAGATGGGGGAAATCAGCGAATCAAAGTTCGACGCCGTCGCTCACTGCGACCCACATCCTACAATGCTGCTGTCGCGCTCGCGAGCACAGACGTATTTCTGCATCTATTATACGCCTGCTCTTTCCATACTACTACTACTACTACTACTAATATTACTACTACTACTACTGCTATCGCGCGCGCTGTGAGAAAAACGCGCTACCCGCGGTCTCGTCGCCTTCTACACGTCGACGGACGCCTGGTGGAGAACTGGTGAGAGGAAACACTGGAGAGCTACATACAGCGGGAAGATGTTCACATGGTGAGATTTGACACAAAGACGTCTACTGCATCAATCCGGCCCTTCCCATCTTATCATCCCTCGCGATTCTTTACCCGCCACCTACGTACACACATACGCCTGATGCACAGACGCGACCTGTCTGCGCGTGGACTACATATATATATACATATATACGTACAGGAAAACTTATGTACATGGATATACATGCGCAGACGCGGAAAGGGTCACCATATATCGATCTTTATATAAGCTGAAAACTTCTTTGTCTTCAAGTGAGACGCAAGAAGACTACGCCGTGCGTTCGAGAAGAGGGAAGGTCAAGGTTTTTACGACCACCTTAGTAACACGCACTCATCCGCAGACTTTTGGACGTACAGAGGCCCCTGGAAGAGAAGTGAACTTTCCTCACTTCTCTCGTTCAACAGTGTGAAGCAGAAAAGCCGATCGACGCGCACATAGCGATCCCCACAAAGTCAGCAGCAAACATCTGACTTGGAGAAAAGATACAGAACAAGAAGGTGACGCAACAGCATCAAGTCGCGACGCTGCAGAAGCACACGTACGAGAAAGCGCGTCTTGCTCTCACCGAACAAATTCCCACCACCCCACTGCAGAGACTGCACGCGCGTGCAAACCGTGATTTGCCCGCGTCTTATAGACGTATGTATATGTGTTTGTGTACAAGTATTTGCGTACTACATGTGGACGTTTGTCTATGTAGCTATCCGTGTGAGAACATACGCACCTGTACGGTGTAAGTATATATATATATATGCATATACACGTGTATATACATATATGTGTAGGTGTGCGCAGACAAATGTGTCTGCATGTGTAAGGGGAGGCCACACTGAAGAGCTGTTTTCCCAGGGACAGTCCTTTGCAAACCACGTGGGAAGCGGGTATCCGCTGTTCAGAAGAAAGCATATTTCTACAATAAACACAAGAAAAAGCACTATCGGATGCTGTACATGTGATATATATGTATATATATGTATATATAGTGGACGCCTGCATACAAATCTGTCGGTCTATCGAAGCAGTACACACACACACAATATATATGTATGCCAGTAAGGCGCATACGCACTTCTCCTGTATAGCCGCGGACCTGTTCTACAGGGAAACATAGACACACACATATACATACGCCTGGATTTATATTAGACACATGCATGCGCAGCCATATCACGACACATGCATGTAGCCATATTAAAACACATGCATGCAGCCGAAGTTAGATACGTGTGCGCGCAGTCCAGCTGATCCACGGGCACAAACATCTGGCCACCTCTACTGGAGAGAAGGTGGCGTCTAACAAAAAACAAATGTGCAGACCCGTTGCATCCGGTGTACATACACTGGGTTACAACTCGACGAGTCACAGACCTGCTGCATCCGGTGTACATACACTGCGTGACAACCAGACGAGTCCCGTCATCCCCCCAGCGTCGACAGCGTCACGTCTGCCTCGCGCTGCTCGGCAACTCCCCGGCCCTGCAGTCATTTCACGTGAACCTAGACCCCACGCAGGGCTGCACCAGTAGTAGAGACATATACACGCACAAGTCCTACAAACAGGGACCCCCCTGCAGCTTCACACCTTCCCTCGCCACTTGGCAGTCCCTGCGTCGTCTCAGCGGCTCCACGCAAAAACCGACTGACAGGCAACGCGGCTGCTGCATATATGCATGGAGTCTACGTGCAGAGGAGAACACACCTGCATCTCCTTGCCCCTAAACACACACACGTATTCAGTAATATACCTACACTCCTTTCTCGATCTATCTACCTGCCTTCCCCTCTCTCTCTGTCTGGACATATTATACGCACATGCTTTCGGCCCTGTGTGTGGCACTCCTTCCGCCCCTCTCTCTATGTATCTCTCCGCAGCATCCAGGGGTCTTTACCGTCGCCTTCCGCCTTCCTTTCTCCACCTTCTCTATCTGTCTTTGGGTTGCTTTGCCTTCTCTGTTCGTCTCCCCCTCTATCTCTACCTTCTCTATCTGTCTTTGGGTTGCTTTGCTTTCTGTCTTCGTCTCCCTCTCTTTCGCCACTTTCTCGCTTCATCTTTCTCAGATCTTCTGTCCTTCTCTTTGTCCACCTTCCGCCTCGGTCTTCTTTTGAAAGTGGTCCTTCTTCTTTGTCCCTTTCTGCCTCCGTTTAGGCTCTTTCTCAGCTCTTCAGCGGGCGCATCTGTGCATGCACTGCCGCCGCCGTCGTGTTGTTGTTGTTCCTCGTTTTTCTCGTGTGTGGCTATCTCTGTGTACGTATGGAGCAGATTCACTTTCTCGCGTCCCTCTTTTTCTCTGTCTTCGATGCTTTGCATTTTAACGCCTTTGCTGCGTTGTGCCTTCCTGCTGCTTCGCGCGCTGTCTCACCTGTTCGTAGAAGAAGCGAAGGACACGTTTGACAAGGACGTGGGAGAGCTTCTCCATCAGCGCCGTATTTTGCATGCGCTCGCGGCTGACATTGAGAGGCATATCATCGCAGTCGACGACGCCTCGGAGGAAGCCGAGCCAGCGAGGAATGACTTCTGTTGCTGAGCGCTGCACCAGCACCCGGCGCGCATGCAGCGCGACCCCCACTTCGCTGCTGCTGCTGCTTTGAAACAACCGGCTTGGAGGGTCCTCAGGAACGTAGAAAAGTGCCTGCGCCGAGCCATGCGGTCGAGGAGAGAAGACAAGGACCAGAAGGGGAATACAACGAAAAGCACACACAGTCCGGACGGAGAGAGGACGTCGCGATCCGCAGCACGCGGAAGAAACGCACCACCAGCAGCAGCAGTAGGGGTGCAAGGAGCTGGAGGACAGCAACCGGAAGAAGACGACGAAAAGGAGGCAGTCGGAGAAAGGAGAAGCCCAACACGCGCGATAGGAGAGGAGGCCGAGGAGAGGAGTGGAAGAGGCGGCAGCGGCAGCAGCAGCAGCGCCAAGAAAGCACTGTCGCAGTCGAAAGGAGGAGTGCAGCAAATGGCGACAACAACGACAGAGTAGAGCCAGAACGTCAGAGAGAAGCGTACCAACACAAGAAAGGCCAGCAGTAGCAGCATCAAGCGAACAGAGGGAGCAGCGGCAGCCGCAGACAGCAACAGCAGCTGCGAGGTGGAGGGGGAGCGTGTCGCAGGTGTGTGTGCACAGGCACAGCAGACAGGTCAGAGCAGGCGAGGCAAAAGCAAGCGAGAACGTAGGCAGCACTTATAGAGGCAGAACGTAGGAAGAAGAGAAGAAGACGGAAAAAAAGAAGTGGGGGAGACGGGAGTGAGTGCGGTAGAGGGCCGACGCGTGAGAAAAGAATACAACGAGAGACGCACCGAGGAGGAAATGACAGGAGAGACGGAGGAGGGTCAAAAGAAGCAAAAGGGAGGAGAGGAGGGCAGGAGACACAGACGAGGAGCGCAAGAGACACGAAAGAATGTGCGCGTGCAACATAGAAAGGAAGCAAAAGGACAAACCGTGGAAAAGAGAGAGACACAGAGAGAAGGAAAAGGCGAAAGACAGAGCGCCGCGAACTTTTGATGGGGGCACACGAAGACAAGAAAAGCGCGCAGGAGAGAAGAGAAAGACGAAGATAGAGAGGGACAGGTGTAGACGTGTGTCACGGACAAAACCGGGAGGAGAGGCGGGCAAAAAGGAAGCGCAGGGAAACTCTGCAGCAAATCCGACAAGCAGCAGACGACGTCAGAAGTCGTCGTGCCACGGGAAAACAAAGAGAGACGGTTAGGGAAGCTGGCGACGTGCTGGCGAAGTAGCAGAAGGGACCGGAAGGAGAGGAAGCGAAGAAGTCCACGAGAAACGGAACACTACACAAGAAACGCGGGGAGACAACGGGCCCGCACGCCGACGTCAGCGAGGAAGGGAGACACACGGAGAGCCACAGAAACAGAGACAGGAAGTCAGCAATGACAGGAACAGCTGCGGAGGAGCACCGACGCGTCACAGCATGGGAAACGAAGAGAACGGAGAAGGGGCAGCCCGAGTGGTCGAAGTGAAACGGAGGGGGTCGTCGTCAGACGGGCAAAAACGTGGAGAAGGCAGCAAAACGAGCAAACGGGCCAGGGACGCGAAGTAGGAACGCGAGACACAAGAAACAGAGGGAGACAGCGGACGCAGAAAGGGAGACGCGGAGAGGAGACAGGCGCGGGCCAGAGACACACACGAACGGGAGGGAGCCCCCCGCACACAACAACAGAAGAGACGGGGAAGACGAAGTGCAGAGGGGACGCCAGCACCGACGGCGGAAGAATTGAACGGGCGAGAGAGACACCCAGACAGACGGGGAGAGACGAAAAGGGGGCAAACCGACGAGATGAAGACAGCAGAACTGCGTGGAAGAACTACGAAGAGAGGACGCTCAAGAAGGGGCACAAGAAGAAAGTCGCATGCCAGACGACGGCCACAGCTCCTGCTCAAACTTCGACAGCAGTGACAGCGGGCGCTCGTGTGGCACTCGCACACACGTGGCAGCGCACGCGTCAATGTCTGTGTACTTCTCTCTGTCTCTTCCATCACTTCGCCCATCTCTCTCTATGTGTATGTACTTAATATATGTATATATGTGTATACGTGTACTTAAGTATTGCTTGTGTGTATATGTGCGTATGTGTGTCTGTGCGAGGAGCGTGTGTGTGTATCTGAATGCTACTGTCACATGCATACGCACACATATGTACGGACCCTGGGGTACGTGTGCTCCTACAAGCGTGCCCACCCACACCTGCGTGTCTGTGTGTACACGTTTTTTACGCAGGAGAAAAAGAGATACACCAACGTGTCTACTGCGAAAGGTACACACACACATATACGCACACGCACGTCCGTTCACTACAGACATGGCCAGTTCTGGAGTCGGCAGTGATCCTCCGATCTGCGAGAATGTAAGAGAGATGGTCAACAGAAAGACAGGAAGAGAGAGGGGCGGAAAAGAAAGAAACAGAAAGAGAAGAGAGCGGACAGCATGAAACTCGGACACACACACGTGTGCGACGCATCTACTGCGGCAGAAGAGTAGGGAGAAGTGGACACTACGAAGCTCGGGGACACATACACACACAGGGGTGCTGTGCGGCTACTGCTGAAAACACAGGGAGGCGTTGTCTGACGCGCTGCTGCACCAGGACGATTCTCAGCAACCGCCTCAGGAGACCGTCTTCAAGAAGTCGACAGCCAGCGGTGGGTTGCGGCTGACTCTGCTGCTGTTGTTGCGCGTCCTGCTCTTTGTTTTGCTGTCGTTTAGACTACTGCTGCTGCTGCTCCTCCTGCTGGTGTCGTTCCTGTGGCTTCTGCTGTTCCTGCTGGGAGTCTTCTCGTTCTGCTGCTGTCCCTTCAACGTATGCTGCTGCTGCTGCTACCCCCACGGCTGCTGCTGTCTCTTAGGCAAGTGCTGCTCCTGCCTCCCCTGCTGCTGCTGCTACTACTACTGCAGCCGCTGTTGCTGCAGCGGCAGTGCTTACTTTGATAGAGAGGGGCGCATCTGCGCGGTACGCGATGGTGTACATGGGCCGTCCCCATGACTGATTGCTCAAGTACCTGCAGGGCAGAACGGAGTAACAAAATCGCGTCTTTTACTTCTCTGTTCCGCTTGCGTGTCTGTCTGCCTCTTGCTGCTCTCTCCGTTTCACTCCCTGTCGCGTCTGGCTCTCTCTCACTACGTAGGTTTCCACGGACGAAATGCTGCTGCTGCACGTCGACTTTCGAGCAAACAGCAGCTGTCGATACCACAGGAGCCGGAGCGGTACAGCCGCCAGAAAAAGAAGCGGCAGCAGCAAGCAGTGCAAGAAAACAGTGCTGTCTTCCTGCCAGTTTCTCGTTATCCCGTACAGCCCATGCATGCGCATGCAGAGGAGCTCTGTAAATCCTTTATGTCCCGCCTATCTGGTGGAGACTTCCTACAGTGTGTGGCGCCGCCGCGTGTGCCGTCTTTTTCCTGCCTCTTGAGCGCGTGTCTGCAAATTTTTCGGTGCGTTTCAGGTGTACGTACACCCTACGTGTCTTTATATCCTGAGTGGCACGAACCAATACTTGCTTGTTCTTTGATTCTTGTCAATGTATATGTCACGCGCAACTGCAGACCGTCTTCAGGAAAGCGCTGTACGCTGGTGTGGCTATTTCCTTCGCTTTCACGCGCCTCAATCTTCGACATTTGCATCAACTTCAGGTGTGCGTACACCACAGCTTTCTCACTTAACGACCTGCTACATAGTCCCAAAAATGACGCCTCCATGTCTCACGGGGCAGAAAGACTCACATGTCCATCAACCTTCCTCCACGTTTCACTCTGTGCTAGTGCCACTGCTGCTCTTGCTGTTGCTGCTGCTGGAGCAGCTTCTGCAGCTGCTGCCGCTGTTGCTTCTGTTGCCTCTGCTTCTGTTATTGCTGTTGCTTCTGTTGTTGCGGCTGCTTCTGCTACTTCTGCTGGTGCTGCTGTTGCTGCTGCTGCTTCTGTTGCCGCGCGTTTGTTGCTGCGCTTACCTGAAAAATTGGGTGTGCTCTTCCTCAGTAGCCTTTGGTTTGAGCCACAGCGCCTCCTGCGTAGTAATCGCAACTTCTTTGCCGTCCTTTTCCCGAAGAGAAATCGGGAAGCTGCGTTGCCGATAAAGATACGCACGCATGCAAACGAGAAACCACCAAGATGAGGTATCGAGCGAGGAGACTCCGTTGAGTCTCCGAGTAGAAGAAGACGCAGAGGAGAGGAAATCGTCTCTACCCCATCCCCTTCTACCCAAAAAAAGGCACGCACAGGTGACGCCTCTCAACACGTATATCTACATATACAACACACGCTACTTATATATATATCTGTATACATTATAGAAAGAGAGGGAGACAAATGAACTACATACATATATATATACATGGAAGGAGTAGGGGATTTCCCGGAGAAGAGCAAAAGCTAGCAGCACACGTTCGCCCAAGCGTATTCTGGATGCTGCTGCGCATGCATTTGCGCGTGCATCCCTGCATGCCCTTCCCACATACCACTCGCAGCTACGCACGTACGCCGTGTGAAGCCCAGAGACTCCCCCAACCCCCTCCCTGTCCACGTGGTGAACTCAAGGTCGCTCAACCACTTCTCAGTTCACCACCGCACGACCACTTTTCTTCGCATGCGTCTTCTACACCGCTCGTTCCTGCGCACGCAAAAGTCACAGATCTCTCTTGGACAACAGTCTTGGTCTTTGCTTCGCATGCAGAAGCCACACATGCGTTCCTCTGTAGCCGCTTGCGCCCTGCAAGCTGTCCCTTCCGTCACTGTCGCACGCGTCATCCCCCCTCCCCTGCACCTGTTCCGAAGGTGTCACTGCAGACGGGCCATCCGTCTTTCCTTCTGCGCTGTCTGGACGCTTCAGGCCGCAGAAGTTTCGGCTGCATGCACCAGCGCGGATGCAGCAGCTGTGCGCTCTGCCGCGTGCAGACGCCGTCGCCCTTCCCTGCCCTCCTTCTACCTCCCCCCCGGCGCGTGCTGCCGCAGCGCGCGTCGTGTGCGGGGTCGACGGCACTTCAGCAGTTGGCAGCGAGCTGCTGCGGAAAAAAGAGACAAACGGGGCTGCGAGAAGTTGCTACTTACTTGATGAAGGAGGAGAACTTGCTGGCGCATGTCTGCAGGGTATGGACGTTGGCAAACTCCAGACAGTCTTTCTTCAAGTGACAAACAATTTTCGTGCCCCGCACCAGCGCCTTTGCTGCTGCTGCGCTCTCTGCAAGCTCCCTGATGGTAAACTGCCCGCTGCCGTCGCTGCTCCACACGTACGCCTTGGCCCCGGCCACATGCGAACGAGAGTACACGTCCACGCGGTCGGAAACTACGAAGGACGAGTAGAAGCCGACCCCGAACTGCGGGGTGGCACAGCAGCAGCAGCAACAGCAGCGGCGAACGCAGAGTCACATGCAGCGTCCGCCGGCGCATGCGCAGTGCGTGCGAAGATACTTACATACGCACACTTGCGGAGAGGAACGCCAACAAAAACGGCGACACACACGTATTTCCGGTTTCTTCCTCGTGGTCTGCTGCGTCTGGCAGAGACGTGGAGTGGCACGGTGCCGCGGGAGCCCGGCGACGACAAAAAGTGGCAACATGTGAGACACGGTAGCAGACGCAACAGCAGCAGCAACCACGTGAGACACACGAACAGCTGCGCAGTAGAGGAAGCGAACGGTGACGCACAATCGGGCAACAGCAGCAGCAGACGACGCAGCCAGAGCTGCGCACGCCCCGCAGACTTGGCGCACTACTACCCCCATGAGCAGCAGACGCAGTGACAGACGAAGCGACGGCAGCAGTAACGGCGCCACGCGCTGTGTCGTAGCCACAACCGCGCGCCCTCATACAAAAACGCCGATAAAACAGACATATATGCATGCACATACGTATTTATAGACACACCTATATACACACATATGTGGACATTCATACATATAGAAGCAAACACAGCACACCCAGCTGTCCGCGCTCTCATATACGTATGCGCGTGCATGTGTTTCTCTTAGAAAACGCAGGCCGAGAAGAAGAGAGAAAAATGGACGCTTCGCGTTGTCTGCGCGCGAGGTTCATAGGCAGCGTTACGCCGAAGGCCTGGCTTCGCAGATTCCTATCACCAGCACTTCCCCCGGAGGTGTATATGCGTCCTCCCTGTGCACGACCCCACCGCACACATATATTGAAGCCAACTCGCACGCCCTCCACTGCGGGCGAGCGCGCACGCATCACTTCTATCCACGCACACGTGTTGCTGCATGCATGCACATGAAAAGCAGGATATATACATATATATATTGTAGAGTGGGCTGTCAGGGGCATGCGCTTTACTTTGTGGGCTGTTCTGCGAGGAAGGAGTAACACTGGCAAAACGAAACTTCACCACTCCTGACGCGTATGCACGGTAACTCTCTCCTCTTTTACGTCACCGAGTCCTCCGACCCTATACGTACATATATATATATATGCGCACATACATATATATATATCTGCCGCAGCAGCAATATACTTTCACGAAGTGTCCGTGTGTGTATGTGTGTCTGTGTGTCGACAACCGAATTGCGTCTCCGCAAATGTGTTACTTCTTCGTGTATGTGTGCCCGTCGACACATCTGCACGCATATACATACACGAAGAAGCACGTACACAAGTATGTGCATGCAGGTGTGCATGCATCCCGTCGCCAGTATCGGTACTGCGCACACACATACAGACATTTACACAGAGGAAAATAAAGAAAAGGTTCAGAAGCATGACTGTGTCCATCTACACTTATGCCCGTTTGGTGGGGGCCGCATGCCGAGGAGACGTGGAAGGACAGGGAGACGGCACATGTCTTCGTTTTCTGGAAGCCGGGGGGCAGACAAAAAAGGCACACACCAGCGGATTTCTTCTTCGCAAGGACTGAAAGACTGACGGACTTGAAGTATCAGCAGGAGGAGGAGGAGTGGACCCGTTGTCACGCGCCAGCACAAGAACAGCTTCAAAAGAAAAAGTCATCACGGCAGCAGTACAGTACGTACACACGCACACAGACAGATAGATAGACATCACCCGTTTTATCCACCTGCGTCGCCGTGCGCATGCAGTGCCGCGCACCGACGAGGGGCGGCTACGGACAACCGTGCCACGTAGGCGCGGCAGCAGCAGAGCCACACACACCCGCGTCTGCACGTTGCGACGCACACGCTGCCACACGTACGCAGGGGCGTCCGAGAGAAGGGGGCGAGGGCCAGCGTGGGAAGTGCGATCGACGTCGCACACGTGGCTTCTTCAGTGAATAAAAGATGAGAAGAAAAAGATGAACCGGTGGCTCGAAGTACCTGACCGATGATGTCCCTGTTGCTCTCTCCTTGGTGCTTCATCAGAAATTCCAGGCTTCCCGACTTGGCGATCGTCCCGAGGTGCTCCAGCAGCTCCTCCTTCGTCATGCCCATCCCAGTGTCCTGCATGCACGTCCGTCCGCCCCCACACACGTACACACGGACATGCACATCTCGCCGTGCATGCACATTATTTTCCGACATCTCTCTCTCTCTCTGTATATATATATATATATGTATACATATGTATCTGTATATATATATATATATACCTAAGAAGACGATTGCAGGCTGAAAGACATACACACACGCACCTACACCTACACACAGATGTACATACATACATATGGGTATGTGTACATTTATATATATACGGGTATTTGTATAGTATCACATATATATATCTGTATATATAGCCAGACAGAAGAAGATTCTTAACGGCTGTAGGGAGAACGGAAATAGGCGGAGTAGGACTGTTCACAGCGGGAACAGACACGTGCGTATATTTCCACACGCGCATCCGGGGAGACACGTGTGTCACACACCCCACAGCAACACGCAGCATGTGGAGGTTCGCCCACTTTGCAGACAGAGACTGCCGCACACTACGTTCCCACACATTACATATATATACATCTATGTACACGCAGTAGGATGCCATCTATACACATACATGTACATATACATATATGTGCACATAGACAAATCAAGCTATCCCATACATATGTGCATGTAGACAAATCAAGCTATCTCATATACACGTGCATGCACACACATCAAGCCATCACATATATACATACATTCACGTACACACACACAGTTATCACACGCATACGTACGTCTGCACACACACCGCGATATCATATATATATACACGTACACATACCGCAATCTCTATCTATCTACGTATGTATATATAAACATATATACACGTACACACATATGCGCATGGTGTATATTCGTATGTATATGCATCTACGTACATATGTGTACACATATATATATATATATAGATACATTGATAGAGGGGCTCACGTCTCAGGCTCTTGCATCTGCGAACATATGTATATACACAGAGGAGAGTGGGTGGAAGTTGGTACACCCGCAGAACGTGGTGCTCTCGTTGCAGGCGAGGGGAGGCTACGGGTGCGCGGAAGTGTGGCAGGGGCGCAGGCAGCAGCAGAGTTCCTCGGAGACGCAGTTGGTTGCATGCATCGAGACAGCTGTGATGCAGTAAAGAGGAAGACAGCGTCTAGACCTTGTACAGGGGACTGGCAGCAGGAGGTCAGCAGCTGCGTTGCACGCGCCGGCAAAATATCGCGCGCTTGCAGCAGACTGCGGTCGCGCCGGCATGACTGGCCGCATGCGGATAAAAAAAGGCGGGAATACGTGGACACCTCAGCTCCTTCCGCTCCCACTAGAACGCATGCGGAGTCGCATGCAGCGGGCGCATGCAGCGCTACACATCCTCTCACCTCAAGAGTAAATGTCTTCTTCTCCGGATCCCCGCTCAGGGATATTTGAAGTGGCAGAGAGGCACGCGCGGGGTCCGTCTCCCCTGCCACAGCAGTTACCCACGCGCCACACGTAGGGGCCAATTTCTCCCCATTCTCTCCCTCTACGCACGCATATACATCTATACATGTGCAGATGTATATCAGAATGCATGCGCTGCTAGCTATCTACCAGGGACATCTACACGTTCACATACCGACACGTGGACGTCCTCGTGGATGCGTACACCTATATACGTATATGCATATGGACACAGGGATGTAAGGGTGTAGATATATAGGTCCACACACACGTATAGTCGTGGATACATATATATATATATGTATATATAACGAGACGAAAGCAAACATATGAGAGTGTATCTTCGAAGACACACGTAGCGGTCCGCAGCTGCTGGTCTTGGTACAGCCTCGAAACACCCATGTTCAGGCCGGCAGCCCACCCCCCCTTGGCGCAGCCCCCCCAACGGCATCGGCAGCAGCCAATACGAGGAAGCCGCCAGCAGCAGCAGAAACAGATGTCACGTCACGAGTGACAGCAGCTGCTGCAGCACAGCGCCGAGGTTGTTCGAGTGGGGTGTCTCCTCCTGTGCGACGTTTTTACTGACCCTACTCGTTTAACCGGTAAATCTGTCTCTGTATGTCTCGCTGTCTCCCTCTCCGTCTGTCTGTCTCACTTTCTCTGTATGTTTATTTATATGTATGGATATTTGACCATCTACATAAGAAGCACACATGCAAAGACCCGCACGTGCAGATCAGAAAATTTGTGGGGCGCTCGCAACGACTTAGAGAGAAAAACAGAGAGGAGCCCGGCGTCTTCACATGTGACGTTCGTTTATGTGAACAGCGAGAAATCGCCGGGTCTCGCCGTCTCTGTCCGCGATACATCCAGCAGCACGCGCATGCAAAGACGCGCTGCGTGGATATAGCTCTGGGACCGCGTCCTTCCGCAGACTTCCATAGACACCTCTTGCCAGGTGCAAAATTGCTACGTATACACGAAGGACAAGGCGCGAAGAAGCTTCTTCCACGTATAGAGGTGCCTGTTCACGTGGACACACGCGTGCCTCGCCGACACCACCCACACAAGACTCTCCCCCTCCGCATACATATATATATGCATACGTGTATGAACATATACATACACATACGGCTATATACATATATATATATATGTGTATATGTATATGCGTATGTATATATATACATGTATCTCACTGCATATAAAAGTGTAGAGGGAGACACACACAGAGATAGGCAGACTGAGCTAGAGAGAGCAACGCCAACCTCCACCTACCCAGCCCCCACACGTACACCTCCATCACATACCCACACATATACGCAGCAGAGGGATCTGTGAAGTGCAGCGATAAGTAAGTGTGGAAGGACATAGAGAGAGACGGGCATTTAAAAGACGTATACCAGCAGCTGTGGCCTGAAGGAAGCGGAGTTTCTCCAAGGCGTCAGCAGAGTTAGAAATGAGCTCTCGAACAAACACTTCCTTGTCTGTGTACAGCGAGTGTGTGACTATTTGTAGCAGCTTCTTTGTCTCGGCACGAAACGCATGCACTTCGCCTTTCGTTCCTTCTTCTTCTTCTGCCTCTTCCTTTTCTGCCTGCTGCTTCTCTGCAGCAGACTGCTGCAGTTCCGGCTGCTCCTTCATCTGCTCTCCCGTCTCTCGCGCCTGCCGCTGCGCTGTTGCTGCCGTACTCTCCTGGGCCTCATCTGTTGCTGCTGAGGCACTCGCGCCTGCTGCGGCACTCGCGTCTGCTGCGGCACTCGCGCCTGCTGCTCTCCCCTCCGTCTCCTTGCTCGCAGCTGCTGCCCTTTCCACGTCCTCTCCTTCACGTGCAGCTGGACCTGCTGCTCCGCTGCTCGTCTTTGTTGCCATTGCTTCGCTGTGTCCTTCCCCCTTCACGGCCGCACCGCTGCTGCTGCCGCTGCTGCTGCTGAAGCCTCGAGTGCACACTTGCTGCTGCTGCTGCTGGCGCTGGGGCAGCCTCAGGCGCGCTGATGCCGGCAGCCCTCTGCTTCCTGCCAAGAGACACATAGTGGCCGTCGTTGAAACCTTGCTCTTAGTACTGGCTTTGACGTCCGCGCATCCCACAACATTGCGCTGCAGCGGGGCCGTCGCGCACGGGCGCCTCGCTCCTGTATTCCCTCGCAGCAGAGGGGAACCAGCAGCACCGCACACACGCTGTTGTTGTGACTGCTCCTCCTGCTGCTCTCCATCCCCTCGCTGCTGTCCCCGACGTGCTGCTGCTCCCGCTGCTGCTGCTCTGCAGGGTCCGCCTAGCAGACGACAGAGGTGCGACGAGGCAACTGCACCGCCGGTCCCTGCGCGTTTGCAGGCGCTTGAGGTGGTGGCAGGCGCAGCAGCCACAGGAAGAGCGACCTGCTCTAAAGACGCCGCCTTCTGCTGTAGGAGTCGACAGCTGCTGACGGACAGCCGACTCACTGACGCCATCGTGAAAAGGCGGGACACCGAAGGACGGGAAGGAAGAATACAACGGATGGACAGGAGAGAAGCCAAGGAGACTCTCGATGCTTGTCCAAGACGATGGCCTGCGGATGGGCTCTTCAGAGAAAATAAATAAAAGGGAACCAGCGCACGGGCGTCGCGACATGCAACTGAAGCCTCGCAGCAGCTCCCACACAGCAGATGGAGCAACCACGAGGTGGGAAGAAACCAACAACAACTCGCAGCAGCCGTGGGAGCAGGAGGACCAGCGACACCCGCAGCAGGCTCATCAACACAGCACCAGCAAGGGGAGCCTGCTCCTTCCACCGCCACAGCAGCAGGGGAAGTGCCGGCACGGGCGAAGAGAACTCGGCGTCGAAAGCAGAAGCAGCCGCGGAGCCTAAGGAAGAGGGAACGAGGCTGCACTCGCAGGGGAAGCTGCCGAAAAAGCGGCGGAACTGCTGCAGAAGCAGAGTCCCCAGTTGTGTACACACACGAGGCCACGGGGTGGGCGCAGCTTCAACAGCGGGATATGATTCACGCAGCGAGTGAGCTGTTCAGAGCAGCCAACGAACCCTATGTATCCTTATTGAACACGGAAAGGACACCGCTTGCAAGCAGCAGAAACTGCAAAAGGATGCCAGACGAATGCGTCGAAGTATCTCTGAAGAAGTTCCAGCACACCTGTGTAACATAGGGAAGGGGGGAAGTCGTTGCTGCTGCCGGTAGTAATCTCCCGTACGCGTCACCCCACAGTCCACTGCAGGAACATCAGCTGCCTCGGCCGCCACACAAGCAGCACTGACATAGGCGGGCCGCCGAGGCAGCGTGAGAAGCAGCAGCCTCACAGCATCGGCAAACCAGCCACAACACGCGACACAGAATGCACGGGCGCAGCAGCAGCAAGATCAGCGCCCGGGACACGTCAACCAGCAGCGCGACCCGTGGAGCGCAGCGCCACTGCATCGCCCCTACACCTGATGCAGTACTAGTAGTAATAGTACTGGTAGTATCAGGAAGAGTAGTACAACAACTATTAATAGTAGTGGTAGTACTAGTATTAGTAGTGGTAGTCCTGCATTAGTACGAACTGCTGTTGCTGCAGCAACAGCAGGAACAATCCGCAGCAGCGAAAGCAGCAGCAGCAGCAGCCGCAGCCGTAGGGCGAGAGGAGCCAACCGCCAGCGGTAAGAGGCGCCAACATCGACGGCATTGTCACGTCAGCAACAGAAGCCGCAGCCGCGCGAGCCGCATCCTACAAGGCAGGAGGTGACACACCTGTATCTATATGTCTCTCTGTGTATATACTCTAATGTAGCTCAGGGGCGCGGCGAAGTACGCGTCTCTGCTTCGTGATTTGCTGTGGCGGTAGAGCTTCACATGTGCTGTGAGTTCACGCATCTGCGGAGCAACCCGCAGAGATCGAGACACAAGCGGATCCGTGTGTAGTCTCACAGTAAGTGTTTCAACCATCAGTAGAAGAGTCAAAACGTACGCAAGACGGACGTCGAGAGCATACACAGGGGAGGAGGGGCCCTCGGCGAAGGCCCGACGGCGAGCGTCGCTCCTCCAGAAACTTCGAATTTCTTGGAAATTACGTAGACACAAAAGGGAAGAGTACGCAAGAGACGTGCCTGCCCCGTTGTTCGTCGCGCAGTCCAAATGAACTGCCGAAGCATGATGACAGAGAGCACTGAACCTACACTAGTGGGCCATGCTGCAGCACAAGTGTACTAATTAATAGCGCGGGAGCGCATATATGCATACATCTCTCCATATACATGTAGGTACATTCCTACGAATTCCTCGTTCTGTTCCCTGTCCCGCCCTGCAAATGCGTACGCAGTAGCACCTCTGCTGTACCTGCACCTCGTAGAAAATATACACATATATATATATATATAGCGCAGGAAGCTGTCGCCTGTTGAACCAGCGTGGGATGATGAAAGCCATCTTAAGTATCAGTGATACAATCATCGCGTAAGCATCCCCATACACAAGTGTGGTTCCGGTGCGAGGCTCAGCAGCCGCACTGTACGAGCACTGCGTTTACTTCTCTCTATCGGCTCAATGGAGCGAGCTAGCTTACACGCTTACTTGTCGTCGTGGCACAGTGCAGTCGCAGACTGTAAACAGTGTGTGTATGCATATATATACATATATGTATACTGGTGGACTACAAACGTGAGGGTATCAAAAACGCACTGGACGGTAGGTTTAGGACGTCAGGTGTATCAGGGCGCCTCCACATAATAATAAGCGACTTACAAATGATTACGGGTGCACTATTACATCCAAACGTACAGCTACATCCTCCCATATACGTATCTCTCCATCTATCGATATCTTGGTCTATGTATGTATCACACGAATGCAAAACGTACGCGTAAACAACCACATTTACGGCGTTTCATCCGTGCAGCGATCTAGGCGGGAGGGACCCTGGATTAACACATGCGAATAGAGAGGTGCAGACCTGCATATCTCAACATACCCGCGCCTAATCAGTTGTGCACAACGTAGCCATATATATATATATATATATATATACATACATACATATACATACATATATGTGTGTATATATATATGCACATGTAAGCACACATATTCTATTTTCACAATAGCCAAATTTGCGTAGCAGCCATGGCATTTCTGAATAGTAACACACACACCTGAGGCAAAGAGTTCAGCATAGATCCAACCACAAATGCATACTTTTCTATGTGCTTACAGGTGTGACGTATGTGAATTCTCACACCCGAACGCGGTATCCGTGTGTGCTCGTCTTGCCATAAACGAAGTCGTCCTGGGGACGGGTCCGACTCGAAAGAAGAACTGCTGTACTAAGAAATCAAGACACAACGGATACGAGCTACTTGTTACTTTACTAGAAAGATACGACCTGTTGACGAAGAAAGTGGAATAGTTCCTGGCTGCTGCTACGACAGTCCGTCTTTAAAAGAAGCGTCCGGATTCTGAACCATCGGGAGGAGAGATTAAATTGTTAAAGTGGAGTGGACGCAATATCGACGCGAGGACGATTCATCTGCAAAGAGCGACTGTGAAGTTGTTCTTGTCACCGGTCCGTGTGTGACAATTGTATCGATGAATTTGTAGAGTTCCGTTTTGGCAGCTGAATAAAAAAAAGACCTCTGAGATATCCTTCTCCCCAGCGCCTCTCACGACGCCACCGCGGCCAGCTCTCTCCAGTCGCCGCCGAACCGTCTCATACACACACATACATGTGAACGGTTCCTCGGCAGACAAATGGTAACAGCTATGTATCCAACGTGAACTGTTGTTCGACCCACGCATTTGTCATACGGCGGACAAGGTACTCCCCGATGCCATACGCACATAGGCAGTATATAATATTGCAATACATCGGTCCGCCTACTCGCTCAGACGTTGCTGTCTACATACATGGCGACAGAAGTTCTTGTCACCGCAGACATATCGGAGGACCAATCCAGTCCACAACGCGCCTCATAACGCGGGAAAGAAGCGTCCGCTACAAGCCCGCAGGTAGCCGTGCACGTCTAGAAGTGATTAAGTACACACGTCTACACGAGTGAGGTGTTCACAAGAATATGCAGAGGATAGGCGAACAACGGTGCATGCGTGCCCCTGTTGTCTCGTCGCTTCCTCGGCGGCGTCCCTGCACAACGGCGGCTAAGTCACCGTTGTGTGCAGCCTGATTGCGTGTGTGCATGCGTACACATTCTGCATCTACTTACCCATACGTGTACATATATATATATATATCTAGCGCCAACGTAGACCTCAGTCCGCACACACATTTACTTGCGTTATCTTTATACGTGTATGCGTACACTCACATATACACATATTGAAAGTGGTATCTGCGTGCACCTACATGCGTCTTAGACATAAGACAGCATGAATCGTGTGGGTTCCGACCCCAGCCAACACTGTTTCTACGCGTCCACCACACAAGGAGAGAAGTAGAATCACTTCTCGACGTGGCGCCCATACGCAACCGACTCCCCCCACTGTTACATCCTTAAACGTTTGTATATACGTCCATAGGTATTAAGTATGTCTAGATGTATGCACATGGACGTGGGACATATTTGTCTACACAAGCGTGTACGTACACATCTAAGCCAACGTGTACACTCACATCCGCTCACATGCAGAGGTAATCTTGTGGCAATCTCTTCCAGTTCCCACGTGTGTCTGCAAATCCACCAGAAACCACCTTTTTTTCCTTTGACGTTGGTGTGGGTGGCACACACGCAAATACGTAGGTATGTCGCTATGTGCATATATACAGGAATGAACGTCGTGCATCTCGATAAACAAATATACAAATACATGCATATATGTACATACGTAAATACCGACTAGATGCTGGATGTGTCTACAATAGACCTGGAACGCACTTAGGTTCGCTTCTCGTTGGAGGCTGTTGGGGCCAAGCACCGACAAGCACACGTGGTTTTCACACATGATGACAGACACATATATTAGCCCACATTCGTTCTACTCACCTGCAGACAATGATCTACACAAACACACATATGTACACTGTGGCACACACAAGCACGCGAGGGATACGCATATATATATATATATGTATACATATACGTATACTTGTCTACCCGTTGCAGAAGCAACTGAAAAGCGTGGTAGAGCAGATTCGTCTGGGGCTACTTGGCGGCAGCCGCGGTGGTCAGCGCCTGTGTGCATGTAAACGTAGGGGGGAGCTCGCTACCTGTGACCGCATACGTACCTCCCCGTGTCCATTGCACGTAAATATAGAGACAGTTGCACGTATAAGAAACTCGTCTTGGGACAACGGGACACAAGCACGTGAGACACATATGTGGGGCTCGATCCATTTCGAAGTCAGCGTTCACAACTTATATATATATATATATAAATGTATGTGTATA
>KL647302.1:701320-760449 GCA_000727475.1 Sarcocystis neurona | reverse complement strand
CCCTCGTGTGAAACACGCATATATATATATATATATACATTAGTAGACACATCACTATGTGAAACATGCATCTACCAGTGTACGGCTACATACATTGACACGTAGAGAAACAGACCGCTTGATGCGTATGCACATACACAGATACAGATATACACATACATTTATATATATATATATATGTATGTACACATATTATACATCCCTGTGTCAATGAGGTTGGTCTGCGTCGATTTCGAAGTCGGGATTGGTAAACAACTTTTCGAAACGGTCGTCGGTAAGCAACTGCCGCGCTGCCTCCTGCTGTTTTTTCTCCTTCTTGCTCCTTGGCACCTGCAGACAGTTGAAAACGAGTAAGCAGAACACACTCTGCAGCACCACGTACACGACCGACAAATATTAATACGTCCTCCTTCTTTTAAGCAGGAACGTAATCGGAAGCGTTTGCCTGTCTGACACATCGCCTAACAAAGGCGCGACGGCAGCAGAACTCGAGAAGCAGCAGCGGGACACACGCTGCAGCCGCGGCAGCAGGCAAAAGCACAGCCGCAACACAACCAGCTGCTGTGCAGCAGCGGCAGCAACCGCGAGAACAGCAGCTGCGGCAGCAGCGTCCGCAGGAGCTGCGAAGAACCGCGGCAGCGGCTCACATTTTCCACGGTACAGTAACTACAGCAGCAGCGGTACAGCGACCCCAGCGGCACCAGCAGCAGGTGCCACAGCAACGCCAGCTCCCCTACCACCAGCACGTGCAGCAGTAACACAGGCAGTGCCAGGAAACCTGACAGCTGATGTTGCTGTCACCTGTTCCTTAACAAGCTTGTACACATATATGTATATATATATATATATATGTGCGCCAACAAATTTTGCCGTGGTTGAATTTCCTCACGAAGAAGCAGACACATACACGCACACTGAGACTTACATACGCATACACAGACACACAGACACACATACACACACACACATATATATATACACGCACACATATTCGTCTAGGATACGCTAGACAAATATAGCGCTCTTCCACCGATAAACACAGAAATACGTAAATCCCCCACATCTTCTACATGCATGTAAACAACCCAACGATCAGAATACGTGTGAGTACATACACCCGTCGATACGCACAGACCGAGAAAGAGTCCTCCACCCATAAACGCATCGATAACATCTGTCCACAGAAGGTACACCTGAACGCCTCCATATCAGTACGTATATACACATATATATACAGATACGTGTGTGTAATAAGCAGGCATTATATCTACACGCCTACACACACACGCTCACAACACAGACCCAGAGTAGCCCCGCGCCCCAGTACACGAGCCGAGAAAATCCAAGGAACCACCACCTCTGCGTCTCCCGGCGCAGCACTCCGACGTGCGTGAGGCGCGCTGCTGACTCATCCGTGATGCGGCGGAACGGCTGCTTTTGTAGGTTGGCAGATGCGTAGACACACACACGCAATAAACCCGGCTCTATGAGAGGACGTACACATATGGAAGGAAAACATTTGCAGGTATAGACACAGAGAGGCAAGCCCATCTGTGTACTGACGTATAAGAACGCACTTCGCTTACCAAAGTGGTCGCCGTTTCCTCGAGTCTGCGTGCCAGCGCCACATTTGTCTTGGGAGCTTTGCGTCGAATCTGCGTGTCCACCAAAACATGCGGGCAGACAAACTCCCATAAACACGCAGGAAAAAAACGTCTACGGCGACGCCTGGGCGTGTAGCTGTGGACAGGGAGACATACACATTCATAGTCCAGGGTACTACGCACATACACATGCGTGTATCTACGTCTATACACACGTATACAGAGATACGCACGGCTAGATACGTCTTTGTTAACATATACATATATACGTATATACGGAGGACTACACACCCAGGTACGTCTAGTTTACTATAGATATATACAGCCATATACACATCGAGAGGTACATGTCGAGGCTACCACGGGGATACACATCCATACATACATATAGATATAGAGGCATAGACCTAAGTACGTCCAAGTTACTACGTACATACATAATATGTGTATATATAGAGAGAGAAACAAAAGCACCTAGGTACGAAGAGGTCACTACAAACACACCTCCACATATATATATGGAAGTGAACACGTAGGTGTAGATGCGCGTAGACAGAAAAAGAGGCACAGAGAGAGAAAGTGAGCTTTTCCGCTCGCATGTGTGAAATACGAATGTAGGTGGGGGGACGGAAGCAGATCATCCCAACAAGCACGTTCGAAGGTTTGTGCGTAGACAAACGCGACCCTTGCACACACACGGAAAGACAGCCGAAGACCGGAAGAGAACGGAACAGAGACAAAAGACGAAGAGGACGCGAAAGAAAGGGAAAGGAACAGAAGGGAAGATACAAAGAGACGGAGAGACCGAAAGAAAAAGACAGAAAGCGAGAAGGGAAGACCGAAACAGAGAGAGACCCGTAGAACGGGATGGAGGCAACCGAGTGTTAAAACGGCGAGGACCACCTGTCGATCTCTCTGCGAATAGAAGAAGATTTGCGTACAAGTAGACACACACACAAGAAATGTACATACATGCCCTTCGAGAGAGTTGGGGACTACTCCTGCGTACCCCGTGTAACACACTCACATGAAATGTACACGCACACGTACGCACGAAAGACGGGAGAAGCGGGCGGCGCACCTACACAGACAGCTACACACAGGAAGGAGGAGAAGTGACCATCCGTCGCTACGGAGACATGGACTGCATGTGGATATCCCCAGCCACATAAAGCGACAGCGTAGACGGAGAGACATGTGTGTCGGGCCGAAAGGAAGCAGCATTCATCCGTCGCGCGTACGCAGAGATGGCCGCAAAGTTTCTCTGAACCACCGAGACAGGGAGACGCACGAAAGCAGCCGAACATATCTCAGGAGTGACATACGTCCCCTTCCATACGTATGACTGCGTGCCTCTCTACACGCGTAAGCTCATACATGCACATACGTATATAGATGCGTGTGCTCACCTTCACGTATATTATATATATATATATGCCTACCAGTGTAGAAGGGTAGAGACACACATATCCGTTGACGGAGTGAATAGGAGGTGGACTTTCTCGTACATCAATCTGAGAGACCAGACCGAAGAGTCTCCTTCGAAGAAGCCTTGGGCGACGTACGTAACGCACTCTGTAATATCTCTCTCCCTTCCTGCTCCTCTACCTCTCTTCGTGATACATAAATATATATATATATATCCCTTCCCTTTTCGTATCTCTCTTCGTGACATATATATATATCTCCCCTTCTGTTCATCTACCTCTCTTCGTGATACATATCCCTCTCCCTTTCCGTTTCCGTATCTCTCTTCGTGATATGCATTTACATATATATATATAAATATAAATATCTCCCTTTCCGTTTCCGCATCTCTCTTCGTTATACATATATATATATATATTTGTATATATATCCCTTTCTGTTTCTCTGGATGTCTTCCTTTCACTTTTTCTATTTCCCTGCCTTTTTTTCTTCTGTTCTGTCTCACTCCCCTCCTCTTGTTCCTGTGTTTCTCTGAGTTCCTCTTCCTTTATAATTTCCTGCTCTATACCTCTCTCCCTTTCGCTTCCTCTGCATTTCTCTGCCTATCTTCTTCTCTATATCCCTCTCCTCCTTTTTACAGCGTTCGAACTTTGCTTTCCTGCCACAACTTTTCGTGTCACGCTTCTTAGACATGTCAGAGAAGTTCGATAGACGGTTTCGTCTACACACCCACACGTATGCACCCCCGGTGTCCCACGTGCATAAAAAAGCGGTACACATACACTCACCGCTCTACGTACATAGTTATATACATATATATATATGTATAACTCTACAAATACTGTGTACATATATCTCTGTATATATCTATGTCTATCTATCTATCTATACATATTCGTGTAACTATAGGAACACTGTGTACGCATACAAATAAGGATATACATATACATATATATATATGTAAAACTACAAATACTGTGTGGATTCCGTAGTAAATGTTTTAAGACTACTACTTAATATATGTATGTATATATATATATGTAACTCTACAGATACTGTGTACATATATATATATATACATATATATGTATGTAACTCTACCAATACTGTATACGTGTATATATATATATATATGGCACTTACAGTAGCAGAGCGCTTCCTGTAGTGGAATGCGCCTTACCTCAATTCTCATTTTCCTCTTCTCTTGAAGTTTCTGCTGCACCCGCTCGCGACGGTACGCGTCATAGTCGAACGGCTCCAGCGTCTCCTATCGAAGGGAATAGACAAAAACGCGCACAAACGCCCACATTCACGCGTGTTCCATCCGCTGATAGAAGGACGTGGTATATGCACATGCACACATAAATCTCGTGTTGTAATGAATCAGCAAATACGCAGAGATGAAGGGACAGATATACACGCGTGAAGTGCGGTACACAGATGCAGTCGCATATACATATACATCCTAACGCATACAGTGTTGTACAGGCTCTCAACACTTGTATAAACATACGTATATATATGGAGGAACAAGCATTGCATATGTACGTGTATACACTTGTGTAGAAGCTAGCAACATTTCTATCCATACATATATATGTATACGGAGAAACACGCGCTGCAGATGCCCGTGCACACAAGTGTGTAGACGCTAGCACCATGTATATGTATATATATATAGTGTGTGTGTGTGTGTGTGTGTGTGAAGACGCTAGCATCATGTATATATATATATATATATATAGTGTGTGTGTAGCCGCTAGCATCATGTATTTGTATATATATATATATGCATATATATACATATAAGTGCAAATGGAGAAACACACCTTGCATACATATGTATACATAGTCGTGTAAAAGCTAGCAGAATCCATAGATATCCATGCACGTGGAGAAATCCAACTTGTATATATATGTATGTACAACTGTTAAGAAGCTAGCAGCAATTCCTACACACATACATATATATATATATGTATACGCAGATGAAGAAACACGCTCTGTACATATGTGTGTACACAAGTGTGTAGAAGATAGCAGATTTCATGGAGAAACACGCCACTGCAGCATAGTAATCAAGTGTTTATAGATACGCACGTTCATCAGATATGCTTCAGTTTGTTATCCAGCGACAAATGAGACACGTATATATATAAATATAGATATAGATAGATAGATAATGATATATTCGTATGGAGAAAGACGCCACTGCGCCAATCCTCAAGTGCTCACAGATACGCAAGTTCACCCGATATACTTCTATTTGTTATTCAGCGATAATTGAGACACGTGTACTATTCTTGGCACACGTTGTTGGATGGCTACAGACACGTCGTCGAGCCACGTGTGTGTGTGTACGAATATCCACAGATATGGATAAGTAGCGGGAGCCGCGAGAAAGAGAAGACGATACACACAAGCCAGTCCACATGTGTGTGTGTGTGTGTGCAAGAGAACGTCTCCCCCACGAATCCACACATACAACACACATAGAAAGTCGAGAGAAAAAACATGCGTGCCATCCACTTCCTTCGGTCGTCGACGCACAGAGCGACGTCACAGTGCGTTGCATGCGTGTGCGGGCGCGCGCGGACATCTCCCTCGCACAAACGCTCCCCAGAAGACACACGCAAAGACGTCTGCTGCTCGACCACTCTGGGCGCAAGCAGTAGTAGTAGTAGTGGTAACAGCAGCAGCAGCAGCAATAGCAGGAGCGACGTGGCGAAGGCGCTAGACACGCTGTGAACGCTCTCGTAGTAGGCGCGTGTGACAGGACTCTGTGTATATACATGCACGTAGTTTTTCTCGCTCGCCCTCTGTGCTTGCCGTACAACAAACCAGATATCCACACACTCACCTGGGGATGTCCACTTCTTACTTTTGCTTGTATATATACTTATATATATGTATGCTTATATATGTGGCAGGTGCACCTACGACAGGACTCTCTGTGAGTGTGTGTATATATGTACGTGCTTATTCTCACTCGCCGCCTGCGCTTGCTGTATACCAAACCAGACATCCACAAACTCACCGAAGAATGCTCGCTTCTTACATTTGCATATATATATATATATATATATGTGTATATAGGTGTACACAGAGAGAGAGAGAAAAAGAGAGAGACGTCCACATGTACAAAGTTCTAAAAAACAGTGCGTGCGTGAGAACGGACCGCCCTCCCAGGCGTCTGCAGCTACCGGAGGACTACCCTGCTGTTCTCGACGTGGCGGAACGGGTCACCAGATGCAGGACCCTGTGCTGATACGTATACGCATGCGTCTTCGCGTCTGCGCAAATCCTGTACGCCGTTCTATGAAACTGTAGACACCAACACATCCACAGACCCTACGCATGCAGTGTACGAGACACACACATGTGTGCTCCCATCCGCGTATACGCCCCTGAGTCTTTCTCCGTACTTCTCGCTGTATCTCCCTCTCTCTACATATATATATACACATGTGTATACGTAAAATTCCACAAATATCCATACCTATATACGCGTGTATTTGTTCTTATTTGCATATACCCTCACCCTGAGGGGTCAGGTACAGCGCGACGAATAGCTGCAAACAGGCACACTGCATACCGTACGCAGGTCCGCAGCTTATCTGCAGAGACGCGTGTGTGTCTTGAAAAAAGAGGTTGGAAAGAAATGTGAGGGACCTCTATCGGGACGGAGACGCGACCGCTACACACGTCGCGACTAAACAAGCAGACTGACCTTCAGTTTTCGATAAAGTTTAGCGTCCATGAAGTAGCCGTGCATGTAGCGCTTGACAAGTGCAGTGCCGATCAGCTCCTGTACGCCGAGCTGCTCGAGCTGCTGCCGCGTCAGAAATTTGTACTCGTCGTACGGCGTGCCCGCAGTAGCAGCAGATGAGGAGGACGACGAAGAGGAGGAAGTGACGACGGCAGCACCCTCTTCGAGTTCTTCGGTGATCGAGTCCAAAAAGGAGCACCACCTGCAGCCGCAGTCGGCAGGCGGTCGCCCGCGCAGAGACAGAGACACAAAGAGAAAACGAGAGACGGGAAGAGGAAAAAATGAGCAACCGCAGGAGACACGAGAAAGAACCCGCAGCAGCTGCAACACGCAAAATGGGACGCGGCGGGGCGGCGCCAACTCAAACACATCTATACGTCCACACTGCTGCTGCTCGACGCCAAGCCGCCACTACTCATGCGCCGAAAAAGCACGCCACGCAGCAAGTGCGTGGTGCCTGTTTGACTCTCTAAGAAAGACGTCTGTTTTTGAACGTGCAAGCACATGCAATCGCCTGAGGCATCCCCAAGATAAAGAGACGCCTGCCGAGAAAGTTTCCTCCCTCCCCACACGGCGATGCAAGCGCCGCACGAGTCAAGCAGCTGCTTCACTTGCGCCCACGCGGCGGGAAGGCGGACTGCGCACGGCAACGACACGTATTCCACACATTTGCGGGCGCAATTTTCGCCTTCGTTTTCGACGACAAGAAGAGACAGACACGTCCTGCGGAGAAGCAGCAGGACGTCTCCTTGACGTTGTTACTTAGGCGTGTGTGCATCCACGGCTGCTGCTGTCTACATCGGTGTCAGCAGACGACGGAGCAGCAGCACATCTTCCTGTCTGTCTCCCGGTAGCGCAAAAGCACTCCTTCTGCTCCTCTTCGTTGTGCTCCTCCTCTCCGTATCGACGAATGTAGAGAGAGAGAAAAAGTGAAAAAGTCGGCGTCAGTATCTAGCCACAAAAGCAGCCGCCATGCAGTTCCTTTACCGTGCCCGCAAGGCCGGTACAGAGCCCCCCAACGGGCTCTACCTACACAGCCGCCACACATATAGACCGGGGGAGCGGCAGCCACGCGGTACCCCCCACATTCAGCTGCTCCACACATATATATACATACACTTATGCGTCCACATCTAGAAACATATACACAGCGACAAATTTTCCGTCCTACGTGAGTGTACATTCTCAGAAACGTAAGGAATGTACGCAGCACGTGCTACACAACAATGCACGGACAGCCGGCGTATCCCCCCGGTGGAGGCAACGTGCAGACGTAGAAATCTGGAGCTCCTAAGCGGACGCGGAGTACGGACACACAACTACGAAAACGTGTTCGCGTTGATGCATGTCTTCACGTGAAAAAAGTTCTCTTGGTTTTGCCGGCGCGGCTGCTGTTGGCGCCACTGCTGCGCATACCTCGGTGCGATGCCAAGAGCAGGCAGGAAGTAGACGCCCATGCGTTTTCGCTCGCATGCAGTGAAGCAGAGCCCAGATCCCGGATAAAAAACAAAGTTGTTGAATCTGGCAATGCTCTGCTGCTGAATCTTTTCTGTCTGCTTGCCTCCTGCTGCCCCTTCGTCCTCGGGAAGTGCAGCCGGCGCTTCGATGTGCGCAACAACTTGAGCCGCAGCAGGCGCTGCAACAGAAGAGGCTGCATGCTGCGGCAGCAGCTGCTGCTGCGGACTCTGCCAGTCCGCTGCTGCTGCAGCACTGCTGCTGCTACTGCACCGCCACACGTGAATACTGACGGCGTCGCCACTCGCCACGAGGGCTTCTCCCAAAGACGACGAAGACAACGAGCAGCCGCTTCCTGCTGCAGAGCTGCTGCTGCTGGTGGACCCGCACAGAAACGACTCCGCAGCAGGGCCGTCTGCGGCTGCCGCCGCCCTTCCAGCGAAACTCTGCTGCTCCAGAAGCAGCAGCGCAGCAGCGGCGGGGTCGTCGTCCGCTGCTCGACCGCTGCTGCCTCCTGCTGCTGTCTTCCACTCCACGTGCTTTATCTCTTCGAAGTTATAATGCGTGTGGTAGTACAGAGGCCGAGGACTTCGCACGTCATAGACCAGACAGACACCGCTGCTGCAGCCCACGCACATCTGCAGCCCCGACGGAGAGAATGCGCCGCACGTCACTTCTCTGCACAACAGCGAAGCACCGGCACCACAACCCCACACGCCGACCGCCCGTATCGCAGACAACTGCAGCAGCAGCCGCAGGCTCGCACAAGTGCCCCAGTTTCAAGCCAGCAGCAGCAGCTGCTGCAGAGGAGCGGCAGCAGTCAACCACCTCCAGTACAACGGCAGCAACAGACGAGCAGACGCAGTAGCTTCAAAGCGACCGCAGTGGCAGCAGCAGCGGGACCTCGGACGCAACACCTGGCGAGCAGCGAGCAAGCTTCGGTTCCACGAAAAACTGCGATTCACACTGCAGGATAGAGACTCACACACTAGTATGTAGAAAGACAGACTCAAATATACGTCGGTGCAGCGACGCAGCCGCCACAAGGCTGCAGCAATACACGACAGCGGCTGCAATCTCGAATCAGCGACAACGTCGGCAATCCCTGTGCGACACCGGCCGCGAATTCCTACAGGCAGCGTCGCAACGCTGGAGCAGCGACGCAGCAGCAGCATAGCAGCGCGGCACCGTAGACACAGACGACGCAGCAGCACAGAAGCAGCAGCAGGTGAAGAGTTGCGACAGTAGCAGCGGTAAAGCCCAGCTGCGCAGAGCAGCAACCCCACGCCCCAGGTGCACCGGTAGCAGCAGCAGCACGCAGGCAACGCAGCAGCAACAGCCGCAAGCGAGCAAAGCAGCGGCGGCACCAGCAAGCGAGCAAGGCAGCAGCAACAGCAGCAAGCCAGCAAAGAGGTCGCGCTGTCTCAGACACGTTTCTGAGCCTAGGACACACACGCGGCCACACATCTCTGTCGTCTGCATGCATGGCGCCAGCAGCTGCACAAGCCACCATACGTCTATGGAGAGGGACGCGCCTTTGCACGCGCACGAAGACGCACACACACACGCGTACCTACTGGCGTGAGACGCAAAAAGATCTCTCCATTTACGCGCATGTATGTATGTGTCAGCTCTGCAGAGGCGCCTCTTCACATCTAACAAATGAACTTGTAAGACACGAGAAGAACCACGCATGTGCAGTCCCCTCCTGCAAGACGCTCCATTCCCGGCTGTCTGTGAGGTGCTGGTGCGGCATCTCTCCACCACGGGAAAAGAGACGCCAGCTGGCTGCGGCAACGCAGCAGCAGCAGCACGGCAGCAAAGCCTCTCGCAATAACTTACGGTGCTGCCGCCGCAGAGCCGGACAGAGGACCTGCATGCGGTGAGACGTCCAACAGAGCAACGCTCTTCGCCGTGCGGTGATCAAAACACTCCACTTCCCCACTTTCCCTGCAAAACACAGGCGACGCTCCTTCCTCGTGATTCAGGCAACTGCGTATGCAGCTACGACACGAGATATAATCCACAGGAAAACTCGTACAGGCAGGCAGAGGTACCAACGTGCGTGATATACACATTTGTACATATGTATACATATGTGTATATATAGAGATAGAGACGGCGATAAATTCGTTTGTAGACAGACTCCTACTTACACATATACATATAGATACATATAGAGATTGATATAACGCGATAGATTCATTCAGATAGATGACGGATATAGACGGATAGATGGATATAGACAGTCAGATAGATTTAGACAGACAGAGAGATATAGACAGATAGATAGATGGGTATACATGGATAGATATAGATAGAGGTGTGAATAGAGAAATGTGGGGGGGGGGGGGAGGGAGGAGGGCAGGGAGCAAACAGATACGCCAGTTCTCTATAAGACAATGCTAGCCGACGCAAACAGTCACACAAACATATATATATATGCGCAGCGTCAAGTGCGTATATTCAGATTCTGAGTTATAATGAGTGCTCCGCCATTCGCTACCGCCTCGGCACAGGTGGAAGTATACTAGTGTGCCTAGCGAGGTCGCCGCACAGATACGAGGGAGAGGAGAGGAGGGGAACACAAAGAGAGGCGCACAGCGCGACGTTATCTGCTGAATCTCGAAAAAAAGCAAACTACCCACACGGCTACGGGGCCCACGGCCCCTCGCGAGGCAAGACGGCGTCTACAGAGCGTAGGTGGAGGAAACGATGAGGTAGTGCGTGTGGCTAACAAACGTGTCTACCTGCCTTTGTATACTTGCAAACAAATACACACTACACACATACACATACGTATGTGGGTAGAACGACGCATGTGCGCGCGTAAGTAAGATCAACAATACAGTGGATACGTACAAGACCCAGGTGTACGTACAGCGACGTTAGGGGAAATCAAAGAAGCACGAATGCACGGCGGCTGAGGAGTGGTGGGTGAACACGGCAACGAACGCCCCTGTACAGAGAGCCCGCATGAAGAAGCGGGAAAGACGCGCAGACGTGACCTGACGATGCTACTACAGGCACCGACAGATATGTACATGCAAGGCGGGTCGCACAGGCGGACACATGAGTGGGCGTTATTATCTACGCGGAAGCGGAAATACGCCCAAGAAAGACTTTCACAACGTCCTCCCAGCAGGACGCGTATGCTGCTCGAACCCTCCCATAAGAAGGAGCTGGGTAGACGACAGCAGCAGCAGAGGCGACGCGGGGAGCGGAGGGGCAGCCAAACGAGCTGCTGCATATGTGACTACCGACGACAGCAGCGGCATCTCTGGCAGGGACAGCAAAGCATTAGCAGATGTGGACGCATCCCATCAGCCGAAGAGCAGCAGCCGCGCCAGCCGACAAGCGTTCCCAGCCGACGGACCGCACGACGAGCACTGCGCGGCAGCAGCAGTGCGGGTGCGAGTAGTGCTGCAGGAGCAGCCGTCGACCGTCGGCAGCGGCAGCCGCAGCAGGACTGCTGGTAGCAGCAAGAATAACAGCGTGCATGAAGAGATGCGCTGGCTGCGGCAGAAGCAGACACGTCGACGGGGCAGCACCAACGACGGACGCGACCGTCGCAGACGCACAGACGGCAGCGCGGCCGCAACAGCACACGTGTCCCAGCAGCCGCAAGGGCAACACCAGCAGCGTCTGCCGACCGCCGCGCAGTCGCGGAGACAGCAGCAGCAGCAGCACCCAGCGTGCCCGAGCAGCAGCAGCAACAGCAGGAGCACCACCGACGATGTCAGCAACAGCAGTGCAGCAAAAGAAGTTCCTGGAATCAAGCAGTCACGACAGCGTCACCAACAGCAGGCATGGGTCAACAGCAGCTATTCGCATGCGTCGCTGCCATCACAACAGACGCAGACTGCTCCGGTGCATGTCCCCGTGCGCCGGCGTTGACACTCGAGCGGCAGCGTTTTCAGCAGCAAATGCCGCAGCAATTCCATCACCACATCAGCAGCAAAAATCCCACAAGCCCAACGAAAAGAGCCCACCGCGTATGCAAGTGCGTCCACCTCAGCGCGCACGCCTCTGTACGTGTAACCCCGCCCGTCCTACGCAACTCCCATACATAGACGCTATCCCCACACATTCGTACGGGGTGGCACACGTGCACCTGCATACAAAGGTATATACATATCTCTCTATATATATAGATAGATAGAGAGACAGAGAGAGAGAAACGTGGATAGATAGATAGAGAAATTTGTGTAAGCCTACGACTGCGTACACGTACGCGTGATTTACGTGTATATGAGCAGGTGTATATATACACGTAGGCGCAGGAATACACACACGCGTACACATATTGACTTTGCGCGCAGAGATATACACGTACATGTTGTATGTACTTACATTGTATTTCGCCCATGTGCATACGCAGGTACGCGCACGTTTATATATATATATATATATATGCACAAACATATGTGTGTCTAGGTAAGTATACGCGTAGAGATGTGTCGACGCGAGCCCCGCGCTGCATATGAAGGTCCGCGCCCGGTGGACCCTCCTGACGCGTGTCGCGCAGCACGGAGCCCCCAGGCCGTTTGGACCGCAGGTATCGCAGCAGAAGGAGAACGTACCCGCCTACGGCGAGAATGGGGAGAGCAGAGGACGAGAAGCAGCAGTTGTTCGCCGCACTCGCCGTCTTCCACGGGGTAAGGAAGCATCCGGCCTCTAGGTCAATCAGGTACACCTCGGGGCAGCTGCCTGCCACACAGACGCTCGCCAAGGACGGCAGCAGACAAAGGCCTCGCCCTTCACGCGGGATGCGCAGCTGCAGCAGCAGCAGAAACATGAGCGGGCAACGTAGCACCCCACGTCGACTTCAACATGAAACTTTCAGTCCGCTTTCGAATATACCAAACAAAGAGAAAGCACCTGGTCCTCTACACATCCAGCAGAGGCGCAGGCGCCTCCTTCTCCCCGCTGCACCGCAGACGACAGGAGCGACGCGGCACCTCTTCCCCTACATATACACATTTACATATACGTATGCTCGTGTGTGTCTGCACTTGCGTGCGATAGGCACTTCCTTACCTACACACCTACATATATATATATATATATACATATACGTACAGGCGTGTGCTTGTGTATACGTAGGTACAGGAGGCGATAGGTACATCGATGCGAGTTCATATAGCCTCGTGTTTACCTACGCCAATAAACCGACACATACATGTTGTCTGCCTGTGTACAGGCACATGCCCCTCTCTCTCTCTACACGTACAGAAATAGAAACACACACTCCCCTACAAGAACTGACACCTGTGCCGGCGTAAACTCGCTCACAAAAACGTGCATGCGAGAATCCCCCTGCGGAAGGTGGCCCTCGTGTCGAAGACGTACCCACGCATGCGCCCGTGGACGCGAGGCGTGTGCAAGCCAAACTATTACTCACCCGACGCCATGCACCTGCATGTGCCCCAGGCCTGCCCTGCTACGCTGAGAAGCAAGGCACATGCTGAAGTAAGCACCTGCGTCGTCCTCATAACCTCCTCACAACTGCAGACGCACACTCACCCCATACCGCAGCCGAAGCCCCTGGCCTGCCCATGCACGTGTGTGGAAGATATACTGGAAAATGCATGCGCAGGTGTTTGCCCGCGGAGCAGCTCTACGAACAATCGCCGACGCACATATATGCATGCACACAGATACTTATACATGAACACACAAATATATGTACAGCGTGGCAGTCTGTAGAGAGACAGATGCTGCGTACACACGTGTCAGCCACCTAGACGTGCACACACGTATGCTTCCCTCCCCAGTGCTCCGTCTATATGAATCGGCGCCCACAGACCAAAACAGGTGACCACGTGCACACCCTGCAGAAATATTCACTCATTTCCGCAGCACAGAGACACATATATATATATATATCCGTTTCGCTGACCGTACACACTTACATCTATATATTGGCAGACGCGCACCTACATATATATATATGCATGTGTATACGAGAGAAACAGACGGGCACACGCAATTGTCCCTCTTGAGCCCGTTGGGGGGCCCAGACACAGCAAAAACAAAGCGCTTTGCCGTCGCTTCGCACTTGGCAGGTACAGACCTCGCAAGTCACATGTGAACAATCCCCCACACATACACAGAAAGAGGCTGGAAAACACAGACAGAGAAAGTACAGGAGAAAGAGAACGCTCTCGTAAGGCAGGTCCCGTGACTCTCCGCGTCCAAGCAGACGGAACGTCCGCACAACCGCGTCCTCGTCGGCCACTCACCTTGTGGTACGTGCCCCCCTGCGCATGTATGTCAATGTGGCGCTGGACCTGCAGAAAGAAGAGTTTTTTATAGTCTTCCCCCAGGAAAAGAAAGTCCACCACTTCGTAGTCCAAGCCCCTCCTGAATTTCAACCCCAGCTCTTCGACGTCGAAGACCCGAACCTGCACCACAGCAGCAACCACGTACCCACCACCTCACGTATACACACATGCGCCACACACGCGTGCCACAGACGCGCGGGCCACCTGTCTGCCACAGAGCGAGACACCGGGAAACGGACGTACACACGCGGCGCGCGCATCCGCGTATAAATAGAGGAAGACGAAGATAGAGGCCTGGCTCTCATGCCCCGGCGGGAACATTCATATATATATGTGCATAGGGTGCAGATGCATCTATGTACGTACACGTGTTTGTATATACGTGTACATGGGGAAGTCTCTTGTAGAGCGCACACAGATGCTACACGTCTCTTGCAACCGCCCGGCTGCAGGCGGGCATATTCCTTCCAGGCCGTCGCCTTCTGTTGATGCGTGTGTCTCCCTTGTCGCAGCCAATGCGCCCTACACAAATCACACGCTACTCTACTTACAACACACCGACGTGGATACACACGAGCTGGCAGCGGGCTCTCCGTCTAGCAGACGGACGGAGGTAAACAGACGGACAAACAAATGCAGGTGTCGGCAGGCGCGCGGTTGCCCTGTGCATGCACACCTCTGGCGGATAGATGCCAGTCGCCGCGACGTAGCGAGAATCCGAAGAGACCTTCAAACACTGCGAAGAAGTCGTGAAGTCGAACTCTTGAAGCAAAGTGACTTCTCCGGCGTTTGTTCCTGCGTCTGCTGGTGCGCCGGACGCGCCTCTTCGTCTCTTCCGCTTCCGCCGTGGCAGCACGTCAAACGGCCCCCCTCCGCGGCCAGCAGCCAAGTTGTAGATTTTGGTGTCTGCTGCACTGCTCGTCACCAGCATTGTGACTTAAGGAGAAGCCGAAAGAAGAAGGGGGAGTAGGGGGGAGGGGACTCGGAAGAAGTTCCAGAGGACAGCCGAGGTGGGGCGGGAAAACGCATTCCACGACAGTGGCGAAGAGAAACGAAGACCGAAGATAGAAAGACACGTCAACTGAGGAAATCTCCACAAGAAAGAGAGCAGAACGCGGGACGGCCGGAAAACGAATGAAGTTGAGAGAACGTCTCGCCAGAAACGCACCGAGCGCCGAAAGACGCAGCAGAGCCAGTCAAGAGTCCACCCCACAGGGAGCCAGTCGACAGCAGCAGCCCCTGCTGTCAGAAGGTGCTGAACGAAAAGAAGTCCCTTACAAAGGTCCGTGCAGCAGCAGAAGAATTTATCCGACGCAGCAAAACGGTGCCACCAAGCAGAGTCGTGTGAAGCAAAAGAGCAGAGCGAAGGACACACAAGGCAGTACATGCAAGTACATACACGCACTTTCCCGTTCTCTACATGTACGTGTATGGACGTTTGTCACAAGGTTCAGGCTTTTCATAGGTGTAGTGAAGAAGGATGTGAGCAGGGAATACAAGCATGTGAATATCTGCCAAGACGGCTGCAAGCGTCAGCTCCGGAATGCAGTGCGTCGTCATGCGCCTGTATGCGAGAAAAAAGGCGCCTCTGAGCGTCGGGGTCGCTGCAGATCCCCGTCGCTGCTGCTGCTACTCGTGGCCACCGCCTTTCACTGCAGCTGCTCTTTGCTGTTGCTGGTGTCGCGCGCGGGTGTCGGCGTCAGCTTCACTGCTGTTATCGGGTCGAGGAGACTCTGCAGACCCGGGCACGCACGAGATTCCAACGTCCACGCAGGAGAGCAAAAGACGAGAGAAAAGACACAAAGAGTGACACGGCAAACAGAAAGATGGATGGGCTCTCAGGTCTGCGCACCTGTGCAACGCCTACAGGCGTGTAGACCAGAATGCGATTTCTTCTTCGTCTTGCTGTATAAGCAACAGAGAGCTAATTCACCGCTGAGCGAAGAAAAGACGGAGTGAAGAAGGGTGTAGTGTGTCGCAGTACATACGAGTTTGACGACAAGAGGGAGAGAAGAAGACGAAAACGAAGTGGAGTCACACGAGAAATTTCCGCAGAATACGGAAGAAGCCGGCTAAAAGAGTCGGCAAGTTCACTCACTACTACCGTGCCTCGAATACATATATACATATATATGGATATATATATATATATATATATATTCTAGAGACCTCCCCACATTACCTTGCTCTACATAATCTATGTACGTCTATACAGAATACATGGATTCACTGTATCGCCCACAGATACACACTACAGATATGTAGCAATTTACACATACGTACCCACACGTAGGCATATATGCTACATAGACACAAGTCGTCTACTCTACTTAAAAACACATATACAGAGAGAGAGCGGGAGAAACAGTTAGCGACAGAGACAGAGTCTACGCTACATGCGCATATATATATATATATATATATATATACTCTGCAGGTACGCGCTAAATAGAGGGTCTACCTGTCGGGTCCATGTACACAGAACACCTGACCGTAGGTTTACGCCCCACGCACATTGTAAACGGAAGGATACGCACATGATCTTCCAAAACATAGACACTTGCTCATTTAGTGACGCAAGTCGAGAGAAGTGGGATTCTTCGCACGTACATATGCAACTGTACACGATGCAGCCATTTCCACTCTCTCATAGTAGGTGGGTGGCAGGCAGTAAAAAGCTCGAGGAAAAAGGGAAATTCACTAACGTAAAAAACTTCCAGCCGCGCGGTCATGCACGACGTTTGACGTCTCTCTAGGAAGGCACCGACGTATGCATGCCTGTCCGTAAAGAGAAAGCAACGCAGAACGGGGAGCGGAAGAAAGGGATACCGCTCCAGCAACAGTACGTGACAGGTGAAAACTCGACCCTGATACAGGACAGAAAAAGAAAAAGTATGGCAAGGGCGAAGTGAAACTTTGATTTGTCGTATCTTCGAAACAAGGCCTCTGCAAATAGAATGAGTGCATGCGGCGGGCAGTTCTTGCAGATCCGTTGCATGTGCGGAAGAATTAACGGCGCCCACAGATGCTGGGCTTTACGCCACAGAGTAAATGAAACAAATTCCAGCTGAAGAGAATTCGAGAATTCAAGATAGAAAGACGTAGAACTAATCCAGCCTGCGAAGTTCTAACAACTCTTCCCTCGGTTTCGTTCTGTCGTAGTAAAGTAGATGTCGATTGTGTTGCTGGCTGCTGGTACGATTGGTATGTATATTATATATATATATATATATATATATGTAAATGCATCCATGTATATACATACATGTACAAATGTGATGTAGAGATATGGGTATACAAGTATATGTATCGTTGGATATATCTGCATTTGAGCCTCCCATTGTATCTGCGGTCGTGGTATAGTGTTACGCAGTATTCTGTGCATACATATATATGCATACGAAGGTATCTATGGATGAATTACTTGTACGTCAATGTTGTGTGATTAATTTGATGTCCCTTTGGCTTAAGGCGGGTTGCGATATGATTTCAGACGTATTCCATACTTATTTATTTCGTAACCTTGGGACAGTTTACCAGGAGGTAAACTGACACTGCCCGCATTCACGGTGGTTTGCTTTGTATGTGATCTTTTTTGCCTGTATGAATTATTCGTGACATTTCCAGCATACGAAAACGCTTATTAGACTTACGAACAGTGCGCGCAGATAGTTTTCCTTCTGACAAAACACAGTGAGCGAAAGGGAGGTGCCTTTTATATTTTCCGTGGGGCTGTACTAGAACCGAGAGGGAAACTCTTCTCGTGTCCTTTCAGTTTTCCATGCAGCATACGTATTCAGGTGGATAGAACACCAGATGAAAACGTACAGGCTGCGCCCTTCTGTGGAAGACAGGCAAGTGACGCCTGCTAGTGTCAGCAGTACAGTAAACACACAGGTACGGTACTGTTGCATGTAGAACGTTCCGACCACGAGAAGTTAGTACCCGAACTAACAAGAAACACTCTGTGATTTGCGTGGCGTGGAGTCGTGTGACGAAAGGAGACCCTTTAGGAGCTCATGGGAAGCACCAGAGGGGAAACGAGGAAAAGCTGACCTGTTGCCACTCTTTCCTCTGCCACTTCTGCTGTGATGAAAAAGCAGCTCGTCGCTAGTATGTGTTCACAAGGTCGTACGACGTTATCCGGGTGTGCGTCCGTAGCGCAGAGAATCAATTTTCGTCACTTACATGTGCCTAACGTGTATCAACAGAAGAAACAATACATACATTCAAATGAAATGATCAGCGCTGATGTGCATAGCAGCGTGAGTACTAGTTGAAAAAGGTTGACACGGCGGTGTGAGTATGCGTGCGCAACCAGCAGTTGCTATTGAGCGACAGACGGTGTAATGGAAGGAGGACGATACCACCAGGTTCAAGTGCACAGTTGCACCTGAAATAATACGTAGCAGCCATTACATGAAACGTAAGAGAAGCATCGCACCAAGGCAAACGCTTTTTCAGTTAGGTGTTGGGTGGTGCGCTTTGTTGCAGGCCACACCCGGATAAACAGTTGATACATGTGTAAACTAGTGAACGTTGTCACGGTGAAAGTAGACAGATAGACAGAATGGCCGACGTACTGAAGAAACAGAAAGCTTCTGTCTCCCGCCACACTGGGCGGCTAAGGCGGAAGAACTGAAGAACATCAGGGTCCCGTTTTTGCACGCAGGTGGATAGGCGCTCGAAATATTACACGGTGTACGGTTTCTGGATTCTCATGCCTCCAGATGGAAGCATAAAGATGAAAGAACGTACGAGAGGATCTCTCACTCGTCCGCACGCATGTACATATTTGTACAGCACTATTCTCCCCTCTATTATTGCCGCGGACTATGGGTCTCAAGAAGCTCTGCCAGCCCCGGCTGTCCTGATGTACACGTAATCGCATTAATTTGACGCGCCTGTGTCCACTTTGTTGTTTGATTTGCTCTCGCTTGTGTTGCATTCGTGGTCAAGCCAACGGTCGTCTCATATAATTTTTGCATCAGAATCAGCCTAAACAAGAAGAACAATTTCAATCCTCTAAAGTACATGCGGAAAGTCCTGTCGTGCGCCTCGTCAAGAAGTGCTAGACAGTGCTAAACTGTGCGAGTTCCCAAGTTTACACATATGTGAGATAAGCAGACAGATAGAGACGTGTATGCGTATGTTTACGTGTTACTGGTTCTACACACCACGTCGATGCCCACACCCATCAAATGCTATATGTATCTCTACAAGATAGATACACCTGTACGTATATATTTGTGCATTTATTTTTCCTAAATAGGTAGCCGGTCTAAAAATACTCTGGGACATTTCACTAACAAGAAGACACGCACTCTTGCACACGAGTGTTTTGCACTCGGTAGATATAGCAGCAGCGTTAAAAGCAAGTAAAAAGAGCGAGTACGTGACAAAGAAGTGCTTGTGCAGCTATATATGTATATGCCTTATCCTACTGCGTGGTGTCTTTTCTAAGGTGAAAACATCGAAAACGTCATTGTTTCTGTCACCGAAGAAGTTGCATTGCGTCACACTCGTTCATTTTGAAATGAAGAAAATTCCGACCGCGGAGGCGACTCCATGCGACCAGGTGCCCCAGCGCCAGATGCAGAATATGTGCACACGACGGCCGTATAGAGTTAGATCAAAATGTTCAGTACACACCAAACAGATACACTTGTATCTACACTCGTACTTGCACGTATCTACACGTATGCTTATACAGATGTATACAAACTAATTTCTAGGTGGTGCATGCAGCCGTGCGTCCACCTTGATATGTACATATGCGTATTTATATATATACAAGTATGTCTATATACTTGTGAGAGTTTCCATGTAAGCGTGTAGGTGTACCGTGTACAGTCTGGCTTTAATGAGTGAAGGAAAAAGACCTGCCATCACGCTGGTGTGCCTACGCTCAGCTGGCCGTGAGGGGACGCACTGAGATGGTCACACGTGTACGCACGCATTCGCGTGTTCTATTGCAACCCTCCACCTACACACTGGTGCGCTCCAAGCGAACAATTTGCTTTTCATGCACATGTATATGTGCGTGTACGTGGGCGTGTACACGACTACACCTACCAATTTATATATGTGGCGGTAAATGAGTAGCTGAAAATGTTTTTTCAGAGACGTTCCGCTACTTTGAGCTCTGAAAGAAGAGCGGTGAATCTTGACACAGCAGCAGTCACCAGCTTCGCACGGCGAGTGGTTGGATGCCACACGTCGGACATAAAGGTTGACGTAGCACTTCTTCTGACCAGCAGCCGCCGTGTCACACGAGAGAGCAAGTACAGTGCTTCTGGCGGTCCAATGCGTGTGAAGGTTTTTTTGTGAAAAAACTATTCTCTGACAGAAGGGTACGCTCTATTACTTCAGAGTTCCAGTTCGACAATATTTTCCCAGCGCAGCTGACAGTGGGCCGTGGAGCCTTTCTCGTGTGCGGCGGCAGAGTGCGGGCAGTAGGAAGAAATGCTCAGCAGCTGTCGCAAGTACCGCGAAGAGTATGAATGTATGTACCGGTTGCTGTGAGGAGCAGATAGTCGCCTGCGCAGGCGTAGTCGTGCAGATCAGCGGGGCACAAAATGCGTTGATATTATGGACAAAGACACGAATCGTGTTCGCTCCCCACTACTTTTTAAAAGTTTGTATTATACAACATGTACCATTCGACGCGTCTCCTGAGCAGGACGCGGATGAGTCGGCGCAATCTATCCCTCTCCTTCCATGAGCACCGTGCCACTGTAGCAGCCCAGGGCCAGTCGGGAGTTTATCAGACGCGTAACACGAATATTTTCAAATGGTCATGTCAACAGCGGACCTTGCTCCGAACGCAAACGAATACGCAGCGTATCTGGTGTTAGCCGCTGCGTGACGAAACCTTCAGCACGCCACGCTGGCGTCCACAGGGTGCAGGAGACACTTTTTCTTGTGACTCTACGTATCCTGTCTCCCTTTAAAGCAGGATATGGTCAACGGCAACGCCGTGGAGTTCTGCATTGACGTTTTGGACCGCAGCCGTTATGACGACACTAAAACCAGGATCGCCGTGCAGATGTTTAAGCGTACAAATAAATACATGTACTTACTAAGCGTGATGTCATAGATATACTTAGAAGCTACGCCTTTACGTATGTGCGGCAGGACATACATATATAGACACTCATATATACGTACACCATACGCACGCTCCAAGCGTGCGTCTTAAGTCGCCTGCTTGATAACGCTGCTGCCGCTGTTAGGCGCTAAGTCTCTGCCCTGCTAGCTCTCCGAGAAACAGGCTAGAAAACGGAAGACTATCTAACGCTTCTGCAGTACACCCACCCCTTCTGTTCCTCTTGCGTCTGTGTCTTCTGCTGCTTGAGCTGCTATCGAGCCTGCGGCTGCTGGTCCATCTGCATCTACGCCTGCTACAGGTGCTCTTGCTGCCGCTGTCCTCAGCTGCGTTTGGTGCTGCCGCAACACTCCGCCGACGTGGGGGCCTCTGCCTTTCATTCCTCCGCGGGTTGTGCTGGGCCAGACGCGAGCAGCAGTCCACTTATATGTCGTCTTCCTCTGTTTCTTCTGCTGCGTTAGCGCCAGGACCAGTTACCTGATCTGTAACACACAGTGAGACGTGTAAATGCGGTAAATCTCTCTCAATTCTACGGATCGTCTCCAAAATCTTATGAGCTTCTTCGTATGCTTCTTCGTGGAGCTGCTGTCCCTGACGGTCCGCCCCTCCATCCACTTTAGTTCCTCTTGCATTCGATCTGCTAGAGTTCTGCTTCTGTTCGGTTGTGCACATTCTGTTGCTGCTTTGATTCTCTTCTTGTGCGATGCCGCCGTAGCTCTTCTCCCCCCGCTCGTCCTGGGGGGTAACACCAGCATCACTACTGCTGCTGCCCTGCTGCTGGTAGCACTCGCTACCTCCTGCTCCAGCCTGTGTTGCTACAGCGTCGCCACCCACCCCTGCCCCAGCCTCTGAGCAATGCTGCTGTTGCTGCTGCTGCTGCCGCTGCAGCGGCACTTGGGGGAGTGCCGCAGCCCCAGCGGAGAGACTACGAGCTGCCGCAACACACACCCTGTTGGAAAGCATGTAATCATCCAACTCTGCACATGCACGCAGCAGGCGACTCTCTGCGTCAGGCACCATCAGCACGGTTTCATCTAGCACGTTCTGCTGCTGCTTTATATCGCTAGGCTCGCGGTTTTCCGCCTGTTCAACAAAAGCACAGTCCCAGCTAAGCAAAATGTGCGCGCGCGCACCAGCAACATACACATATATATACACGAACGAATACGCACACGTCGAGAAAGAAACACGTAAACGTGAAGCAGAATAGAGAAGCTGGGTGCATTCTGCATATGTCTAAGTGCATATATATATATATACATATATGTATACATATATGTTGTAGCTACAACCTGTGCATGGACTAAGATTTACACACTTGTGTGAGCTCGCGTCTCATACAGAATTGTTAACCTCTCCTGTATACCAGAAACTCGCTGTTGGTGCTTCGTTGAGCGCTACGTTTGCAGCGTTCCGCCAGAACAGACCAAGAAGCAATACATATGTATATAGACACGAAGACAGATGCTTTGACAGCCGTACAATGGTTCACGTTGTTTATGCGTACGCGTGTATATATATATATCTATATGTATATATGCGTACACAGAGAGAAAACAGCGTGAAAACACTGGAATGATACAGCATGCAGATAGCACAGAGAGAAGCATATATACATGTGTGTATAAACATACGTGCAGCGTGCGCATCTCTGCGTGTTCAAGGCATACAAGCGTGCATATACACACGCACAGACATATACTCTGTCCCTGTCTTTGTCTCCCTCTCTCTCTCTCTATATATATATACATATATATGTGTATGTACACAAACGTACGTACACGCATACACGCATGCGCACGAACACAGGTGGAGTCGGCTGTTGACTCACGGTTAACATACCTGTAGCCGCATATTTACGTCCATACACACACATACATTTGAGAACCCAAGTGGAAGGAAAAAAAGGGGTATCAGCGCAACTGCGTACAGAAGTGAAGAATTGTGTGCGTAGCAATGTGTGCACACGTGTGCGCGTGCATCCGAACTCAACTCAACCCTGTGTAGACGCACGCCGCTGTATCAGTAGCTGGAACAGACTGCCTTAGCCGTATTTGTCTCACTTGGTAACGCAGGCTCATCCGCTGCCCTGTACGTTCTTCATTTCTCCCAAACACAGCAACGTGTGAGCCTCCAGCTTCGCTCGGTAACACCCGAGGATGTACACGCAGAATACACCCAACGGCTGTCCTTTACATCGGATATCGCTACATATATGTGTACGTAGAGGGACGCAGCGTCTTACCTTCATTCGAGAGACTGTTGCTTCGTGTTGCTTCACCTCGGCCTGGTAGTACATGACTTCTTTGGCGAGCCGTTGCACAACCTTGTGTTTTATACGCAAGAAGCGCAGAAATTCGCTGCTGACTTCTTCCCCAGCCATCCTTCTCTCTTTTGCAATAGGCAAGGAGATCTCACCAACGACCAACGGAGAAAACAGTGTCTCAGAAGAACTTCAGCCATAGACAGTGTTTTGCGCACCTCCCTGTGCAAATCAGGCGGACGGAAATGTAGGCTCAACAAGTCCTGTCCTTCGTAAACTACGTATTCTGGTGGCGGATGCAGAATCAGCAGAGAGCAAATACGTGCGCGTGTGCGTGCACATTGAGGAATCAAACGGGAAGGGTGGACAGATACGTGCACATGTATAAATATGTACACACACGTCGAGAGAGAGGGAGAGAGAGAGACGGAGACAGAGAGGTAGCAGCGGAAGAAGTTAGGGTTAGTGCTCTCGGCAAGAGCGACAGAAGGAAAATAAGATGTACGGACTATTACGCGGATGCAGGAGATTCACGATAGGGGCCGAGATTCCGTTGTACAAAAATCGAGATATTCAAAGATGTGTGTACACACGTAGACGGATGCACTTGCATTTCGTCGTGCTATTCTGTATCCCTCGACCCATGAAAACATCTGCAGTGATATCTAAAGCATATGTACACGCACACTCAACGCGAACTTTACATGAGTAAAGTATGATTCCTGTTTCATCGTCGCGACTTCTGGTCTTCTTTGTCGGTGTCAGGGACAGGTGGATCTACTAAATATGTGGTTTTCACGAAAGTAAAATTTGTCTTGTTGAGATATAGTAGCTAAAAAATGTACATGCTTGGTCTTTGGAAAAGTACAATTTGTACCGCCGAAGTGCAGAAGCTATAAGTCAGGAGCGCACCAAATGATATAAGGCAGCCAGCGAGACTCGATACCGCTTCTGTTGTTGGTCGCTGTCAGCACAGAGTTTCCGAGGCATTAGCATCAACTGCGGGACTGAATGTCTTTTGTCCGCCTGCAGTCAAATTGGTGTTTCATAAGTGCTCTGACTCTGGGACATAGTGAAGCTGTATCGATGGCAGAAGACGTATACATACAGATCGATACACACGTACAGGCGTAACGAGATACACATGTGGTAAAATATGTGATGGCATGTGTGTTCTGGAGATCGTCTCGCGCATTTGCATTTCTGACGCAGGAAGAAAGATTCTGAGGCCGCAGTTTAGCCAAAAATGTGCTTTAAATGCAGGCTCAGATACAGGCACTCAATGGAATGCTGAAAAGAAAACCCCTCCGTGGTACACCTCGTTCTCCCCCGAGTTCATTATGCATATGGTGTAGACTCTACATGTGTCTCAAAGTAATGAATCCCACAATTTGTTTGTTTAAGACAGTGCACCACACTGAGCACTCTGCAGCGTCCCTCGCTTTGGATCGTGGGGGTCAAGTACGGCAAATTACGACCGTTCCCTCCGGGAAGAGCTCATGGACCTCCATTGGGACGGTTACGCTTTTCAGAACACGTACAGCCGCATACCTCGCGAAGCTGCAACGAAGGCGACATGCGTCCTTTGGAATCTGCATAAATGCTAAAACTTTAACATATTTCGCGGAAATGTGACGACTGTGCAGTGGCGACAGTCCGCGAGAACCGGCCTTTCACAGCCGGTTAGCCACGTATTACCGTGATGTGCACGGGGAGAACAAACAGTGCCTCCAAAAAAGTGTATGCATTATTCACACATGCACGAAATCACTGAGATGTACTTCGCTCATAAGTCACACGCGTGATAAACAGCGATTCGAGTCAGGATTACCCCTGGGGCCGCAGCATTTCTGCAACATTTCAGTACCACCCCCCAAGGGTCAGTCGATACCCCCCCGTGCACGTCGTGGTGGGAGACACACAGCTGGGACACACAGATTGTCTTTACTAGGTGTCTCGAAGATACCACCTGGCAGAGAAAGAAAGCTAGGAAAAAGAAGGTCACATCGAAGACAACGTCACCACACGGGGAACTATATGTATGGTCCGCTATCTCGTACGCGGTGTACTGACCCTACAGGACATCCGCGACAAAGACATATCTTACGAAGCGTAGTCCTGACTACTTTACGCACGACGTGAACACCGGAGATAGTTACATTGTTAGTCACATTTTAAAAAGTGCTGAGCTCCCCTGGCTGATTGATATTCTGCGTGAGTCCACGCACCGGACAGAAGCGGTCGACTAGCGCAACGGAAGAAACCGCACTGAATCAGTAGCGAGAAGAACATGACTCCGACTCCGCAGGTTGTCGTACTGTAACGAGGCAGAAGAAACGTTTATGCAGAGGATACCCGTGGATTTGTAGTCTACGTAAAATACAAACGAGCGCCAATTACTCCGTTGCATAGTTGCGGATTACTGCGGGCGGGGAAACATGAGTTTTTTCTGCATAACTATAGGAGAGTAGGTATTATAACGATGTCTGCCTTCCTGCACAACTGCAAGAGATTAAGTTAAAACGATGTCTTTCAACTCAAACACACACACACATAGGCGCACGCTTCTTTTCCCCGTGCCAAAAGGACCACCAGCTGACACGCCCCACATCCTAAATGTGCAAAAGCTTTCGATAAACGCTCTCTAACTCAACCACGTCTGACTGGCATAGCTTCACAAATGCATCATTTCCCCAAGCGAATCCCGTTGTTAAATTACTATAGACAAAAACGAAAGGAAACCACGTTCAAGTGCATCTGGTGTACGCTAGGGACCACCACATCGATCTGATAGTAAGCGGTTAAGCAAGACATATCCACGTGGCTCTAAAGGAAGGGACCCTCTGTCACAGAGCTCTTCGGTGACACAGATGGTAAACATGTGAATGTGCGAATTAGTTGGTCCCTGTTAAGACGCAATGCTGCTTAGTTCCCACTGCATTCTTTTACAACGATCGTGGTTTAGTGGCGCACATGTGAATGGGAAGACGGAAATATTTCTCCCTGGAGCCAGTTCAAACCACTTTGCTTCTGCTGTACACCTGCCACTGCCTGTATGTTTCAGATTCTCCTAGCTGAAGACAGCGCAGAGGAGTCCAGGGCTAATGATTACTTTTCTGATATATCATACCCTGTCTGAATATTCCAAAAAGCAAGTCAGCACACGCGTGTCCGTCGTCGGCCCCCCCACCATTGACCACCAGAATTTCGCATTCCGAACGTATCGCCCACTTTCCGGTTTTGGAAAGAAATGTTGCGTTTTTGTTATTCGTCCGCGACACCGTGCAACGAGTGTGAAGCGGGGCAGGTCGCCAAGTGTGCAAGGGTTACACGAAGGACTGCGCTGCCACTTCAACCAAAGTGCGTCAGCATGTGTGGGGTAGCATGTGGTAGGCTGCCAAGGAGAGTGGACTAGTGCTGCCGAACAGCCCCAAAGCAGAAGCGATGTGGTGAAGCATTTCCTCATTGTGTCACGGTGGCGTGTGTCTGACTTTCACCGTCCGCACTCTTACAAAGCTGGTTTGCCGTCAGTTGCATCAAGAGGAGTTAAAAAATGAGGTAGCGACTGCATGTGCGCGCTAGATGCAACCAGATGCAGGAGACGCCAGGAACTTGCGCGTTTGCAACGCGTTCTTCCGGTAAAATCACATGCTTGGTTGAACAGTTGCATCGGATTAAATTCTAGCGTGTCTTCTATACTTGAACTGACTCATATCTGTCACACTATCCTCTCACTCTGCGGCCGTTGGTGGTGGTGCGAGTGATACCAAACTACTGGTAACGGGCAATCAATCTGTGCCGTGGTTTCCAGCAAGTATACGTATACAAGTGTGTGCTCAAACACCTAATCACACAAAGCTGCTTAGAGCTTCACAGTGCGCCTGAAGACGCGTACGTACACTTTTGTACACATTTGCATGTACACCCCGTACCCGTGGCTGAGCTGTGAGGACACACTACAGGCTCTATGTGTTCTCTAATAGCCCTTTTGACGCCAGATTAGCTGGACCTGTCTCCAGCTGCTGTGTCCCAAAGACCGGTTTTTTCGTGTCGTGCTGCCCACCTTTCTCCCACACACTGCTGTGAACCGCTTCGTGACTATTCTCGTTCCCTGTGGGTTGAAACGTAGCAGTCTTTTGTTACAATCTTCTGCATCTGTCACGTCTGCCGCGGCATTGGTGATTCCCTGTTTCCGTACTTTGTGTTGACACTATCTTTTGCGAGATGTTGCCTACCGATTGGCCCACTACAATTTCTCGACGCTGCACAATGCCGGACGCGTTAAAGACAAAGTGTACTACGGTGACTTATCGGATCCAAGTCACCTCCTTCCTGTGCCTTCCGTGACCAATAAAGAAACGTAAAAGTCTGCGTGCCACATGTGTCCTCGCCTGCAGATGCAGAATACGCGTGCGTCTGAAGTAAACCATCATGTGCAAGTTGAACTAGTAATGCTCACCTATAGTACATATTCATTCCCGCCTCCTCATCTTATTGTAGACAGCCTCACTTGAGCGCACCGACTCATTCATTTGAATCCCCTTAGCCTTCGCACGAGTATGCATGTAGGTATCGGCTTTCCAAATACAGCGGCGCAAGCTCCGCTGTCCGAAGGAGTTTGGTACCTAGTCTCGGTTCCGAAGTTGCACGTCGGAGGATGCTGATGGATTCATTCAGTCTTGTCGCAGATGAGTGTTTTGGGGAATCGCTGTCAATGTTGACTCCCGAGCTTCAAGTCGCTGCGGACTACAAACTTTCGATTTTGTACCCACAAAGAATTCGACTTCCACAGTGGATCAAGATCGTCAAGCCACCACTAACCGGCGTCCTTGATCTGAATAGATTTGTTAAACATACATGATGAACTGCAAGCGCCCTAAATCCCCATGCACGTGCCAAGACGTGCCTTGGTCTGTCGCAGTACCAATATACGACAATTATTTGTCCTTGGAAGGCAAGTGTCTTTCCGCTCACGAGTACCCTTGCTACAACGGTTTGCCGTAAATACACTGTGCCCCCCACATCACCTGCCTACCGGATACACGGGCACCAGTGGCGTACGTACCTGTGTACAGATCGCCAATTTACGAAAGTATTTGTATCGCACAGGTGTCGATAAGCAAGGTAGACGCAGTAATTTGGGACTGCTGTTCACAAGGATTATGCCCAGCACGGTGCTCCGCACACGCAAGTGACCGTGGTAACTCCACACTATTGCAGGTATCCATGAATTTTGTACGAGCAGACAGCATCTAAGAGGCAAACCTGCGAAGTACTAAGAAACCCGATTCTTGCTTCCGCCGTGAATAAGGTCTTACCTTACGTACCTAGACATTAATGTTCACCCACTAGCCTCCTGAAACACTTGAATCATGTATCGCCTCTGGCCCACACGAAGCTCGTGGGGATCAGTGCACCTGGACTGCTGCCCGTCGTGCTGATGACAACGCTTACAGTCAGACTCATTATCGAGTTGAACCTTTAGCTTGTTTGCAGAAGAGGCGTCTAAGGAAGCAGTTTTCTTCTGTTGACGCTTCGAAAATCTGGAGCGCCATTCTGCTTCAAAGAGCAACCAATACGCCGTCTGCTGTAGCTCTGCTTCATACAAGTTGTATGACATACCCATAGTGCCGCCATTTTTCGCTTGTGTGCATTGGAGGTAACCTTCACAAAATCGCACATCAACTGTTTTCTTGAAACAAGTGCCTTGATGCAGCTGCTTAGCATATGGTGGTTTCCCATGTGGCAGCACACCTGCCGCGCGCTCCTGTGGCACACGCTCGTGCAGAGAGACGAGAAGCGCTGAAAACATAGTTGACAGCCATACTGGTGTCCAAAAAGCAGTCGTCTATATGTCTGTCATTAATTATTCTCGAACTGTTGGGCAGAATCAGAAGAACCGTATTAGCGGCGCCAACTCCTCTTGGCACGGTGCTCAGTGAATCTTGCCTTCGGTGAATGGCACCGCAGATCACGTTCTACGCTGCCCTGCGTAACTTTTGACCACTAAGTTGTCGAAATAATTCCGTACAAACCTTGGCCTATGCCACCCGATATAGGCGTCGCGTGTGTGAAAGGAAAATTCAGCTGAAATGCGTGTGGCAATGCCTCTGTTTAGAGTTGAGACGTAGAGTCCGAAGGGATGCGAGAAGCCACGAGTTACTTGTCCACTCAAGGCTACCCTCTCGGCTGGAGCGTTACGTGAAGGCAGCTATGTAAGCGGATTTTCGAAATCGAAGATTCAGTGACTACGATATTTTCGCCTGCAGCAAATACTATCTCTAGTGGTCCTAGGAGTATCGTGTTTGAAATAAGAAACGCAGCAATATTAAGGTTGCCCTTCTAAAATATGTGCGCAGACCACACTCGAATACGATTTCGGTCACCATCTTTCTCGTCTGACTTAAGGAAGGCCTCGCCAAGAAGTATCGACTCTACGCTTTGCCTTTCTTGTATGGATGACCTTCTACACCCAACCTTGTATCTGCAGTGTTAACACCCCGGCGTAGTTCATAAGGTCGGAAATACTTGGTAAAGAATCTTGACCTGACGGTATGTTGATGTGAGACCTCTACGAGTATATTTGCAGTGATCGATGGACACCGCGTTTCTGAGAGAGTGGAAAAGACGCCCTTCCGCGATGGCGGGAGTGACCGTTGCACTGTGTGTCGCATTTCGTCTGCTACAGAAATATTCCACCTGTATTTCGTAACGTCTTACGTTTAAAACAGGTTTTTCGCGCTTGTCTGTTGACAGAATTACGCATAGAAATTCAGCTGCTCGTACTGTCCCCCGTTGTGGAGACAGGCGCACACAGTGGACTGAAAAAAGTGCCACAACAGAGAGAGCCTATTCAGTTTCCACAAACGTAGGCACCAATGTTTCAACCCACCTGTCCAGTCAAACCTGAAAAGGTGGCCACTGTTACGCATAATCAGTCTCGGGTCGTAAGCTAAGCAAATGGTCCGCCTCTGCAGATCTGCGTAGGCTGCCCTTCTGGAAAACACCTGCGCTTCGAAGGGTAGAGAGGAACGTTTCGAGTGCGCGGTCAGCGTGGTCGGGCAGATAGCATCGACTCTGTGCGCGGGCATTCTTTCGAGTCACCAGAGCCACAGATGTAACCAGCGGAAACGGACGTGTGTAGACGTACTGTAAAGTTCTTCGTGCCCTTGATCCGGGCACCACATTATACGGAAGTATTCAGTGGGTACCAAGGCATTCCAATATTTCTGTCAGTTCGTCCATACATCAAGATTTGTTGAGTATATTCAGCGTAAGTCAGCATCGCACGTGTGCCGTGCAACCACGCCGCCACAGGACTTGTGTACAAATAGGCATGTGTATCGTTATATGTGTGTATACACACAACCACACAACTACAAACTGTGTTACGGTTTGCTATATCATATGGATGAATATTTCTTTATTACTTACGGGTGCAAATATATACGCACGACACTAGGTGATCTGGATCCTGTGTCACGAGAGCGCACTACTCTGGCACGTTGTGCGGATATGGCTGTAATATCAGTATTTGGCCACCGGTGACATATCCCTTTTTACTAATCAACTCAGGCGACTCTGTGTCCATCCCGCAACAATTTGCAGGCAGACGGATGGCGTCGAAGTTCGGATGAGCGAAAAATCGAGACAGCAATGGTAGGAGAAGTATGTTCTCTGCACGACTTGATGCGTTTGAACATTACACGTTCCATCGCGCAGGTAAGCATACATTTGGTACACCAGCAATATAGGCCACTGTGTCGCAGGGAAATATCCTCAGGCAAGCCATATTCCCATACAACAAGAGGAATGCAGCGTCTTCCCCTCGTGAGCGACGATAAGCTCACATCATCATTCCTCGCGACGATAGTTAAAGTGGAAGTTCTTCCTGATCCGTTGGCAGGCCACTAACTTACAGCTACATTTCGCTTTGTGCTCCTTGAGTTTTAAAAAACACCCCACGATAAAAGCCCTCAAAAACGCAAGGATTTCCACACCGTACCTGTCTATTAAAACGGAACAAGCAATGGTTTTCGTATACACGTGTATAGAGACATCAGCGTATAACTGCAGTCAGACTCACGCCTCTAGGCGAAGGAAAGAAACAGTGGCTGGATGGCCGAACGCACGTTGGTCTTTGCGTTAAAAGAAGGTGAGGCGCCTTCACACGTACCCGTGACAATAAATGGAGGGAAAAGTGGGTTGTGGCTCTTTGTGATCGCGTACTTCTCCTGCAGGCTTGCCTTGAAGACTAAGGGACCCCGCGTCTCTCTCGGTGTCACGAGGAAACCGAAGCAGGCTCCTTCAGTTTCTCTAGTTGCTAATGATTTCGCGAAGGCTCTCTACGACCAGCAGCTGTAAGAGCACTCCATCTGCAGAAACACAAGTGTATTTAATTATTGTGTACTCGTGGGGGGACCCGCTTATCCACGATATTAAGGATGTATCTATATGCGGTCCGCTTTTGACATCAGCGGGCACACATAGATCCGTCGGCGTACACACAAGCGTGCTCGCATTCAAATCTATGTAGACGCGCCGTCCTTTGCAGTCTTCGGTGCCTTTGCCAAAGCCGTGCGACTCGTGACTTAAAAGCGACCCAAAGGTCAACTTTATCTATGTATGAATGTATGCAAATCTCTCTGTATAGTCATGTGGCCATACATTCGAATGTGTCTCTTTAGACACGACATCTTTCAAATCTGTTGAACACACTGTTGTGAGACCACAGTCCCGCTCTGACTTACTACATATTTATGTCTCAAGACCGACTTTTTTTTTGTCAAAATCTCCAGACACGCCTCTTCTTGCCTTATAAACCCATATAGTTTAACACAAACAAGGAGACGTATACACACCTGTACATAGGTCTAAAAGCGTCCCCCGTCGCCGCTTGTGTACGAGTATCTGCGTGTGAATATATAGGAAGAGTACCTATATGTTGGGTGCCTTGACTCCACTCTGACTAGTTCTTGGGTCGTACGTTAATTCATACGCAGATATATATATATATATATATATATGTATGCATACGGATCTGTGTGCTGAGAGCATTCGTGCCCATTTGTTTCTGTACGTGTATGGGCGAATATAGCGGTACGTGATACTTCTCCTGCTTCGTTAGTCTATACACTCGCGTACGGAACAGGAATAAGTGAACGCGAAAGTGTGTCCGCCTTAGACCATCTGGCCGGTGCAGGAATTTATCATACGCCAAACTGACACCGAAGCATTGCTGCAAGGATACGCGCAACATTTATCAAGATCTTTCAAATCAGCCGGAAGTGTACTCGGATTCCGACCTACGTCCGATTCACTGATTTATAGGTGCTTCTACTGTCGGAAGGGCTCTCAAACTAAAGGGCCTTACAGCAGACCACAGGCCAGGTGCAGTACATGGTTGTGACAAGAAATAAATTTTCCCTTCGTTGATTTGTCGGGGGAGACATCTCAGCACACTATGCGTAACAGTGCCTGTGTTTTGAGACAATTCCGTTAGTACCTGTAGTGGCGTCGGAAGTTCGCTATGTCCCTTCCCGTCGTAAACGACTCAAATTATACAAGCTCGCCCCCGTGGGGGAATGTAGATGTTCGACCACTTTTCAACTCTGCATAACGATAGATCTCTAGCCTTCCTCTGAACAGAACATATGCTTTTGTGTGTCAACAAAATAACGCAGTACATCGTCCAACAACTGCACTGGTATGCGCCGGATATGCTCTTATGCGTGTAAATACTGGCGCATGGTAGCCGGCAGCCGGTTACAGCCAACGTACTCCTCTGATTGTACATTTTTGTATTCGTCTGTCCCTGCAGTGTGCGTTAGTGTGCTGTCTCCACCTGTTTCGTGACGGAGGCTTATCTGCATAAGAATACATCATGATTCTTCGTTAAACATTGTCCTTCCTCGTCGGGGCCGTAGCAGACCTTGGCACAATTTCCGGCAGGCGAGTTACTGCAACTGACGCACGTGTCCAGATCGTGCAGGCGTAGGAGCACACCTGTACGAAAGTATAGGAGAAGATCATCACCTCGCTTTCGTGTTCTGTGCGCAGATATCTGCTGGGCACACTGTACGTTCACACGTATCACCCCACGTCTACAGTTTTCCGATATCTGTGTGTCCACACACCGCGTCTGGTATCGCCTCGCACACGTAGAAGTGTTGGGAAATAAGTGTATGCCAACGTGCAAAGTACAGTAATAGATGTATGCGTACATATATACACGCGACGTCCTCTCTTTCACACTTCTTAGATGGCGTACGTGGTAGAAGACCCTCGAAGTCTCAGACTACGGCTCAGCGAACAGCACAGAACATTAAGTGTCGTCACACGAAAGCATGTTTGACACGCACGCTTGTTCAAAAAAACGACCTCCGTCGCGTGCAACTTCCGATTTAAAAGAGGTACTGTTGAGCGCACACGACAACACTAGGAAACAATGTAGACAAAAATTATTCAGTACGAGTAACCGCTAATCTACGGTGAGTCCTCTTTGATTCAAAGTCTCTCTAAAACGCATTTTGCTGGACAGGGTTTTCGTTAGGGGGTTGCCGAAAATGTGGTCATTCACGTCATCAATGTTGACTACAGATAAGCTGTGAGACCAAGCAGACGGCCTGGTAGGAATTCGGGGCCTGCGGCATGGGATCTGCTGTCCACAAACCCTACTGCAGAAGCCCATTGAGTCCTGAGGCGAGTGATCCTCGTAACTTAGCACCTTTGTCGTGAGCCTTCTTTTTCTGTTGAACCATCTTCTAGAGGAAAAAGCCATAAAACAAGCAGAGCTCAGGTGCACGTTCCCCGAAGTCTACGTGCTTTGAGTACACATGACCGGCTGTACACATGGTTTTTTTAAGCAGTCTCATGCCAGCCACACCCTTCCGGTACGAAGTACCCAAGGTGGACATCGCATACCACACGAGTGACTCTTGCTACAGAAAAGCCGACACTTCAGGCGTTGAGGAGGAGCTTCGACAGAGGGATACAGCAAATAGAAGTTCCGTGACTCCAAAGTTTATCGAAATACGATGCTCGTCGGACTAGATCGTGCCTCTTTGTTGATAATTGGAAGTGGATTTCTTTACAGAGTGACACTTTCATGCAGGATGCTGCCGCGTACCTGCCTCTACTGACACGAGCAGATACACTTGTGTCTTCATTTTGCGAGAGGAGGATGAGCGCAAAGGGAGGTGAGCTTGTGAAAATTATGTGTTGTGGGACACGACGATTTCGCCCAAAGACTGTATGCTTCCAGCTCTTCCCATACCTTGCCCGCGACACCTACAAGGACTTGTCTGTTACGGGTGGAAATAGACACGTGCACGCATACACAGGAGATCCGCTATATCCCGCTTCGGCACGCACTTGAAATGGAAGATACTGAGGTGGCGCTCCGGCGTTCCTTCGCGTACGGTTCTATCATTTCACGCCACGTTCGGTAAATACAGTCAGATACGAACATGGCCATATCCATAGGCGTTCCTTCCATTTCCGCCCCTCGTGTACCTATGCAAATGTACATGGGCACACATTTGTATATACGCGTATTAGGTATAGATGTGTGGGAGCACCTGTAAACGGGTAGAGAAATACTCACGCTAATTCTACTGAGGGTATTTTACCTTGACTACGTAGACCGAGAATGGAAATACAGGTGTACTGAGGCCGAAGGAGGTTCAATGGCTGAAGGATTTCCCTGCTTAGCTGGACTCTGTCTAGCTCGTAGAACGCGGCAGCGATAGCGACAGCATCGCTGCAGCAGTTGTGGGCAGAGCAGTAGCAGCAAGTGATGACCGAAGAACCGCCCCAGAAGAGCAGCAGCAGCAGCAGATGCAGACGGAAAGATGTGTCACTTCGTAGCCGTGTTGCGCTCCACAGGGCAATAAAGCAAGTGCTTTCTATGGCCGAAGAGAGCAATATAGCTTTTACACACGGATAATGACACTGGCGTAATATGTAGGACTGGCAGCTCTCACAGGCTCCAGCAGCAGTAAACGGTCTGCCGAATATCCTGGAAGAAACCTTTCCTTCCTCGGTGCCGCAGAAGTGTTAATTGCTCATAGGAGCTCAAATGCTCAAGCGTCTGCACACGGGGAAGAGAAGAGAGCGTTACTAGGAGAGTGTCCTCCGGAGGGACTTTAATGACGTGACTCACAGCAAGCATCTGCATATGACGAGCGGGTATGCAGAAAGCGGGATGCGTTATGAGTTGGTTTCCAGTGCGAAGTGTATCTCGTGAGTGTATGATGCTCACATTTCACGGAGTCACTGGGGGGTCCGCGTAGACGTGCCAGTTTCCGTTGATGTGTGTGGAGGGTTGAATCATGGCTAATTCTCTGCACACGGGGCGGTCGATGACTATGCAGTGCGGTGGTGGCTCTGCGAAAGAGACGCACTGAGAAGTGGAGAACTTCAGGTCATAACGGACGGAGTGTAGGTATCTCGTGCGACATATCCTGTCGAGAACCACTCCAAAGTACTATTGCGACTTCATCTCGACTCTGCTATGTGGTATCTGCGCATATGCGTAGCGTACTCCTCAGAATTCAAGCTGCACCTTGTCCTGCATATATGTGTATCTGTATGTCTCGCCACCTCTCTCCTGTCTCTCTCCCCGCTTACATCGTGTGTACCCACTACAGAAACACCCGTGTGCGTATGTTCGATTGGGGCATACCTGACTTCACAGGCACAAAAATATACGTCTGGCCAAGCAGCGGCAAGTGGGGTGAGTAGCGCCGATGTATGCTCAAGAGGATCTGCGTTTGCATCTGGTTTCGTGTTCCTGTGATCCGCACTACCGACACTTCTTCGGTGGTGCCTACGGGCGGGCTCTTCGCCGGCGTTCCGACCGAAGCCGCGGCGGCCGCAAGCACAGCACCGGTGGCAGCAGCAGGAACAGCATACCGGATATGAGAGCGGCTGACAATATTACCAGTCACCCCGCCAGTAGCTGTCCGTCAGCTGCACGTGGCTTCAGCGCCGAAGCAGCTACGGCGCGAGCACACGTTGTGCGTGTGCTGTCGCCGCTCCCGTAGAAAACCTGCTCCTGTCCCCTCCAGCGCTACATGTGTACTTCCGTGTACTTCTTGATTTTGGTCATCCCTGCTTCCTTTCCCCGGATTCCCTCGTCGCGCACAAACCGTCGACTGGACTCTTGGACAGCTCAGCAGCCGCAGCCGGTGGAGTCGGTGCCACCGCAGCAGGGTATCAGCAGTCGCCCAACGACGGACTCAACAACGCACGCGGCTAGCTGAAGACCCCGTGCACCGTTCGTTGAAGTGGATTTGTACGAGGAAGCCCTTCAAGTTACTGAAGCCTTTATACAAGTTGTTGGCGTTTACTCGTGTTCCGCTCGGTATCATTTTGAAGGCTGTGCTAAGCTCAAGAGCTACCTGGAGCATCCGGAGGGCTTTCAAGCGCATTCTGAATACTGGCTGTGGTACAGAAGAAACGATTTGAAAAACTTCTACGCTACTGTTTCGAAGTATAGGAAGCACCGTCCCTCTTGCTGACACTCTAACGTGCACGTTCTGTGTGTTTCCTCAGTATGTGTAGCCGCAATCACCGCAGCAGGTCCAGCTACCCCGCCGCTCCTTTACTGTGGCTACACCGTTCTTGTTGCCGCAGAGCGATCCTGCGCTCCACGCCTGAAAGCAAGCACAGTCTCTTTACCAGCGACCAAACACGAATCAGAGGAGCGGCAGAAGCAGCGCCGAAGGCCTCACCAGCAAAAACTGCAGTAGCACAACGGCACCAGCCGAGGAGCGACCAGAAACGGCACCGGCACCAGTAGCTCAAGCAGCAGGACAAGCATGGTCAGAGAAACGATAACTGCAGCAGCCGGAGGCACAGCTAGAGCACCAGTACGTGCTCGCGCCACCCACAGTGGCCGCCCCAGTACGCACAGCTGCAAGCGCGTCACCAACATGAGCAGCAGCAAACACCGCAAGAGCAGGACAAGAATTGCATTAACCCCCTGAGCCGACCCCCTTACCTCTTTGTCTGTCACGGCTGTTGACATACGTGCATTTATATGCATACACATGTGGATCACCTCTGCCCATGTATGTGGTTAGCGCTGTAAGTAGACACACACGTTTGCGTGGACCTAAACGTCGGGCGTCTAACTCCATAAAGATCCGCTGCAGCATTACCAAAATATGCAGAGTCGGAGAAAATGTACGCTGGTGTGTATACAAGTCGACGTATCCGAACTACTGCTGCAGTACAGTTTCTCAGTGTCTTTGCTTGCATGTGCGACGTGTGCGCACACATACCTCCTGCGGGAGAGGGCTGCTGAAGCTTTTACTGACCGTACCATCAAGAACAGCTGCTGGTGGTTCAGACGGAACTCATCTCAGTCCCCGCGGAAATCTCCCGTCGATTTGTGGCACCGCCAACACAGCGACGAGATGCTTTTCGACAGCACCAACAGCTACCGGTTTACGACAGGACGACCAGCTGCACGGCAGCGCAGCATCAGCAGTCGCAGCAACAAGGGGGCCGCCGCTTCAAGTTTCCTTATCGGCAGCAGCGTAGCAGTGGCGAACGCGCAGGATCAGCCAGTTCAGAAGCGTCAACCACGTAGAGCGTTTTTAAATGTGAAAGAGGTGCAGCAGCGCACGCTCTTCAGTCACATGAGCCAAACAAACCACATTGAGTCAGATGTGTAATTGTAGGTAGATTCGTGCGTACTCGTAGACGATAACACTCCACAGGTAGAGCTGGAGACCAGAGCAGACACTATTGCGGTCACCAGATAGTGCAGGCCGAGAAACATGATTTTTCCGGTTGTGCGTATGATGGGGAACACCGACGGCTCCACCGTTGCAGGTACAAAGTTTCAACAGAACAGCAGAAGGGTAGGTCGACCGCCTCAGCACCGGAAGGCGCCGCTGCGGTAACGACAGTAGCAGAAAATTTCAACAGAAACAGCAGCGGCAGGAGCAGCACCGTATCCCGGCAACAATAGCAGCAGGAATCAGACCCCAGTAGAAGCGGCACCAAGACGTGTAGGAAAAGAAACGACGCAGCAGCAGAGTCGCAACACAACGGCAGCAGTAGAACAGGCCAAACATCAGCAACAACGCTGTGATACAAACAGGCAGAGGCCGCTCCTGCAGCTGCGGGCTACTCTGAGTGCCTCAGAGGAAGCGGCTCTTGCAATACACGTAGAGCAGTCGTGGCAGCCAGCAAGACACGGGGTAGCACAAAAACAGCAGCAGTGGTAGCAACAGTATAATACTGGAGCGGAAAGTACCAGCTGCATGACAAGCAGCTGCGCGGGCAGCAGCAGCATCAGCAGCAGCAAGACAAGGAGAGTCGAAGAGCCAGCGGCAACACGACTTACTGGTGTAGACACTATACAGAAGGCGAGAGAGGCAGCAGCAACGACGGACTGTCCTGTTGTTGGTCTGATACACGAATCAGCGACACCGCGGCGTCCACGCACATCCATACATGTATTTACACGTGTGTATATATATATATATCGTGTAGGTGCATATCTGTATCCATCTCGCGCTCCCTCATTCACTTGGTATGTACAAGTCTATACACGTGTGCTTCTGTGTATGAGCATACCGTGCCGTCGGCTGCACCGATTTGTCTTCGTCGTAGCCCCCACGAGGACACGGGTCTGTGGACGCTTATGTGGAGGAGCAGCTTTTGTCGTGTGGTGTTTGCTATCTAATTGAAACGCATCTTTGAAGACACGTGTAGCGGTTTACTAGAAAAGGGCGCAAAGCCTGCGGTCTCCTCCCATGCAGACGTGTGCGCATGCGGTACGCGTAGACTACTTGGATGTAAGTTTTTCTGTGTGCCTGCGTCTGTCACCATGTCTATATATAGGTAAACTATTTAGGTGTACGTGTAGCTGTCTGCGTGTATACAAGTGTACACATATACAGAAGTACGTACTGATGTATATGCATGCACAGGCAAGCACAGGCGTGTACACTTTTATATTTTTGCAAAGAGTACAAGTTTCGCTACTTGTCGTGAGGGCAGACGTTTATCAGAATGTTCAGCCGAATCAACGGCTCACTTTCAGGTGAAAACCTCACTAGATGTTGCACGTTCATGATAGATGTGTACTCGTATATACGTATTTATTCAAGTAAAAAGAAGTTATTTGTATTTAGAGATGAAGAAGTGTGACTCCGAACGTTTAGATGGAGGAACGTAAGCACACAACTTTATATATATATATATATACACCGTGTGGACACACATGTTTACATATGCATATGTGTGTGTACCTATGTATTTTAAACAAAGACATCTGGACGTAGGAATGGACAAATGTGGTTCCGGGCGTATAGAGGGAGGGGCCCACCCATACAACTTCCTGTATGCGTACACCGTGTGGGTACAGAGATATGCGTGCGTGCGTTAAGCCCATGTGACGGTCATGGTCGTCACCTCGTACAGTTAGAAAGAAGGAAGGCAGACGGCAAGTTACGTCAGCAGCTTGTGTGCGCGCGAAACTCTCTGCCGTATTACAGCAGCAGCAAGTAGCAGCCGCAAGATCGGGCAGCAGCAGCAGGAGATAACTGCAGCCGCAGCAGGCTGCACAAGCAGCAGCGAGAAGAATGGACGCTATGCAGGAGCAGATAGAGTCAGAGTGGGTGTTAGCGAAACTGCTTCGGGGGGGCCGGCCACGCAGGGGAACAAGTCGCTTGCAGCAAAGAATAGAAACCGATTCTGCTAGGCGGCACGCACAACTGCGGCACCGGCAGTGCCCGCAGCAGCAGCGGCACCAGCAGTCTGACCAATGGCTACAGGACTCCAAACGGCAGCGGCGGTCCCTGCAGGAGAAGCCAGGACATCTGCGACAACAGCATCGAAAGCACCACCCCAGCAAGCAGCAGCAAGCAGAGCGGCAGCCAGGGTCACCCCAGCAGCAGCAGGATGCACGGCAGCCACAGCAGTCTCGTTTGCAGCAGGGCCAACAGCCGAAACTGTTAGATCGGCCGCAGCACTACGACCAGCGCGAGCGCGGTCGACAATGCTGGCAGTGGGAAGAATGGCAGCAGCAGCCGCAGCAGGCAGAACAGCGGCAGCAGGAGGCCAAGCAGCAGTGGGGAGAGCCGGGAGCCGGACAACAGGAGACGACCGGGACAGGAAGGTCGACGCAGCAGCAGAGCACGTGCCGTAGGCATCTCCTTACTACTAAGGCTTGGCAGCGACGAAGCAAGCAGCGGCCGGCGATGCTGCGGCCGCAGGAGTCGCGGCGACCTCCCGAGACGCGGCCGCAGGATAAGCAGCAGCAGCAGAAAGAGGAAATGCGGAAGCAGCAACAACAACAGGCTCAAGGTGCTTTCTACCAGCTGCAGAAGGAGCAAGGACAGGCGAAGCAGCACAACACGGGGACAAACATTGTCGGAAAAGAAGTTTGGAGTGATTGGCAGGCGACAGAGCGGCAGCAGACGTACAGTGAGAGAAGTTCTGCTCCTGTTCTGCAGGTCAAGCGCACTGCTTGTGTTAGAAAGAAGCTGGTAGCGAGATTAGCAACGGTTTGCCTAATTTATCTGTTCTCTAGCGACCGGCAGCTACCTCCTGTACCTCTTTACAGAAACCAGCAGCAGCGTCAGCCGCAGAGTTGGGAGCTGCACCAACGGCAACAACCGCAACATCATCAACAGAGAGAGGGGCAGCTTCAGGCGCAACAACAGCAACAGGCAAAGCAAGTGCAGCAGCCGCTGTGGCAGGGATGCTGGAGGCAGGTCCAGCAACAGCAGCAGCAAAAGTGCAAGACAGAGAACGAGCAGCGGCTGCACGAAGACTTATCATCCCAGTTGCTGAAGAGAACCGTGTCGGCCGGTCGCTTTCGTTTAACCACACTGCTCGACCTTTTTGCAATTGAAGGCGCCTATTGCTTCGAACAGAAGGGCGAGGGGGCAAGGAAGCAGCCACAACAGCAGCCGGCGGGACGGCAGGCAAAGACAATAGTGTACATGTGGCTCATCCAGGACCAACTGCAGCAGCACGTAGAGCAGCGGCGAATCGCCCTCCTCCAGCACCACCAGCAGGAAACGCGACACCTGCGGGATATGCGGGGTAGGAGCAGGGGAGCCGACGGGGTCACCGCCATCACCGATTACCTCTCCCTGTCCACTGGTGAATTCACGCGCAGCAACTCCGGCAGGCTGAGCAACAAGAACTCCGATAGGGGCAACAGCAGCAACAGCGTCATCCGCAGAACCGGCTATAGCAGCGTAACTGAAAGTGAGAAGAGGCTCCACGATGATGAAGAAGGCAGAAGCGCCGACGCACGTGGTCAGGAGGTCCGCAGAAATTCGGACGCAGATTTGTCTCGCCGCGGAACTCCTTACGGAGGAAAGGCGACAGAAGCGACTGCAACAGCACGTCACGCAAGGGCGGCAGGAAGAGAACCAACTTCACGAGAGAGAAACTGGACAGAACGAGACGTAGCGGCAGCGGCAAGAGCTGCGGCGTCGGCGAGAGGAGCCCCAGCAGCAAAGAGAGCAGCAGGAGGTGGAACAGGCGCCCCAGCCGCAGCAAGCGATACCGCAGCTGGAAGCAAGGCTGAGACACCTCTTTCAGAGAAAGGGGCAACAAGAAGAGCAGCTGCAGGAGTAAGAGCACAAGCAGACAGCAGCAGTGCAAAGTATCCAGCAGCAACTGTGGCAGCAGCGACAGAGAGGCGGCTTCAAGGAATTCCATCAGATTGGGAGGCAGGAGCCGAGCCAGTGGAAGACGCAGTTACGAATCGGGTGGCGAAAAGGAGTGCCTCAGCAGAGAGAGACACGCAGGCAGAAGAGAAGAAAGCGGCCAAATACGACGAGTCAACGGATGTCGGAACAACAGGAGAAACTGAAGTTACAGCGAATCAGACGTTAGTCGACACTGCAACCGCTGTCACCTCGTCGAGCGCTGAGGCGGTAGCTGCCGGTCGCCAATGCTCCGGAGAGCGTTTGCGGCACCAAAGAAGAAGCAGGCTGCAGGTACCCTGGCGTGAAGCAGCAGAGATGCAAGCTACCTGGGGCCGCCGGTCTCCTAAGCGTACAGGGGAACAAGCAGCAGGGGGAGGAGAGGCGAGCGAGGGTGCCGCCGTTGATCACGCCAGCAGCAACAGCATCGGCGAGAAATGCCCGCCCGACGGAGATGCACCCAGTGACACCGATCTTCGCGAACGCAGCGCTGATGCATGGAGGAAGTTCAGAGAAATTCGGGCACTCGGCGGCGCAAGCCTGCGTAAGACGTAACGCAAAACCAGACACATCCGCACGCGTGCGTGTCTCGACACATATGTCTATATATACATACCTCTGTATTCATGACGCACATATGTACATATATATATATATATGAGTTTATATGTGAGTCTATATGTAGTTGCCTGGTGCTTGCTCCGATATACATATATATACATATATATATACACGTATACCTGTGGACTGTACATATGCAGAGGGAGGAAGAAGAGTTACAAGGTGGAAGAAGAGACTCGCTTTTGGGCGGCGGCTGCGTACGCGTGTGCTTGCTCGACTTGCATATACATATGTATGTGCATATCAGGCGTGGACGAGTTCATGTGGATACGTAAATATGCACGTGCATCTATACGTATACGCCTTACGGAGAGACAGACAGGAAAGTAGTTCAGCAGCGTCAAAGCCACGCACATTAGTGCATCAGTGCTACCTCCTTCTGCAGTTCATGATAGTCTTCGACAATGGCCCACACCATACGTACACCGGTACGTACCGGCGCACGTGTAGATTGGAGGAGAGGCAATTTATACACTTACGTATATTTATGTATATATACGTGTGTAAAACCGTGTGTATGCAGAAGTTCATCTACATATATACAGTCACGTATGCTCCGTTGTATACTTGTGTCTATCTCCTACGTCCGCGTGTATACTGGAGGAGACACGTTTTATACATATATATGTATACGTGTATATAAAACCGTACGCGTATGAGTGGGCATCCACATACGTACATGTGTGCCCCTTTGTACAGTGGTGTCTACATACTTAGTATGTATGTATGTTGAGCGTAAACCACGCTCAAGGGCAATCATATATCCATATTCAAACGTTGGTGTATTCATACGTCCATAAGTACGTATATATATACATATATATGTATATGTAAGTATATACACATATATGCATATTCTTACATAGACATATACACAACATATATACAGATTCATATATATATATATATATACATGTATACACATGCATGCATGCCTGCACCTTCAGATAATCTCTTTAACGTGTAGGGCTGCGAACGTGTGTCATGTTGCTTTCTTTTTTATGCGATGGCCACGGCCTGTGTGGAGCTCTACTACCGGATCTCTCACTCCCCATCCTGCTTTCCCAAGTTTTCTTCAATACGGAAGTAGACACGTTAGCGCTCTCCGCGCTCGTGTACAGCCATCTGTTTTTGTGTGCCTGCAGAGGTACACACAGGCATATAGACGTAAATAAGTAAATGTGTATGTATATACATGTCTATGTAGATAGGTAGACAGATAGATGCATGCACAAGCAGAGGCTCTGAGACGTCTTCTTATATCGCACTACTTCGGCGCGCTTCGACGTGTATGGGGTGCGCTTGACCGTGCGTGCCTGTAGTGCTGTGTACCGCTTTCTTTTTATTGCTACTCTTGCAGGCGCTGCCCCTCTGGCTGCGCTGCTTCTCTTGCTGTGAGCTGCTCTTGGTGTGCTGAGGCTGGTGCTGCTGTGCCGATGTCGTTATTGCACCGGTGCCGTTATTTTGCCGGTGCTGCTGTTGCTGCTGCGCTAACGTTGATATTGCCGCTTCACCGGTGCTGCTGTTACTGCTTCACTGACGCTGACACTGCTGCTGCACGGGTGGTGCTGCTGCGGGTGCGCTGACCCTGGTGCTGCTGCTGCACTGTTGCTGATGCTGCGGTTCGGGCGGTGCAGCTTCTGCTGTCCTGGTGCTGGGTCCGCTCTTCTGCGATGGTGCTGCTGTTGTTGCTTTGTGGAAGCCAGTGGTGTTGCACTGTTGCTGTTGCGGCTGTGCGGCTATTGTCGCTTGTGTGCATGCGTTACCCAGCAATAATAAGTGAGCGAGCTTTGCGAATGAGAAATTCGCTGTGGGATGAAATCGTCCGCCAAAACGGTCTCCGATCTCACGTAAGCACGTCGAAACCCTACACTCACGGGCAGTACTAGCTTAATATTACTATGTGCTTTTCTACTACCACTACGACTACTACGACTATTGCTACTACAGCAACTGCTACTACCATTACCTACAACTACTGTTACGCGTACCACGTATTTTTTCCATTTCTGCTAATACTCCTGCAAATAGTGCTGCTCCTCCGACTGCTAGAACCTAATACTCATACTCATACTACTACTATTACTACTACTATTACTACTACTACTACTACCACTACTACTACTACTACCAGTACTACCACTACTACTACCACTACTACTGCTACTACTACTACTGCTAAGACCTACTACTACTACTGCTACTACTACTACTAAGACCTACTACTACTACTACTATTACTACTACTACTACCACTCCAAATAGTACTACAACTGCTAATACTACTATTACTGTTAGTGGCACATTTTCGAAAATATCTGGGAGACCGCTGCTCGTGCCAGTACTACTGCAAATATGGCAACCACGACTCCTGTTACTATAAACACTACTACCAGCTCTAGTTTTACTGTAACTAGTGTTACCGCACGACATTGAAAGCAAGTAGTTGCTGAGGTAAGAAAATTATAGTAGACTGCTTCTCAAAAGTACAATGTCTCATGTATTACGATGTGGAGAATTTACTGTCATGGCAGTCCAGATATTTTGTGTATGTGCTACATGTAAAGCACTGCCGTTGAGACTTGCAGCAAGACTACAGCAGAAAGTTACTTCCACTAGGGGTCCTCTGAACCTGCTGCTACCGCAGTCTGTTGCACTTTTTGTTGTCGAAGACTGTTTCATTCGAGTCGTAGTGCAGCTACTCCGACCACGACTGCTGATAAAACGGCGACTACCTGTAGGACTAGTCGTCGCATAAGAAGCCTTCCTACTCCTGCGGCTTCCACCCTCACTAATGCTGCCGCTCGCAGCGCTGCTGCTGCTTCTTCTCAGTGCTGCTGCTGTTGCTGCTTCTTCTCAGTGCTGCTGCCGCTGTTTATCGCAGCCCTGCCGCTGCTTCTCCCAGCAGTGCTGCTGCCGTTTATCCCAGCCCCCCTGCTGCTTCTCTCAGTGCTACTGCAGCTGCCTCACTACTCTGGGCAGTGCGCGTATGACTCTCGCCGCTGCTGCCTGTGCTCTGAGACGACCACTCTTTTCATGAACAGCAACACCACCCCTTTCCACACACAGTCGGCTCTGCGTTGGCGAACCCTTACAACTTCGCCGAGTGCAGCGTCGCGGCGGGTAGCCGATCTGAAAGCCCAGGCTTTATGAAGTCTACTTCAGCGTACAGGAAGATAGAAGCACACGCAGGCTGCTCCTGTGTGCACTACTGTACACACACGTGGAATCTGTTCCTGTGTGCGGTTGTACGGCCGACGCTGAGAATTCATTTTGATGGAAGAAAGGCGTTGTCTTCCGCTCTCTGCATGCAAACACTCAGGCGCATATGTGGCACTCTGCCGTCCCGGGGTTCCTTCCAGCACAGGAGGAGGCCTGTGTCACCCCGTTCTTGTGCGCACACACAAGACAGTTAATGGCGCGTCAAGCAGGTCCCACTCCCCCAGAACATGCGCTGGAATATGTCGTTGCATGCAACAAGCAGCAGAGAACTGTCCGCACTTGGCGCCTGGCTGAAAAAGACGCGCAGTTTTCCAAGCTGAAGGCCTTGTAGACAGAAGGATACGTGCTGTAATGTGTGCAGACAGTCGGTTTGCTTCCTCGCTTGCACAGAGAGACAGACCTGTCTTTTCCTGGTATTCTTCGTCGTCCACGCGTACGTGATGAGGATTACCTCGACACACCGAGCCGGTAGTTACCTCAAGCCGAAGCAACTCTGTCTCTGACATATCTCCTTGCGGATCATCCGAGCAGAGAGGGCGCAGTTCCTTTTCTTGACCGATGAATGCACTGAAGACGCGTTTTCCGTTGCTCCGGCTGCTGTCGGTGCTGGTGCAGACTCTGGGGGAGGTAGCTGCCGTCGTGCGGTCACAGCGCATGCAGCTGTTGCTGCTGCTGAAGAATGTCCAGGTGCTCAAGACGCTAATACGCGCCGGCAAAATTCGAGTCTATGAAGTCCTCGACCTGGCGCGGGTCACGGCGTTGCAGCATGCCGGTAAGGTGGTGGTCACCTGTCACGTCGAAATGGACAGGAAATATCTGCCTGCCGTGTGTGCAGTCTTTCTCGCCTGTGCGCAATGGAGTGAAAGATTACATTTTTGTGCCATTGCACTCTTAGTAGCATTCTCAGACAGCAGTTGAAGTAGAAAGAACTTTCTCTGGCGGCGCAAAAACGTTTCTTTTCTATCTGAGATCGTCACTGGTTGATGCTTTCTTCTCCACAGGCAACTACCTGTGCACTTTCTCTTCACCGGGCAATCAAATGAAGAAGCGTCACACATTTCTTTTGTCTGCAAGGGTCCTGCGTGTTGCCCCGCCCGCTCTCAGACCTGTGTGTTGTTGTGTGTGTTTGTGTGTGTGTGTGTGTGTGTATGTGTGTGCATCCATACGTATATATATATATATACAATACATGTGTGTGTGTATTTGGTTCTGAATAGTCAAGTGTAGTGGGTATATGCAGTTAGACATATATGTGGATTGTTCTGCCATGACGTTCCTGCGGCGCTTTCGGTCTCTCTCTGTCTCCGTCTGTTCGTGCATACCAGAGAGATGTCTTGCACGTGTCTGTGCTGCTCGATGCAACCCTTCGGCTGCTGGCGTTGTAGCTTTTCGTGTTCCGACGGCCGCCCCTGTTGTTTCTACTGCTGCTGACGCTGCTGTTGTCGTTGCTGCCACTCGTATTGCTGCGGTTGCTCTGTATGTGTGTAGCAGCAGTGCTGCTATTACTGCCCCTCGCGTTGCTGCAATTGCCAGTGCTGCTGCGGCTCCCCGGGTGTTCCTGCTGCTGGCGTCCGTGCTGCTGCTGTGGCTGATAGTGAGAACGCTTTTCCTGGCGGCGCGCTCGTTGTTCTCAATCCTGCTTCTTGTGCACGTGTTGCTCTTGGTGGTACTGCTGCTGCTGCGGGTGCTGCTGCGGGTGCTGCTGCGGGTGCTGCTGCTGCTGCTGGTGCTGTGATGCAGCGGAGTGGACGGACCGACTGAGCACGCTTCGAGATCGGCTCAATGAAACCGTTGGGGATATTCCGCTGATCACGGTGATGGAGCTGCACGAAGCATCAAAAGATTTGAAGGAAGAATTTGAAGCGGTGCTGCTCCATAGGAAGTTCGGCAGCAAACTCAGGCAGGTCGAGCTGCAGATCGGAAGTGACGCTGCGCGCATTCGGCAGGTAAGATGAAGCGTACGGGGCATCTGCAGCGCACGCGTTTGCCACGTACATGTATGCGTCACTCGACTTACTGTCCATATATAAGTCGATACAAATGCAGAAAAATGTGTACACGAATCGGCTTCCACGTTTACGTGTATCTTAAGTACATGTGGCCACACTCATGTATATATATATATATACTGAATATATGTACACATGTATGAACCTAGAAATAAACGTAAGTGGATTTATATTTGTAATTACATAGCGACGTGTACAAGTAAACATATGCGTCTACACGTACGTACTGATGTGTGTGTCTAGGGGTGTCCAGATATGTGGATCTGCACAACATCATGAAAATAGGCAAGCAATTCGCAACATACAGGGACATACAGAGCCGTGCGCAGAGCGTGAAGGGATGTCCCGAGGGACTCTACATGCATCATAACGCGGGAGTCATTGCATGTATGTGTTGTCAGATATTGGATATGTGTATGTATATATATGTATATATGTATATGTTTAGATGTGCACACGTATATGCCCATCCTATATATGTATGTCCAAAATATATATATTATCTTCCCTATGCATACACATAGATATATATATATTCAAAAATGTGACCTGTACTTATATCTCTTCATACATATCTGTGCATGCGTGTGTGTGTCTACATACATCGTCTCGCCCATATATGCGCATGTACACTCTAGTTTTGTATTCTTGCACGAGGAGGCGCACATGTGCAAGTTCGGCTACATTGATAACGTGATTCGGGCACAAGTACGTTCGTTCATGCAAACGCTGGGGAGAAAGCCTCTGCGCAGACAAGGCAGATGTAAGGGCCCGTAAGTCCGCTCAGCGGCGTCGCCAGTGCAATGGCCAGTGTCTGAATGGCCATGCATTTCTTAAGCCGATCGTGATGACGCATGTACCTGATCCTCTGTCCACCTTCACGCTGTACACACGTGTCCGTATGCTCCATTGTCTTCCGAGCTGCCTGGCTGTTTCGACACGTGCATATACCTACGTGCCTGTATCTATACAACTCTGTCTATATCTATCTATATATATATGTATATATATACATATATATGCGTATGCACATACGTATATATGTATATGCACGCACATCCGGTACTTAGGACGTTCGCTAGCTTTCTCCCTTTTTCTCTCTCTGCAGCGCACATATCTGTGTGCTCCGTGATCTTTCAAGCTACATGCCTCTTTCGATCCCTCTACGAGTCTACACGTCTAGATAGACCTCTACGTATATGTGTCTATCCGCGTATCCGTTAACTATAATAGCGAGCAGCTTCGTCTGTCCCTGTCTGTGTAAACAGGCTTCTCAACCGTTTGTATGCTCCGTCCAGACGAGTGGAGTGCGCGAACGACTCTGTAGAGAGTACCTATCCGCCTACGGAGGTACACTTATACAAAATATCTGCTGACGGTCTCGAGTTGTATAGCAGGTGCTTCCAGTGTCGTTGCTTCTACAATTACATGTGTCAGGAGCTTCTGCTCTTTGTCTTTTTATATATAGATATATGTATACGTTTATGAAATATCACGCGTATCATGTCACTCACCCACCCTGCTGCCTCCTTGCAGTGTCAATCCGTGGCCCGACGCACACGTCTGCGTTAAAAAATTTGACTCGTGGGTTTCTTGGCTCCTGCTCGAGCGGCGTCTCATTGCAGTCCCGTCCACGTGCCGCCTCTCTCTCTGTGCCTGTTCGTCTGCTGCCGCACCTCTTCTTCTTTCGTACGCAACAAAGACGAGAACCACTTCGATTGTCTTATATCCTCCCTGTCCTCTTTTTCGTCGTCTTCGTCTCCCACGTCTGCTTTCTCGACTGATGACATTTATCCGTTTAAAGTGCTGTCTTCACATGTGCTGTCCACCCATCTCCCAGCCTCTCATTGTCCTGCATCCTGCGTTGCTCTCTATCGTTCTTCGTGCTGGATGTCCGTCTCGTTTCCCGCCTCTGTCGTTCTGCTGTGTGCTGCTCTGCGCAGCTTGGGACGACTGTGGAACTCCTGCAGGCGCGAGTGCGGGCGTGGGCAAACAGCCTGCGGTCGCTGGCGGGGCGGTACAACAGAGCCGCCGACGAGGTGCAGGGGCAGCGCCTGCAGCAATACAGGGAAGTGGCGACGGAGCAGATTCAGCAGAAATCTCGAGCCTTCGCGCACTTCCTAGCCACGCCTAGCATCGATATTCTCTGCAGAGAGTATCTGCTGCAGCAGACGCTATCCGATTTTGCGACGACAGACGTCAGCATCATGGACGCAGCTTTGTGGCTGGCAGGCCAACCGGAACGTACCGTGCCTGCGCAGACTCTCGTCCGCAATCTCCTCGGCAGCCTCAGTGCCGTCGCGGGCACGTGGGTTTTGTAAGCCAGATACATAGAGATCGATAGAGAGAGAGACAGGAAAAAGCCGAAGGCCTCACGTGACAGAAGAAAAAGGAAGGAGAGGGACGCTTCGTTTGCTCCTTGGGAACACAGGACAGGCAACACACAGATACAGACATAGCCACGCTTCACAGGATGTCAACATGGGGACACCTAAGAATAGGGACAAATGCACACTCGCGAAGCGTACAGCGAAAACGATCTGCAGACCTGTGTCGGTGGGTGTACACGCATGTGTAAACATGGGTAACGCAGCTGGGTTGCGGTGACCTCACATTTATAATATGCGTATACGTTATTGTCAGCTGTAGATATGTAGGCGTTGTGTAGATTCAGAGTAGGGGAAAAGCACGTGTGTGTGCACCCGAGTCCTACATATATGCGTAGGGGTGGGTATATGTGATAGACGTAGGAGCTCGTGTCTACCTCCTATTCACACGTACGTAATGAACACACATATATCCACGTGTGTGTGTATACACTCGAACGAGAAAATAATATGTCCCTCTATACCGAATGTACACATCACGCCGTAAGCTGTAGAAGACGCATGTATCCACGTGTGTGTGTATATACGGAGCGAGAAAACGGCATGCCCTTCTCTACCGATATGGAAGCCGCGCTGTAAAACGTAGTAGACATCCCTAATTCGTGAGAGGGGAGAGGCCCGCGCACGACTCTGTGCACAGAGGCATGTGGCACCCCGCCGCGCGCACAGAGTTGACACCGCTACCAGGCCCGCGGGGCCGGGTGACCGGCGACGCCCAGCACTGCGGTAGCAGACACACACACACACAGCCGTAGTGATATCTACAGCTGAGGGTGATGTACACGCATATTATATAGACTTAGGTCAATTCAACCCAGCTGCAATACGCATGTGTAGACATAGGTATACACTCACCAACACAGGTCCCGCAGATCGTTTTCCCTGTTGGCGCCGTGAGTGGCCCGGCCTTGGGGGAGAGGGCGCTGCATGCAAGGAGGGAGATGCACGTGCACACAAGCAGACCCTGGGGGACCTCGTGAGTTACGACAGAGAGAGTCCCGTGGCCATGGAGTGGTGAGGGCACGGCGCGAAAAAGAAGAACCGCAACAGTGTTCCAGACAATCGCAGTTGGTACACTCAGCGGAAGGCAGACGTAGGGAGAAAGAAAAGATGATGAGAAAGACTGAGAGAGAATTACATAGGGTTGTGCGGCATTAGTGCAGGAAGGTCGTACATCAAAGAACGGTTCGAAGTGAAGAAGAAAAAGAGAGACATGCACGCGAGCGTATTCAAAACAGACCACACAGAAGGAAAGGAGGAGCACGTTGCCGGCGCATGATGCGCAGGTGACTGCGCCGGCGCTTGTGCCGCGGTGGCTGCCTGCGCCGCATAGATAGCCCTCTGGTAGAATACTGACGAAGGGGAAAACGCTTGTGTACATACTCGTATGGGTCCTACACGAGACTGGGACGTGCAGCGGGTCGCTGCCGTGTACGTACATCCATGGATAAAAATTTGGGCGGTGCCTTAGACAGCGACTGCGGCTTTGACGCGTGCAGCCGTGGCTTTTTTCGTCTCTCCTCTTCTGGGCACATTTGTTGACACAGGAGGCTCGAGAAGGCGTCAGGGTGGACCCCCTGCATGCAAGCTTACACGTGTATGTGTAGGTACGTATATGTGTATATTGGGAGAGAGAGAGATAGGGAGACGTATCTGTATCTGGCTGTGCGTGTGCATCATGAAGGTCGGCTCAAACGGCTGGCATCAATACTGAGCACAAGGTCAAAATGCACAGGTGCTCCCGCTGTTGACGTGACTGCATTCGTCCCTGCATAGATAGACTGATATACGTATATATATATGTAAATATGTATGCCCGCGTACATAAAGAAGTGGGTGGACGGACATATACACGTGTAGACGTCTGTGGACCGAGAGGCACGTGACAGTCCACACGTCTCTGTCTCTCTCTCTCTGTCTCTATGTCTCTCTCTATGTATATATATATGCATAGGTATATGTGCGATTATGGGCGAAGTACTGCAACTGCGTGTGCTCCTGCAGGGAAGCAGTGTTTATAGTCACACCACCGACGAGCTCAGGGACTAGAATCGATCGCACGCGGCTGCATCTGCTGCCGTCAATCAGCAGTATACGCGTGGCTCTGCAGTCTCTGCGGCGCGTCGGTATCTCTCAGGCCTTCGTGCTGCTCAACGTGGAGCAGCTGTTTATTCAGAACCAAGTCGTTGCCTTCGACAGCGCTGGCAGAATAAAACCGTTCAGTTCCAACATCCTCCCAGGTGCGGCCTTCTGTCTGTGGCCTTTTCAGCTTGATCGACGTCCCCAGCCTCGCCGCCGTCAATATGCTCCGTGTGGTGCTTCTGCTGCTTACTGGTGTTGCACTTTTGTTTGCTGTTGTTGTGCACCTCGGTAGGCGTCTGCTGCTTCGGGTAGAGCTGCCGCTGTTGTCCGGCCCCGGTGTGCGGCTGCTGTCATTTGCTGCATCCGGTGCCGCTGGGGTGCTGCTGATCAGGCTGCTTCTGCTGTTGCGCATCTTCTACTCCGTGTTGAGTTACGCGGCTGTGCTGCGTGTGCGTCCACTGCTTCAGCTGCAGCTGCCGCCGCTGTCACTGCCGCTTTTTGGGCGCTGTTTCGTCTGCTGCTTGATCCGCTCCTGCTCCACTGCTACTTCCAAGCTGCTGTACTGTGGCGCATCGCCCTGCTCTTCTGCTGCTTCTAGTTCTCCTGCCCCTACCCGTTTGGTCAGCTGGTTCCCCGCGGCCTCTCGCGCCGATGGTCTTGCTGCTGTAGTCAGTGCTGCCGTTAATTGGCGGGTATTCAGCGAAAGCTCGAACTGTACGTACGAGGCACAAGCACATTGATTTTAAGACACACCCAGGCTTCAGGCGAACGCTTGCACGTGCACGACGCACACGCATGCAGATCATTGATGGGCGCGATGTACTAGAGGATGCACACACGCACAAAATACGTATTCTCCCCTGTCCACGTACATCACTCATGCATCTACAGCCGTGAGGGGAACCAGGCACCCAGTTTATTCGCTTTCTTAATCTGTGCCTTTATGGATCAGCAGCCATTAGGGTCACTTGTCGATAAAGCACAGGAATTCAGCACAAGGTCTGGTGTACGTCCCGTGCCCGTGCAGAAGGCTGCAGGGCGACGCATACGCAGACACATCCACAACACTCGAATTTCCCAGGGAACAGTTCACGAACGCAGACGTGGCATGTTGGGCGTATAAGTTACGACGTATTCTTCTACAGATGCGTATGCACGCTTGCTTGCGAGTGTCACGATTGCAGTTTTTGGCACAGTTATTGGGAGAAACTGCCCATCCAGGGCGACGTGCTGGGGGCGTGTCAGGCTATTGGAGGACGGGACCCACCGTATATGCAGTTTATGCACGCGTGCAGCGAACGCGTGAATGCGAAGGACTGTACATGATACGCAAAGGCGACGCAGGCCACGGGCAAAAACTGGAATGTTCGCCTATGTGTGTGCGCACTGGGCACGTCCAGCACCCTCAGCAGAGGCTGCCTGTACGCATGCAGCGCGCCCTCCGCTTTGATGCTGCTGTTGGTACAGTGCTGCTGCTGTTCCCGTACTGCTGCTACTGCTGCTGGTGTTCCCGCACTGCTGCTACTGCTGTTCCCGTATTGCTGTTGCTGCTGTTCTCGTGTTGCTGCTGCTTCTGCTGCCGTGCTGGTGCCTCTGGTGCCGTGCTGCTGCTGGGGCTGGTGGGACTGGGTTGTTGTTACGTGTACCGATTTCGTTGCTACTACTTGCAATTTTCTAGCAGCGGCTGCGGTACCTGGCGCTAGGGGTGTCAGCGAGGTTGACGCCGTCCAGCTGCACCTGCTGTGAATGCTCCGGCTGCTGCGGTTGACGCTGCTACTTTGACCGGTAGTTGAGACATTGCTGTGGGCGGCGCTGCTGCTGATGATGCTGCTGCTACTGCTGCAGTGCCAGCTGGGGAGGCCCACTCAGTCGTTCTGGCACGGGTAGAGGAGTATGGATATGCGCTAAAGCGGTCTTTGCTGAACTCGTCTGACAACAAGCTGTCACTGCAGCTGTTGAATGCGAAAGGAAGAAATGTGAAAGTGCTGATTGCATATTTGGGGGAACGGCCAGGTGAGAACCTCCACCACCTGCTGCTTTAAGGACGCAGCGTTGTCATTGTGCTATGCTCAACGTGCAGAATGGGCGCTCTGCTACTGCTGCCGTGCAGGGGGTGTGCCTACATCGCTTCTGCTGCTGCTGCTGCTCTAACTGCAGTTTCAGCACTGTTGCTGCTGCGGCTCTGCACGGCTCTGGACTGCTGCGCAGCCAACCGCTGCTGCTAATCTGCATGCGTTATGCATTTTTGAAACCCAGTGAGATACGACCACTGCTGAGACTCGGCTTGCAAGGCCGGTGCTAGCAACTTTGTGTGCGCGAGCACGTGGTAGTACTGTACGTGCTTCGTCGGCAAAAGCAAGCGTACTGGTGCTGTTGCTGCACTGGAGACTGTGTCCGTTTAGATGGATGCCAGTTCCTCTTCACACACAGGCACACAGCACTCCCTGCTGCTGCTGAATGTTCTTGCGCGTATGCAGGAAAAGAGCGCTGCTGCTGCTGCTGCTCTCGTGCAAAGCGATCACGCTGTTGCTGTTGGTGGGTCGCAGGGCCTCAGTTCCCAGGCGCTGCGTTTACTTCTTGCTGCCGCTGCTGAAGCTTCGCGTCGCTTCGGCCGTCTGCACTGCGTTTTTCTTGGGTGGCACGGCAGTAGTGCGCATTGTTCAATATATATATCACCAGAGCCAACGCTACTGCAACAGCCACGTCCTGCTACTGCTGCCAGTACCACAAGGACTAGTAGAGCGTCTCTTGGTGCCCCCAACCGCCTGCTAGTGGAGCCACCCCTACAGGAAGCAGCTCATCTATCAACCTTTCGAATGTATATTCTCCGTGTTCCTCCTTGCTGCTCGTCGTGTGCATTTACTGAGCCGCATCCGCTGCCTCTGCAGCAGCTGGCGTGAACTGCGGCCGCATCGCTGCTCTGCTCCTTCGCCTTTTTTGCTAGCTGGGACTGTGACGTATCTCCGCTCCTGTTGCTGCTGCACGCTTGCTGTTGCTTCAGGATCACGCTCTGCTGCAAGACGATGCTCTGGCGACTCCTTCACACTATTTGTGCCTGGTCTGCTGCTACTAGAGCTACGTTTTGAAGTAACGCCGTCTCTTCCCCCTTCTCGCTTGGGCCGCCACCTGCAGCTGGGCGTCCGACTGCTTCTTAGGCAGCATCTCCTTTGCAAGTTGTGCGGTGTCCCTCCGTCCAGCGTTTGCTGTACTTGTCCTGTTGCTGTGGTGGCTGCTGCTGCTGGGTTGCAGCTTTCCTAGTGGCTTGGCGTCCCGATCTTGCGGCTGCTGCAGATGCCGCTGTTGTTGCCGACCGTTACAGACGACAGCTGCTGATGCTGCTGTGGGGTCTACCGCTGGTGCTGTTCTGGGTGCCCTTCGTCTCGTTTTCCGTCGTGCAGCTGTGGCTTACGCTGCTGTTGCAGGAACTCCAACCTCCCGTGCCAGTCTCTGCTACGCCAATTGCAGTCTCTGTTCATTCCGCTGCTGGCTCTGCTTCTGCTAGTGCAGCGGTGTCCCCGACCGGTGCCGAAGCCGCTTTGCTGCTGCTGCGGTCCCTCGTGCTGCATGTGCAACACTCTCGCTTGTCAGTCTGCTGCGGCCGACGCTACTACTAACGGTGTTGCATCTGCTGCTGCTGCTCATGCTTTACTGGCGCCACTGGTGGGATGCCTGCTGCCGCTGTTGCTTGTCGTGCGTCTGTTGCTGCTGCTGGTGTTGCACGTGATGCAGCTTCTGGGTCTGCAGCGCTGCTGGTCCTGCTGCTTTTGGTGCCAGTTTTCTCTGCAGTGTGACGTGCCACTGCGGCCTCCTCGGATCCTCTCTGTGCGCAGTGACGCAGATGGAAAACGATACGCTGCTGAAGCCGCACTCTATCAACTACTCGAAAATGGCGGGGGCAACTGCAATGAGGTATCTTTCCCTGTTGCGCACGGCAACGCCTGAGGTGCAGCAACTGGTGACGCAGGTGAAACAGGAGCTGCGCTACTTCACGACGATGGAGCGCAGTTGCCGGCAGCCGATTATTTCGGCAAAGCTAACGCCTGGTCTGCGGCAGCTGCTGCAGATTGACCCTCCTCAAGGTGGACGTGCGAGAATCATCCCGGAATACAAAACGGCAGTGTTAACGGCATTCTCCAAGCTTAGTCTCCCTGCTCTCCCTCTTTCTGCTTTCTTCAGGTGAGAACGATAACACCTCCGTCAGCACGACACTAAGGATAGCAGGTGGTGTGCGACCCGTATGTCCAGGACCAGAAGCCTACGACTGACCACCACGGTCCGGTAGGGCGTTTAGGAATTCTTACGGCGCGTCAGAAAATATACGAATGTTTTCTTTTGCACGCGGCAGGTAACGTGAAGATGCAGCATTTATGCTCAAAAACAGGTGGCCCAGCGCTCACGTATCGATGACGTGCATCTAGTCAATGGGAGAGTGCTGCACGCCGAAGCGAGTACACGTACAGCAGAGGTTATGCAGAGGTGAGGACGCCCTTTTTAGACAACTGAGAAACAGAGAACGTAGTGTCGCATTTTCTGGCGCTGCTTTTCGAAGAAGGCGCTGCTGCAGAAACTCGCGGGAAGCGCCGGGCCTCGCCCCGGTGTGCCCCGGGAATCTTCGTATTTGTACGCAGGAGTTGCCCGCAAGCCAGTGCACTTGAGTGAAGTCAGGCATTTATCTGCGAGGTGCACAAACATCGCAGCTGCATGCACTGTTTACGTGCGCTGCCTGTGAAACGCTGCATGGCTTATAGAGGGGAGCAGCACTTTGCGTTTAGAAGTTCCGTGGAACGCTCATACGTGACCTCTCCACGCATTGTCTACGTAGAGTTGGTCTGCATGCAGAGTGCGTCCACGTGAATTGCCTGCAGCGTTTCAGCTGACAAATGCAACACCAGGCTAGTCTGCTAGACCGCTGGGCTAATAGACTGAAGATTTGGCGGCGTCGCTAGGCACGTGCACACGCAGACTTACATCTGTGAAGGTGAGGATGTGTTCGCGTGCGTGCGTGTCTGAAAAGACAGTTGTATAGTTGCCCATTTCTTCTAGATGCAAAGATATGTAGAGAAGGAGGGAGACACCAGGGGACTGCATATTCGGGATTTCGTTTTTCTTCACCACGTTTCAAAGAAGAGGGCGGAGGAGCGTCGTGGACCGTAGCCAAACTCGCATTGATGTACTTGTTTTTCGGAAGCTGTTGCTGCGTGTTTGCTTGTAGGTGGGACTCTCAACAGGTCAGCACGTTCACAAGTATACATATACGTATGCAGAGAGAGAGAGAGAAGGAGAGGGGGAGAGACACGTCACCACATGCAGGGATAGAAAATTCGATACATGAATGCACGTAACATGTACATGTGTGCATACAGTGATCACACATGCACATATAAAATATACGCACACACACGTACGTGTGACTACACGCATACACATATGTGTGCAGTTGGCGTGTACACAAATCTGTCGGCACAGCGGGAAAAATAGAGTAAAGGGTTCAGCTACGTAGAGACCCACGTAGAACTACGCCTCTACCATGTATCCACGAGCACGTGTCCACGCATGCGTTCCTCGTTCGTGGACAGTCCTGCAGGGGAACAAGGCGCGCAGGGAGGCTGACACAAGCGTGGTCCTACGTCGCCGCATGCGCTGCGACAATCATGCACACGTATACATAGATCATCTGCACGTGCAGGTCTGCACAAGGTGCCCAAGCACACGTTAAACGTAGACCCCCATAACCAAACTGCAGGCGTGTATAAATCCATGAAGTCACGCAGGAGAGCGTGCAGTCATCCAGCCGCGCAGGTGTTCACACGAAGAAGCTTCTCTACACTCACAGGCGCACACGCATAAACAAATATGGACGTGTGCGTACGTCACATTCCGTATATGCATGCAGCGCGTACAGCCATACGTGGAGTTACGCGAAGCCCCGACATTCCTGTGCGCACAGGACGTACGTACCCGTGCACTCACAGACACACTTACGTTTAAAGATGTGTGCATCCAGACATAACAACAAACCTGAATGCATGCGTACACATGCATGCACGCATGCGTCACACACTTGGCACACGTGCACACACGAATACTTTCACAGCGATATATACGCAGACATACGTAGGTAAATGTGTAAAAGCTCCATATGTACCACAGACCTTCGGTGTTGAAAATTATACATGTACGCTTCTATATATATATATATATATATATA
>KL647302.1:685448-700750 GCA_000727475.1 Sarcocystis neurona | reverse complement strand
CAGACATACGTAGGTAAATGTGTAAAAGCTCCATATGTACCACAGACCTTCGGTGTTGAAAATTATACATGTACGCTTCTATATATATATATATATATATATAGATATACACTTATAGATTGAAAGATAGATTCACATATCTCTACCGCCTCCAAGGCAACGCGCTTCACGCGCAGATGTACGGGCGAGTCTCTTTGTTGCACCTTTCTTCTTGTTGATTTCCGTTGACGTGCTACATCTGTTAACTTGAAGCCGCCCTGCTGCGGAAGTAAGCTGCGTCAGGTTAATACGACTCCCCACGCGTAAGCCGAAGAGAGCTGACCATCCCCGCAAGTGTTTACCAACACTCGTGCATGCGTTCTTCAGGGTTTCCTTGCTTCTTTTCCTCTTTTCACGAAAGGCACTTTGTCCTCCTGCGCACGCTGCGCACGAGTATGCTTTTTGATTGTGTGTCCCTTTTCTCCTTTTCTTTTGTGTTCTGTACGGTCCCTCTCTTTTTTTGTCGCGTGTGAGGTGTACAACAACACTCTTCTGTATCCGAAAGATACTAACGGCGTGCTGCCCGTTGCTTTCCTTATCTCTCTGCCCCCTCTTTCGTGTCCCTGCCTGCTCGTGTGGCCTTGCTGTGACGATGCCCGCAGGTCGTCTGTAGCGCTTCTGCAAGTGGACATGGGTCGCTCGCGGTTTGGCAGACGTGAGTACGTAGTGCCGCCTGCGCAGTCTCTGATGCATGCACTGTCGCTGCTGCTCTCGTACCCGGTGGAAGGCGAAGTAGCGGCAAAGGTATGCACCCGAGTTGTGCGCGACTCTCGCTTCGGCAGCTTGGGAGGGAAGCGCGGTAGCGCCACTGTCTTCCTGATATCCGGTGTATTTACACCTGCGGGAGGAGGCACGCAGGTTTCCTGTGTGCCTCCTCCCCAAACAGCTGTTGTGGCGGGCACAGTGGACATCGCTGACTTCTTCGATCCCCTCCAAACTAGGAGCTCTATTCTTGAGACAATCACCGACCGAATTGCGAAGAATTTCCTTCCCCAGCATTTCATCGAATACATGGACAAGCTGGAGGGCCTTGTGATATACGTCCAGCTCGTGCATCACTAGTTGGTACAAACGAAGAGAACGAAGCGGAGGAAGAAGCAAACGAAAGGGTAGAAGCAAGAGAGCAAGTCCGTAACGAGAGGTGTTGTCATTTTGTCTCCGCGTCAAAGGACTAGCGCAGGAGGAGCGATACCGTTCGTACGGAGCCCTGGGTCTTACCCCGTGAACCGGCGTCCAGCGCGCGACGGCATTTCCTACGAATCCATGGAACAGTAGGGCCCAGTGTGCATATGTGCCGTCCCCAATGTCTCGCCATCTATGCTTGCGTGTATATGTAGGCGTGTGTACCGTGTGTGCGCGCGCACATATGCACGTACGTATGTCAGTGCCTGGAGACTTACTAGGGAAGGGACTTACTAGGGAAGGCGCGCCCGAACACAGATGCACATTCCCAACAGCACGTGCTACGTAAGAATACGGAAAAGTGACGCGAGTGGCGGCGCTTTTGAGGAAGTTGTGCTTTCCGTGCTGGCTGCCTGAGACTCGCCGTGTGTAGGACCGGACGCTTGATAATTTAAATTGACGTTTCTTCATATGAATCTGCATCCGCAGATACACGTCGACACGCATGTATAGTGACCGGGTGTGTGTATAAGTACTTGTGCAGGTTGTGTACGTACGGGTACAGATGTGACAACTACACACTTCTGTCCCACATCTACTACATTCGGTCATTTAAATACCAGTTACTCTTTAAAGTGGCGCCAAAACCGGAAGACCTGCTCGCGCCGTGCACAGGCAACAGAAGAAGCACTTCTCTATCGGACGACGTGCAAAGTTCCGTTCTTTTTGTAATGTGGTGTTGTTACATTCGAACACATATAAATCCGGTGTAAGCAGACGTAGACAGACACAAACATATTCGCATACATATACACCTTTACACGCTGGTATATATATATACAATACATCTACGTACTTGTACACACCTACACACGCTGGTACGAGGGTCTCCAGGTGTCTGCGTAGTTCAGCAGTATGTAGAGAGAGAAATAGTGACCCTGTAGATCCATATACGTACTGGCAGAAACATGAGGACGACTAGTAAGAGCTACACGTACATATGTATGTATGCGTTGAAGAGCGTGGGGGACGTTCCTTACGACGGCAACGCAGACAAATGTGTTGCACATGGTGAACCGTATCGATTGCTGCTCTACTGTGATACAGATGTAACACTTTGTTACACAAACATGCACATTATATATATACATATATATATATATATACACGCGTAGACGCACACGTGTACTTATTTGCCATCGAAGGTATAATTTGAATGTTGCACCACGAGCATTCTAAATATGGATTTGTTTCCGTAAGGCTGCTGTGGATAAACGTACAACGTAGGCGTAAGGAGATATGCACGCATTTTGGAGAGCAGGCGAAAACCGAGATAAGGCGGCTTCTACATGTGGACATATACACCTATATCAAGCCTTCTTACACAGTGTTAGACTCATGAGAGGGCAAATGCTGGTTACACATATGCGTGCACGCGTGTATGTAGTGTACTCTCGAGCTGCGTCTGCACCAGTTTCTAACCAGTGATTAACGCCGAGGATCGTCCGACCAATCATATTGTTGCTCAGCGTCCGGATGCGCACCTGCAAAATGACCGGAAGCAGTCCTCTACGTAGGAATCTAAGACACGCGCGGTCATTCATATATATATATACATCCTTATGTTATGTGTACATCTGCGTGTCTGTGCTGGTCTAGGCGTTCAGGAAACAGGTTACACCTACGTATACATACACATCCACACACATGTAAAACTAATTGATGTGCATGTACGTCCAAGTTGTTAGCCAGCACTGGTGCAGCTAGTATTCGTGAAGCAGGGACGCGTACAGGTCGCACACATGTGTACCTCAGAGAGTCAGCGGCAGCTGAACCTAACAAGCATAAATGGCGCACTTTGCACCTAGGCGCGCCAGTGAATGTGCCTCAGCAACAGAAACGCGGAAAGTCGCCGGCATTCCTGCATGCGCTTCTGCCCTCACGTTGACAAGGAAGTGCACTCCGGCGGGGTCTGCGACCAACAATGCTGCTCTGATTGCCGCTGCCGCAGCAGCTACTGCTCCTGCTGCGTACACCTCTTTGCCTGGCCGAAAGTGGCGTCATGCCCTTTGTGGGCGAGCTTCTGGTGCAAACACCGCGCAGAAACCACTGTGTATTCCACTACGTCACGCTGCCAGTAGAATACCTCTGTGCTCTGCTGTGTGCAACCTTCAGTACCAGCGGTGAACAACGTTGCTGCTTGTTGTGGCTGCACCCCCTTCTTCAGTCGTCGCGTGTCCCTATGCCTCTACATGGATGGCCGTTGCTGCAGGCATCTCTGTCCCCGCGAAGGACTCGAGTAGCGCCCTCTGAGAACTAACCGGGTTGGCCGCGAACAGATGCAGCCTGTTAACCCATTATCTCCCAGCAGGAGAGTGCTACCGACTACAAGACCTTCGTCCGCGCGTGCCCACGGTATTACACAACTGTGCGCGACGCGCTAAGAAAGTAACAGACGACGCCCGCCGGGACGCAGAAGGAAACGCAGCAAGACAAGTCATTTTCACTGCACGCACACGCGCAAGATTCGCCAACTGGGCTCTCGTGCACATCCAGCTAAGGGATCCGCGCTGTACCTCCTTGCACGACCTAAGAAAAAACAAGTTTCACTTGTGCTTCTCCTAGCACTCAACATCCACCCTCTTGCGCCGACCTTTGGACACGGACACATGTATCTACGATGCATGCGTGTGTGTGACGACTCCTCTGGGTACGGGTCACACGTGCACACATAGAATTGAGGACACGTAGAAATAAGTTCACTCGTGCTTGCCACAGAGCGTTCTTCTTTGTACATAGCAGTGCTGTTCTACCAACACACGCGCCTACACAGATGCGAGTAGTGAGGCGCAGCAACGCGTAAACATGTGTGACGCAGAACACTCTCGAGTGCACGTCTCTGTGTACGTCGGCGTGTATGTCTAACAGGGAGAAAGATGCCGGAATTCACACATACATACGTTCCAAGAGGAAAGAGTATAGACGTTTTTGAAGGGTGTTTGCGTCGTATTGAACGGTGCGTAACAGACGACACAGGGGGGGGCAGCACACAGGCAGCGAGGCGCAGGGGCGACCCGCCGATATCTGCTGCAAAAGGGCCACGTGCAAATACTCTGCTTTGTCTATACACGCCGCTACCAAACTGACCCCCTTCCTGAAGAAGTTTCCTTTTTCCCGAATGTGCATAGACGGCTGCGAGGAAACCCTGCGAAGACGACGACGTCTACTGTTGCGAGCGATAGAAATAACTGCTATCCTACTTATATTCCTCTACCACAACCTACGACTACAGTCAAAAGAAGAATACGAGTATACACTATTCGTGCGTGCGCCACCGTAGAACCACTATCACCATCCTACTCCCATACTAATACGAATGTACACTAATCGTGCATGCACCGCCTCTGTTACCACAACCACCAGCGTACTACCATACTAACACGAATATATACTCCGCGTGCATACACCACCGATACTGCCACTATCGCAATCATCCTCCCCCAATAATACGGGCGCACGCCAGTAGAAATGCGATCCTATATTGAAAATACATTCGATATACAGCGCACTATATACTACGCTAAAGCTGCTCTACTCTAGTCAGTACACGACACTATAAATGCTACACGCTGATATGCGGAGTACATATACTACGCTTATTTATAAATCCTCTACTACAAGGATACACGTGAATGCGTTGCGCTATTCCCTTGTCACTTGAAAGAGGCCACTTGCACTGCCTTCTTGATCATCCCACCCACGCGCGGTATCTTGTAGCCTTTCTGCGACGACTACGAGTTCTGTGCTGGAACGAGTGCTGCAACGAAGGATGCAGGTTTATTTCTTCACTTCCCCACCAACGACAATCTTCCCTGAAGACACACGCGCACGCCTCCTCACGACCGGCGAGGCCCCTCGTCGTCAAGCCTTCCATGACTACGAACACTAGAGCAACCATGACTGCTCGCCCCTTTTTGCCGTACTTCTGCTGCACGAATCACCACCAGCACTACTCCAACCACCACCAGCACCACCGTTACCACTGCCGCAACGACCACTACCACCACTACGCGTCCGCGACCAGTCCCACGATCGCCGCTCCTCCTGTGGTCACCACCACTATTCTACGGCCACCACCCCTAATGTCACCCCGACCAATATACCATCGCCACCCTCATTGTCACCAACACCATCACCACCACCAATTTCCCATCACCCCCGATGTCACCACCCCCACCCCACCATCACCATCAACTCCACCACTCTGCCCCCACCAATCTATACCACCAGTTCCACCTTGGTTTATATTCGTACCTCCACTGCAACTATCAACACGCGTCCTCTCCCCCTACGACTATTACGATTCCACCTGCCACCCTCCTTGAATCGAGAGTCTATCGTCAGAGCCACAAGGAGCACGTCTCCTGTTGCTCCTGATGACAACGCCGTTTCCGCACACACCCACCCACACACAAACACACGCACAGAGGAGACCACTACGATTAGTGGTCTCCTCGCAACGCTACGACTCGTGCTGCTCCCACTGCCGTGTGCCCACGTTGTTTCTTCCTTATAGCCCTGCTGTTCCCCGCCCCCGCCTTCTTCTACCCAGTGTCGCCCCTTCCACCCCATCTCTCGCTCCCGTCCGGAGAACCTGCGCACGTCCCGCTGTATACGCGACCACCTTCGTACAGGAACGGAGACACAGCAACGGTGTACGTATACACTCCATCATCAGCTCCCACTACTGTAAGACCGCACGCACGCGCGCGACAACGTCGCCACGCGGGAAATACACAAAGAATCAAGTCCCCTCTCTGTCTTCCTTTGTAAACACACATGTGCGTATATTCTCTCCCAAACACACAGATATCAACGTGTACGTGCAGATACATACATGTACATACGTACACGTACATACATACATGTACATACATATACGTATGCATACGAGGTTGTACATCTGAAGGGATATCTATACGCCCCCCAGGTGTATGTATATACATGTGCACTTACTGCATCAACGCATCAGCTGTATCCCTAGCAAATATCGTCACAAAACAATCGCATGTGCGCGGACACACAGTTCGACAAGTCCACACCCAGACACGCGAGCGCATGTCTATATATCCACGTCTCTACACCTGCACACATACAAACAAACGCGTCTACAGATATATACACACATGTATACGTATATATATGTATATGTACACGTATACGACCAGGCGCGTAGGTATACATCTACACACAGATAGGGTCTGCCCCATATACATATATATATGGGTAGACAAGTCGAGACACTGGCACGTGTGCGCAGACAGATAGAACGACAAGTTGAGCAAGGAAGAGGAAGACGGCTCCTCGCGACAAGAAGCGAAGTCGCTGGTTGCTTGCAGTGCGGTTCCTTCTTACACACGTACGTACAGACACATGTAGAACCCACACTCTTGGCGAGGATAAAAAAGGTCTCTCCTCCTCGTTCGACAAAAATTACGCAGCCACAGAGAGACGTGACACGGCTGCAGACCTGCAGGCAGAGAACGGCTCTGCTACAGCGAAGGATCGTCTAACACACACTACCGGCCCTTCGGCACCAATTTCATAAATATTGCCTGCCTGCGTCCAACTCCCGTATATCCACTCATGCAGATACATGTGTATATATGCGTTCACTTTTATGCATACGTACGTGTGTGCCTTGTGTGGACACGTGAACATATGCGGACCTACAGAATATATGCCTATGTCTACATCGACACTATATGTATAGCTAAATCTACGCCTGTATCTGCATCTCTATATGTATATATGTATACAATAATAAATATATGAACACACTACGTGGACATCACGTATATGCATGCATACACATGTATACACAGATATATATCTTTCTCTCTCTCTCTCCCTCTTTCTCCTACTCTCCCCGTGTAGAATATATATATACATAGACCTACAGAATATACATATATATATATATAGCAATAGTCATATATAAGCGCTATGGGGACATCAGGTACATGCACCACGTGATCACGAGTGTATACTTTTCTCCCCCTCTCTCATTCTCTCCCTCTCTCTCCACACATATGTATGCCTATTAGTGAATCCGCGGGGACAAGGTCTACAGAGTCTCTGCATGCGTATATGAGTGCAGCGGTACTCGTTTCGGCAGGAGCTGTTTGTGCGCAGCGCAGTGACCAGAAGCTGCAGCAGCAGCATTTGTTTTGCTGCTGGTGCTTCAGCAGAAGAAGGAACCGCAGCCACACGCGCTGTTGTCACGGCAGTTGCTGCTTCGCCTTCCTGACCAATGAGCCGCAGCTGTTCCCGCGCGTGTCCTATACAGAAGACGTTACTGTTCTCAGTACAACAACGCAGCAGTTGCGATGAGCAGCTGCCGTCGCAGATAAACGCCCGCTGCTGCTTCAACGACGGCTGCTGCTTCCGCCGTGAAGGCACACTGTTGCTGCTACAATACGACTGCCGCTGCTGCTGCAGCAGAGGACTGCTCCTGCTGCGGCTAAAATAGCTGCTGGTGTCGCTGTTTACGCAGGTGCTGCTGCTCGGGTCAGTTCAGCTGCTCAAGACTGGCTCTGCCGCCTGGTGACGTTACTGTGACAGCGATGACTGCGTCCCTTAGTGCTGCAGCTGCTGCTTCGGCTGCTGCTGCTGCTGTTTCGGCTGCTGCTGCCGCATAGAAATTGTTTTCCTCAGTTTCCCGGTGCTACTGCTGCAGCACTTTCACAACAGTTGCCTTCCCCGATGATGCTACCACTGCTTGTTCCTGCTGCGTAGCCGGCAGTCTCTTCGGCAGCAGCTGCTCCTGCTTCCCATGCTCCAGTGCAGTAACAGCCGGATCTTGCTCGCTCCCCTTCCCTGCTTCGATAACGTGATCGGTGGTGCAGCTGCCTGATTTACTGCGAGAAGAGGCAAAGCCAATTATCGTGCCGCTGCTGCTGCTGCCTCCTGCTACGCACCAAACGAGCAGCCATTTTTCAGTCCCTGCTGCTGCTGCGTCCCCTGCTGCTGCTGCCTTCCTTGCTGCTGCGGCTGCCCGCTGCCGCATAGAAACGAGCCTCTCCCTCCGTTGGTGCTGTGACGGATTTGGGTGTGCGAGAGGCAGCGCCTTCCTGCATCTGCCGCAGCTGCGACTCCTGCCCAGTAGGACCAGGGCGTTGCTTTCTGGTTCGTTGCCTCTTCCTTCTTTATCTGCTACTGCTGCAGCATCCCTACTGCGTTGCCGCTACAGCTCCTTCAGCGGCTCCGTCCATTCGACTTTCTCTGATGCTGCTGCTGCTGCTGGAGAGTGAGGAAGCCGCTTCCTCCAGCGCGCTTCTCTTCTGCTGCTGTTTTCCTCCTCCTCTTCCTTCCGCTCCCGCCGAAGAAATGCAGAGGGGTTTCCCTTGCAAAAAGTATGGGGAAGGCGTCGTTCAGCTGACTTGCTTGGTTCCTCTGCTGCTGTTGCTGCCTTTAGGGCCGCCGCTGCTGCTGCTGAGGCGTGTCAGCAGCAGAGACACTGCCGCCAGACAGAAGATAACAAAGTGATATACGCCAGGTGCGAGGCAAAAAAACGCCAGCAACGCGTAAGGAACAGCGGCAAAGCAGCCGTGGGTCCCAACTGCTGCCAAGGCACTTGTCAAGCACACCGCGCCCACGCTGCACAGCATGCATGCCTAAAAAAAAGAGTCAGCAACAGCAGCGGCAGCAGCAACATGAGCGTCAACAGCAACATAAGCGTCAGCAGCAACACGAGCGTCAGAAGCAACAGCAGCGTCAGCAGCAACATGAGCGCCAGCAGCAACACGAGCGTCTGCAGCAACACGGGCGTCAACAGCAACAGCAGCGTCAGCAGCGTCATTAGCAACAGCGTCAGCCAGAATCGACCAGAAATTACTGCACACAAGCAGGAGCAACTTTAGAAGTTACCGTAGCACGAGCAACAGCAACAAGACGGGTAGTAGCACCACCAGCAAGAAATGCAGCAGCAGGGCTACTCGCAACAAGTTTGCGAGAGCCGGTAACAGCAGAAGCAATCGCAGCGGCATCACCCGCCACAGTAGCATCATTGGGAAATGCCGCAGAGGCGGGACCCTCGGCGGCAGCAGCAGCAAGGGCGGCAGCGCCAGCGGCCACAGCAGCAGCAAGTGCAGCACTAACGGCAACAACATTGGCCCGAATATCAACAACAGCAACAGCAGCAAGAACAGCAAGTGCAACAGCAGCACGAACACCAGCAGCAGCAAGACCAACAACGAGTAGGAGTACGGCAGCAGCAGGAACAGCAACAGCATCAGCGAGCCAGCGTCAACAGCAACTGAGCAGCTTCGTCTTACGAGAAGGAAATTTGTACGGGACCAGGTCGCATGCTGCTGCTCGTCTTCTGTACCCGGGAGCGCGGGGAAATCACTATAGAGAACCTTGATGACTTCAGGCGATGCTGCCTGCAGGCCAGACACCACTCGTCGAGCGACCTCCGCGGTTGCAGCAGCCGCTGCATCTCTCACAACTGCACCCGTGTCGCACACAGCAGCAGCAGCCGCACCGGTTGCTGCGTCGGCTGCAGCGGCAGCACCACTTGCTGCGGCTGCCCCACCGCCTTGCGCCGCAGCGAGACGACGACGAAAGGCAGTTGCAGGAGTGTTCGTGTACTGATCAGCAGCAGGAGCAGCTGCAGGAGCACCAGCAGGAGAAGCGGCAGTATAGTCGCTCGCCGGATCAGCAGTACTAGCAGCACCACGCGTCGTACGAAAAAGAAGAGGAGCAGGAGCAGGACTGCTGTCAGCAGAACAGGACGCGGGCGACGCAGCAGCAGGCAGACGAGAAGGAGAAGTAGCAACAGCAGCACGCGCACAAGTAGTGGTAGCAACGCGCCCGCTCAACGCGGCAACACTTGCAGCAGGTTTCTCCGTCTCAGCTGCTGCTCCACCAACGTCATTGTTAGCAGCAACAGCAGCATGGGCGGGGCCGGGAGTAGCAGAAGCATCGTCGGCACCTGCAGGAGCAGAAGACATGCGGCAGCAAGGCTGAGTAGCGTCAACACAGTCGGCCACTGCGGCGTCTTTGGCAGGCCCGCGGCCACCGCGGTGTTTCTCCATCGCTACTCTGTAGACCTGTAGCCCGGGCTTCCCCGCTACAAAGCTCTTTCTCAGCACCCTGGGGTAACGCAGCACTTTTACGTGGGCCTCCTCTGCTCTTCTCTCTTGTTCGCTACGGCTGCTGCTCCTCCCTGCTGCTCGCTGGCTGTCGCTAACATATCTATGTGCCGCTCGCACCCCTATTGCAGTGTTGGCAACGTCTGCTGCACTCGTTGACCTAGCTGCTCCTTGAAGCTGCGACTGCCGGTGCTGATGTGTCGTCGCTGCCGCCACTGCCGCTGACGCTGCTGCCGCTCGAAATAGTCCCCACCCCACTGCCGCTGTCGGGGCTGCTGCTGTGACTGCTGCCTTCAGCTCCTTCCCCAGCCCTCCGGTTGCTGCTACGCAGCTGAGACCGGGTGAGAAGAAGAATTTCTCTGCAAGTCGACAACGTCACCACCGCAGGGGAGGAACCGCAGATATGCTGCATATCCCTAGCGCCTGCGTCCCCGCCGCTGCTGCAGGGGAAGGCAGGGGGAACTCAAGCCCGGCAGGGTTGCGCAGCCGAAGAAAGCACCGCGGGATAGAGCCGCGCGCGCACAACAGTGCCAGACAGCAACATACGCGCGTGTAGACGAACTGCAGCTCTCCCCATGGTAGGAAGCCGCATGCGGCAGTCCTCGACGCCCCTGCGCTCGCAGCAGCAATAACGGTGCCTACGGCACCGCCAAGGAGAGCAATATTGCAAAGACAGCTAGCTCGTCGTTCCGAACGCCTTCTCCTTCAGCCCCTCTCACCCACCGCGACAACCGACGGAGAGGGGGGGGGGGGGATATTTACGGACGTCTGTAGGTACAACAGATTTTCTGCAGACGCTTTGCGCTCGAGGAGGGTGAGCTCGACACACCAGGCCTGCGCGTGTCTACTCCCGCAGCTGCTCTGCTGCTACGAGCTTGGAGCAAAACCGACGAAGCGGCAGCAGCACGAGTCAAGAAGCGCGCGCGGCCCGGTTGCGTTTTCCTCCTCCAGCGGCAGCTTTCCTTCACAGTGGACGGCAGAGACGCACGTCTGAAACTGTAATTGCTGCTGCTGCTACCGCATTAGCGGCGCGAAGCGGCCTTCTCGAAGTTGTTCGTGTTCAGAAGCGCAGCACAATCTTCCACTACGCCCCGGTGGTGGTGGAGCACCACGGGCAGCCCCCTGTGCGGCAGCGCGGCACTGGCATGAGCACCTGAAGCAGCGACAGCGCTTAACGAAAAATAGCGACGCCCGCACGGATCAGTTCCTAGATGAATAAGAAAAGAAAGAAAGAAAGACGCCCGCGCGCCGCCCCTGCTTCAGACACTTTCACGTTCAGAACTCGGACCTGCTACCGCTCGCAGTCGTCTCCCGGTTCCTCTCTTCTTGCCGCTTCTGCGAGTCACTCTTCACGGTGTGCCCTACCCCAACTCGCGAGCGGTCCAGCCGGCACCCAAGCCTCCCGCTGTGTGCTGGTGTTCTGCTCTTCTTGCTGTGCCCGTTCGAGCTGGGCTCGATCCTGCTAGCCAACTGGTGCTGCTAGTCTGGCTGCTGCGGCTGCTGCCGCGGTGCTGCTGCTGACACGGCTGGTCCTGCCGCTCCTGTCGCCGCTGCTGCTGCTGCCCCCGTCGCTGCTGCTGCTGCGGCACCCGTCGCTGCTGCTGCTGCTGCTGCCGCTCCTCTAGAGGCTGATCTAGCAGCTACTATACCAGTGGCACCAGTGCCCAACGCCCGTCCCCTCTTGGCTGCTACTCGCTTCTCTGCACCTGCTGTTTCCGTTGCCGCCACTGCTGCTGCTGCGTGTTCGTGCGGTACTGCTTACTGGCTCCGGTGCTCCTTCCGTCCCTCCTGCTCCTGCTCGCTTCACTGCTGCTGCTGTTTCCGCTGTCGCCACTGCTGCTGCTGGGTGCTCGAGCGCTAATGCTTACTGGCGCTGGTGCCCCTTCCGTCCCTCCTGCGGCTACTGCCTTTTGGCTGCTGCTGTTTCCGCTGCCACCACTGCTGCTTCTGCTGCTGCTGGGGTGTGGTGTGCTGCTGCTGACTTCGCCTCCGTGTGCACCGCTGTCGGTGTGCTGCTCATGCTCTTTACACACGGCTGCTGCTGCCGCTGCTGTGTCACCGTGCTGCGTTGTCGTCCGACTCTCGCGACTACTAAACCATCCGCAGCGAGTGCTGTTTCCGCCGAGACGACGGCGTTTCTCGTGAGGCTGCAACCGCTGCTACAACGAGCTGACGCAACGCCGCCGCGACACTTGTGGCTACACATGAGCAGCTGCTGCTGCGGCAGAGTTGCTGCGGCGACGAATGCAATGCCCATGCACCCCCAAAAAGGTGTGTAACACAGGAGTCGCTGCTGCTATAATATGCCGTCCAGAAAGAAGCGACTTAGCAGCATGCCGACACATATCAGGTGAATTTTGCAGCTGCCTACCTAGTTAGTTAACAACGGCGGCCCCCTCCTCTGTAGGCCGCACAGGCCCTCGACGATACCGGCCGCAGTAGCAGTGGCAAGTCGTCCAGCGGCGGTGGGAGGGCTGCAGAAGCAGCGATGGAGGAAGCAGAGCCAGCAGCACTGGGAAAAGCACACGAGTAAGCCACAGGAGAGCTGAAGCAGCAGCAGGGCCAGCAGCCGTGCAACAACAGTACGCCATCGCCGCACACAGCGGAAAGCGGGCTGCGTGCGGCGCAGGGGGGCCCCGGCCGCGGAACGGGGAACTAACGAAGCCGGTCGTTACTAAGATATGCACGTAACCCCCGAACATTCGCGCCATTAAACGCTGCGGCACAAGCCCGATCATGCTGCCAGCAACAACACGACGACACGGAAAATGACGCTTGCATCTGCAGCGAGAGCCGCCAGCCCCCGGGCACTGCGTGCTCCGTCAAGAGCAGCGGCACTGCGGCAGCAGCAGGAGCAGTAAGAGTGGACGTCAGTTCCGCAGCGGAGCCTGCTCGGAGCCACCTCGATAGAGCTAAACATGCTGTCGAGCTGATACTGCTGCACACCAGACGCGGCAGTAACATATAAACTGGAAGCAGCAGCAGAGAGCGGCAGCACCACCAACGTACCAGCTGCAGGTCTCTGGGTGTAGCTGCTGCACAAGAGCAGCGGGAAACTTGGTGTTGGTGGTTGCGGCGTGTTGAAAACCGCACGAGAGAGTCGGTGCTGCAGCAGCAACAGCCGACTCGGGAGCACCAGCAGCAAGAGCGGCAGGCACCCGTGGAGGAGGAGGAGGAGGACGAGGTGGAGAGGCGGCTGCAGCAGCCGCACGTGGAAGAGCAGTGCACCACAGCAGCATTAGTTGTACAAGCAGCGCCGCTGAGAGTTGCAGCGGCCTTTTCACCTTGGGCATGGCAAAACATTCTTGTGCGACAGACCGCCCACGCTCTGCAAAGTCTCGTTACAGCTGCTCCTACCGGCGTTGCCACACCGCTCCTCTCCCTCCGTGTTGTGCTGCTTCTCTCCCCTGCGTGGTGTGCTGCTGCAGCGACGCGTCGTGCTGCGGTCAAGTAGCTGCTGTTGAGCAACGTTGAGGTCGCTGCATTTCGACTGGTAGACGCGGCAACGCACAAGACTATCTGTTGTGCAAGCCCTTCGCCCCTGCGCCGGAGCACGGGTATCTCAGAGGCAGCAGCGCACCCAGCAGCAGCAACACAAGAGTAGCAGAGAGGGCAGCCGCGCTAGTGCAGCATCACAACAGCAACAAGCACAAGCGCAGCAGTCGTCCCAACAGCAACCCCAGCAGCAGGAATAGCTCAAGAACACCGACAGCAGCAGCAGCAACCGTCGGAACGACAGCACCAGCAGCAACGGTCGGAACGACAGCAGCAGCAGCAACTGTCGGAACGTCAGCGGCAGCAGCAACCGTCGGAACGACAGCAGCAGGAGCAACTGTCGGAACGACAGCAGCAGCGGCAGCAACAGTCGGAACGACAGGAGGAGCAGCAACAGCAGGAGCAGCAACGGCAGCAAAAGCAGCAGCAGCAACAGCAGGAGCACCCAGAGCAGCAGCAACAACGGGCGGAACGACAGCACCAGGAACAGCAGCGTCGCCGACACTAACGAAACTCGCAGCGACGTGCGCAGCAGAAACCAGCAGCACGCGGAGAGCCAGGAGCAACGGCAGCACGAAAACAGAAGTCCGAAGGTGCACAGGTGATAGCAGGAAGGACGACGCCTAGAAAGGAGAGGCCGGAGCCTCAGATGGAGTGGCATCACCAGCCACAGCACGTTAGACAGAGGCAGGTAGGGCACCAGCAACAACAGCACGACAACAAGCACGTGGGTGCAACAGAGCCACAGCAGGAGGCGACGCGAGAGCGGAAGCACTACCAGCACTCAAGAAAGCAGCGGCATTCAACAAGCAGCACACGCTGCGGAGCCATCCCTGCAGCGGCAAACGCAGTCAGAACAGCAGCAGCTCCTGACCGTACCGCACCAGTCTGAGCACCTCACCAGCTGCAGCCGCAACAGCAGTAGTAGCAGCAGTCATAGCGGCAGCAGTAGCAGCCATAGCAGCAGCCCCAGTCATAACAACAGCAGCAGTCATAGCGGCAGCCGCAGTTGTAGCAGCAGCCGCAGTTGTAGCAGCAGCCGCAGTTAGTGCAGCAGCAGCCAGGACAGCGGCAGCAGGCACAACAGTCGACAACTTCAGCAGCTAGAACAACATCAGCCACAGCAAGAGCAGCCAGAGCAAAAGCAGCTAGAGCACGGGAAGCAGCAGCAGCAACATACCTGGGCTATGTACAGCGGAGCCATGGTGCTGCCATGGTGCGACAAACGTTCTCATGTGGGCCGCTGCAGCAGCAGCAACCGCAGGAGAAGGGAGTCAACCGCAGCAGTTCGTTAGACGACAGCGGGGAATATGGAGGATGCCCCAGTGACACCGTCCGCTCGCATGCGCCGTGGACAACCGGCGCCTCTGGGCCTTCCAGCAGCACTGACAGCACCAGCAGCGAGGGCAGTAGCAGCAGCAGCAGCTGCGACAGTAACGACACTGGCAGCAGCAGCAACAGCAGCCGTGACGATAGCAGCAGCAGCAGCCA
>KL647302.1:569108-669282 GCA_000727475.1 Sarcocystis neurona | reverse complement strand
TGCTGCTGCTGCTGCCGCTGCTGCTGCTGCCGCTGCTGCTGCTGCTGCCGCTGCTGCTGCTGCTGCCGCTGCTGCTGCTACTGCTGCCGCTGCTGCTGCTACTGCTGCCGCTGCTGCTGCTGCCGCTGCTGCTGCTGCCGCTGCTGCTGCTGCGGTCCCTCCTGTTGTCGCTGCTGTTGTTGCTATTGTTGTCGGCGCTGTCGTCGTTGGCAGCACATTCGGCACTGCTGGGGATAAGACTACCGCCTATGTCCTCGTCCTCTGTGACACTCTGTTCTCCTTCCTCGAGCAGCTCAATGCCAAAGTGCTGCTGCAGCGAAAGACCGCCGCTATCACCGTTCTCTGCTGGTGTTGCAGCCGTGTCCTCTGCTGCTGCTGTTGCTTCCCTTTCTGCCGTTGCCAGCGCCTCCCTTTTCCCTGCTGAAACTGCTCTTCCCTGCGCTGCTCTGTCTGCTGCTGCAGATTTTCTTTGTGCAGCTGTTGAGCTTGCCTGTGCTGCTGCTGCGGCCGTCCAGCATGCTGCGTGGGGCGGCGTGTCGGTGTCCCAGCTTGCAAGCAGGGCGGCGGAGAGGGGGAAGGAGCTGCTCTGTCCTTGTACAAATGAGAAAAACTGCTGCGGCTGGCAGTTCCCAACAGCGGCTGCTACACGCAGAACTTCCAGCGGCCTTCCCTCTGCCTTACGCATATTGTTCTCTAATGGATCCGCCCCTTCCTCCTTCTTCCCGTGTTGCTCTGGCCGCTGCTCTGACGTTTGGTCCTGCTGTTGCTCAGAAGGACGTCGTCTCGCCTCACCCCGCTGCTGTTCTCCACGCATCCGCTGCTGCTGCTGCGGCTGTCTAGTTGCGCCTCGCTGCTGCATGTGCTGTCGTGGACTGGCCTCTTGCGGCTGTTCCTGCTGGGGGGATTGCTGCTTTACCGGCGGTGAGGGCTGCTCCGGATGCTTCTTGTCTCTGTCCTGCTGCTGCTGCTTGTGATGGTAATCGCAGAACTGCATGTAGAAGTCGGCCATGGCAGTTCCATGCGTGCGCAGCAGCGTCTCTGCCGGCTGCAGCAACTCAGGAAGCTTCGACTCCACATGCAGTAAAATATACTGCCTCAGCTTCGATTCTTCTGCTTCGGGATCACCAAACGCATGCTGCTGCAGTGGAAGAGCAGCAGCAGCATATCCTTCCTCAACAACCCCCTGCTGCCTAACATTCTGCGTCACCTCATCCTTCTGCGTATCACCATACAACTGCTGCTCGTGGTGCTCCTGCACGCGCTTCTCCTGCTGTTCTTGCACCTGCTGCTCCTGCAGTCCCTGCTCCTGCTGCTCCTGTTGTTCCTGCTCCTGCTGCTGTAGCTGTTCGTGCTGCTGCTGCATCTGCTGCTCCTGCCGTTGCTGCTGTTCCTGCGCCCGCTGGTCCCGGCGCTGCTGCTTCTGCAGCTGCTGTTCGTGGACCTCCTCTTGTCGCCGTTTCTGCTGCTCTTGTGAACCGAGGAGAGGGACGTCGTAGGCATTGCAGAGGGCAGCGTACTCACCTTGAGCCTCTTTGGCTGCCCGTTGCAGCTCCTTCTCCCTTCTGCGGCAGTCCTGCAGCTGCAGTAGCAGTCGCACACAGACGCGTCGACAAAGAACGTTCGCTGCCAGAGTCTCGACCCTCAAAAACACCAAGGAAGACAATAAAAAAGAGCTCTCGCCGAAGGACGCATGCAGACAGAAAGATACAAGACAGGTTCATAGTATTACTAGATGAATCACATGTATTGCTACTGGCTAACAGACAGACACATCGATTTATTTGCATACGCACGTGTGTACAGAGGGGGTTCTACGCAGACATGTCCGGCAGCAGGTTATGCGAGTAGGCGATGGGCGCCGCACCTGTACCCTTCCTCCAGTATAAACATGAGACCATATAGGTAAGTACATATGCACATATATTTATATGTACATGTACGTATATATATATATATATGTACATGTATATATATAGCGGTATGGGTACAGAGAAATCAGCGGATGCGTGGAGGCATAGGTAGCCAGAGGGATAGACCGAGAAGGACTGCCACAGACAAACAAAGACACAGGTAGACAAGGAGACACGCAGACTTCCACATCCAGCAGAGAAACGGCGGTCCAGAGATCCGAGTAGGAGCCACATGCACCGGAAGTTGCTGCGGCCTTTTCCACATACATTGACATCTATACACCACTACGTATTTACACATATGCACACAAATGTGTGCAGGTGGCCGGAGAAAGACAGAGTAGTAGGAAGGGAGTATCAAGAGCCACAGAGGGACCTTTACTGGAGGAAGCTGCAGTTTCCTCCACACATATCTGTATCTATATGCCATTACGTGCTTGCACATGTATATATATATATATATACATTTATGTGCAGCGGCCTTTCAAGGTGGCCGCCTGCTTACATATATATATATATATATATATATATGTATACATGTGTGGAATGGCCTTTTGGGGTGGCCGCTGCGCGTTGCAGTGGAGACGAGGCTGAGACTTCCGCCTCGCCCTCATCTGCATTCATATATATTGAAGTGAACGCATGCGTGTGCCTATACTTCCATGTGTAGGTGGGTCATCAGCATGTTCGTCTGCAGGCGTATCCACCAATGTATTCATGCATGCATGCAAGCGTTCTGTGTAGAGCTCCAGGAGCGGGAGACTCCGCCGGGCCGCCTGGGCTCCTCAGAGGCCACAACGTGCAGCACGTACGCATCTCCACGCGTGTACAGACAGCAGGACGGAGGACAGAGACACGCCTGTAGCCGCGGATCCGAGTGTACGTACACCCCAGGACGCAGCACACACACGGGGAGATAACTACTGAGACACGGGTTCTCAAGTGTACGTACACCAAAACGCAGCGAGTGGCATCTGACTGGTGTGGGCGTATCTTGGAGAGATCTGCACCTATACATACATGTGTCTGTAGACCACGTAGTGCATCTAACTACGGATACATCTACCGCTCTCTACGTGTGTGGGTGTAGAGATGCGTACACGCAAATTTCTTCTCCTTCAGTCCACGTGTATGGAGGGGTAGGTGTCCCTGGACGGAGGACGCGATGCCACGTCTTTTGCACTTCTGCTCTGCTCCATCTCCACGCGTGTATATAGGTGTATATATTAACGTTGAAGCACAGAAACGATACACTCTCGCACGACTCTAAGTCTACAGATATAGACTTATACAGACTCGCACATCTGTGCTCCTGCATATGTATATAGGGACATATATTTGTACACGTAGGTGGAACATGGAAATGAAGTATCCGGCTGATTTGATGGTGCGTCATGACCGGTTGTTCGGAGCGCACCCACTGCAGACGCACGCGTGCTTCTATACGCAGGTGTACATAGAGATACATATGTGTGGACAGATATGTCAAGAAAAACGTGTGTGCATACATATATATATATGCATACATAGATATATATTATATATACACATATATATATGTATGTATGTTCGTGTAGATGTACACGTGCACGTATACGCGTGTACACATAAATACACATGTATGCGGGCATATACTTGAAGAAACACATACGTGTACACGTGGATATATATATATATATATGTATGTGTTAATTCGTGAAGATGTATACGTGGATATATACGGGCTTATACATGCAGGCAGATATGTGGAGATACACACACGTGTCCACTCATTCACGTATATGCATATATATAGATACATACACAAATGTGGACGGAGTGTTTATAGTAACTTATCCAACCGACCTGCTTTCGCTTGTTTTGAAGAGAACGCTGGGATGCAGGTATGACATCGTGCAAACGGCGGCAGAGCTGCCTGAGGACCACAGCAGCAGCAGCAAACACGTGGTGGCGCAGCTCCACCAGAGGAGGAGGAGGAGGAGAAGATACAGAAGAAGATGAACAGAGAGAAGGAGCAAAGACTAGAGGAGAAGAAGATAAACACGAAGAAGGACGAGAAGGAGACGAGGAAGAGCCGAGGGAGAAGAAGTAGAAGAAGAAGAAGAAGAAGAAAAGGAAGCAGCAGCAGCAGCACAGGAAGAAGCGACGGCAGAGCCGGATATCGGTGTAGATGAGCAGAGAGATTCGACAGCACAGGCGCAGGTGCAGCGGAAAGGGCAGCAGCAGCAGAGCGGAAAGCGGAGACAGGAGCGGCAGCAGCGGCATCAGCAAAGGAAGTGGCAGCAGCAGCAGCATGAGAAGAAGCAGCAACAGCAACAGACGCAGCAGCTTGACAGTCGCAGCGCTCGCGTAGGCGGTTTGTAGAAGAGCAACTGCACTGCTAGCGGAAGGGGCAGGTCCATCAGCAGAAACCGCGCGCAAGACGCAGCAGTCCAAGCAGCAGCACCGGACGCAGCGCAGCAACCAAGCCGCTGGACATACACGGCAACAGCAGCAGCAGCGACAAGAGCGGCAACCACTCGTTCTTCAAACGAAGGAAGCACCAGAGCGACAGCAGGTCGACACAAGAGTCTCGATAGCAGCAGCAGCACACGCTAACGGAAGGACTAGCAGCAGACGAACCACCATCAGGGGACAAAGCAGCAGCAACAGCAGCGCGCAGCAGCAGCAACAGCAGCGCGCAGCAGCAGCAACAGCAAGGCGCAGCAGCAGCGACAGTAGCGCGCAGCCAGCAGCAGACCGAAAGCAGCCTAGTCAGCAGCAACACACCAGGCGCAGCACCAGCAGCTTTAGCAGCACCCATAGCACCGCAGCAGCAGCAACACCAGCGCCAACAACGACTCACGCCGCCGCAGCAGTGTGGGCAGCATGGCCACCAGCAGAACGAGGAATGCAGCAGCGGGGCTCCAGGCGCCTTACGCATGCACTTCTTGCCGCAGGGGGACACACGTTCGCGTACGCACAGAAAGACGTGCAACGCCAAGCCTAACAAAAATGCGTCTAGGTTCTCACAGACATATGGCTGAAGTATGTACGAAGGTCTTGCTCTTTCCCTGCCCTTTCCCCTATGTCTGGCTAGCTATTTACATGGGGAACATATTTCTTACGTGTTTAGACAGCAAATATAGAAGGCGTGACGTTGTCTTACAACACCTCCACCTATACGTATGCACGTGTATATGTTACGTCTACGAATCTCGCGAAGCACTGCGCTTACCCCTACTTAAACAGAAGTGCAGACACGGGCATATATATATATATATATAAATATATATAAGCGTACGTATACAGGTATGGTGATATATACTTAAACACAGAAGCAATATATATATATATATATATGTATATATATACATACATATATATATACATATATATGTATACGTACGTAGTTACACAGGTGTGGTACTACACAGTTAGACACAGAGAAATACTATATTCAGGCATGCGTCCTACACGTGTATTCGTATATTAACGTATAATTACGTATATGTGCAGCAAAAGATAGAAGAGAGGTCAGAGGTACCACGACAGCAACGCGAAAATCGATGCGTAAACGTGAGGAACGTTTCACTCAAAACGTCGACGTATGAACACCCGCGTATATGTCTACAACAGCTTCAGACATATATATATATATATATATATATACGCAGATGTATGTATGTATACATATACTACATATATAGTAATATGCGTGTCACTGCACATCCGTCTTGGTTTGCAACAGGAGAGCGACACGAGACACACGGAAATCGAGAAGAAAGAGGCAGCAAGGCAGCCACATGCAAGAGTGCTCCTTCGCAACCTCTATCTACATATATATATATATATATACATACGTGTGTGTGTACCTATCTATAATATAAATATATATATATATATATATATATTGATAAGTATATAGGAACACGCGTTTGCACGTGCCTATATATATATATGAACACGTCTACTCGTGTTGAAAGACTGTAGCCAGTGATATACGTCTGCAGGCATGGATATGCATTCTCGTGTATAGGCTGACCTGCAATTGTTCATTTACATCCAGGACCACACACGTACATATCCATAAACACAGACATACATATATATATATATATATGTATATTCTGATAAATGTAGAGTCACCTCAAAACAGCTGTACACACTTGTGTACGGACGCGTACACAGATGATAGAGGCGTTTTTGCGCACGTATTATCTAACTTGTGCATGTCCATCCACACACAGGCATACATACACTTATCTATCTATGTTTGTGAATATGTATATATACACATATATAAGACATATGCATGCATACGAATATATACCACTCATATTTAGACGGCTGTGGACACTTATATACGTACAAAGAACACACGTACGTACGTAGGCGTTCTTGCGTAGGCGGCGTCTGACCTGTGCATGTCCACGAGATGAAGATTATCTTTTTCAAAAGCCTTTTGAAGTGCCCTCCAACGCCGCAGCAGCAGATCCGCCTCCCCAAGCCTCAGGCCGAAGAGCGCCAGGCGTCGGTCGCACGAAGCAGCACCTGCATCTGTCTGCAACAGCAGCAGCAGCAACGCCAGGCTCTCACGCTTCGTGGCTGCTGTTGATCGGCGTTCCTCGTTGGGACTGCTACGTAGAAAGGGAGAGGTGCCGCTGTACAGGTATGGACGTTGTTGCACTGGATTTTGCGCGCACAAACAGAGACTTACACCCCTATAAGACGTGCTGTCATTCTCTGATATTATATCCATATATATATACGTACATACACACATATATATATGTATATATGTATACACCTACGTACATGTGTGTGTGCAATTAGGGACACACACACAGAGTTTGACGAAGAGACACAGAGAGAGGAAGAGATACAAAAAAAGAGAGGTCGACGTAGACATCCCATAACAAACGGAGAAACACAAGATATAGAAGTGAGTGGCAGACACACGCAATGCGTCAGAGAAAAAGACAGGGGAATTGGTAGAAATGCGCACATGGATGTACTTGCAAAGATCTCTCTCTCTGTCTCTACATATATGTATGTACACTGGTAATTATTTGTCTACCGTAGACTAATGTGTGTGTACAGAGAGAGAACACTGATATAAAACCAGCCAGAGAAACAAGTTCGTGGACAGATATAGAGAGACATAGACGCGGCGTCGATTCTTGTATTGCTTCTTCGGCGCATGCGTCCTCCTCGTCTGCTTCTTATTCTGCGTCCCCCCCTTATATATCTAGCTTCAGATACGCATAGCCACCCGCTGATATAGAGAGGGAGAGAGCGTCGGAGCGGCAACGACAGCAGAGCACGGCGTTCGCCAGTTGCAGAGAAACAGCAGGCGTGCAAGGAGATAGGAACAAAACTGTGCAGCAAGCCACGAACATGGGCATCCGCGCAGATAGATAGAAGCGCGGCAGCGGCGACTCGAAGGAGCAGCGTCGAGAGGCAACGCCACTTCGCGTTTTGAAGCAGCAGCAGCAGCAGGGACCGGCGTGGAGAAGACTGCAGGCCCCAGCAGAGCAGTAGCAGCAGCGACGCGCGTTCCTGAGCCCTCCGACGCAGGAAGAGGAGCAGCAACGGCAGCCACAAACGAAAAAACGAGGGCGCGGCAGCCGCAGACGAAACGCCCCAGGTGCCGCATGCAGCAACACCGGGAGAGCGAGGAGGACGCACCTCTAGCAACAGCACCAGCTGCTTGATAGTCGCGTAGTGCAAATTATCTCGGTGAGCGACGAAGAACTTGGACGCAGCAGAAGATGAAGCGGCCGCTGCCGCGGAGGACAGCGCTTCCGCGTCTACCTGCGCCTGCAGCTCTGGGCAAGCCAGAGACACACACACACACAAGCACTTCTGTTTGCTTGCATGCGTCCTTCTGTCTAGTCGACAGCAGCCGCCTTCCCTCTGTCTGCAGGCTTGTGACTACTCACGAGCAGTCACGTACACAGAGATGCAGACGCGTGGAAGGACCGACGTCCACGCCGGTGCGCAGAAGAAGACACGCGTGAAGCAGCGCAGCCGAAAGCATAAGAAGAAGCAGCAGCAGCAGCAGTAGCGAGACGCCGGGGCGCAGGAAACGCCCCTGCCTCCTGTGGGATGCTGTGTAGCAGCAGGTAGAGCGTTCTCGGGTCTAGACTACTCAAGCTGCTATGTCAACGAATACACAGAGTGGCGTCGCACTTTCTTCTTGTTCATATCCCCGCAGTGCAGCCGCGCAGTTCCTCTTCCACACGCGTGCTCGCAGTGCGCGCGCAGGGCAGCAGCGAGAACAGCAGCAGCAGCGCCAGCGACAGCAGCGGCAGCAACGGCAGCAGCTGCGGACGCAGAACTTCAGCCAGCCGTGTGCTGGGGCTGCAGCAGCAAGTGCAGCGCACAAAGAGAGTGACATGGGCGAAGACATACGAGACGCACAAACGTACACTTCGTACGTCGGAGAATTCTCCTGCTCCTCCTCCGTGGAAGGGGCCTCGCTGATACCCACAAACGCTCACGCACTAACGTTCTGCAGATGTGCGTTCTACCTTATACACCGCGAGTAAACAGCAAAATTAGCGGCAAATAACAAAGAATATATATATATATATATATACATATATGTATACCCACAAGGAGAGAGAGAGAGAGAAAAAGGAGACACACACATATACATATATATATATGTATGCATATACATTTATATCCATTCATGCATATATGCATATACACAGGTATACTGATGGATAGATAAGTGATACAGACATCCGTACGTTTACATATAGATACATGTGTCCACGGGGATCGATAAATGAGTCTACAAAATATATCAGTGAATATACATAGGTATATAGGTGGTCGATAGTACATCCATATATATATGTACGTATGCGGATTGGTGGACAGATACAAGACATGTATATATATATATATATACATGCATGTATACATGTCGGTAGACAGATGAATCGACAACATGTTTATATATGCATGTATACAACTAGAAACACACTTGCAGGTGCATCTCTGTATTTCCGTTTGTACACGTTCTCTGCGTGTATATACACGTATGTGTCCACAAGCAGATGTACGTAAGAAATTGACAACTCTCTCACCTTTTAGAAGATGCCGCCATGTGGAGGGTAGGAGTCGCCTGTTGAGCAGCCACTCGGGAAGCGCCTGATAAGGAACGTCGACACACTGCTGAATTTCCGGGCCCCCTGCTCCAGCAACAGCAGACGATGGAGAAGCAGCAGCTGCAGCAGCTGCTTTAGCAGCAGCTCGTGAAGAAGAAGAAGGTGGAGGAGGAGGTGGGGCGAGGACTGAAAAAAGGAGGGCGGCAACGCGCTCCATTCTAAATGAACAGCAAACGGGTAGACCAAAGTGATAGTGATATATATATATATATACGTATACGTGTAGCGCACCTGCATAGGAAGTTTGAAGTAAATACACAAAAGTATACGTACAGAGTCGCACACAGGTATATACGTATACGTACTTCCAGCAACGTACAAATTCCCGGCGTAAGTCTTTCAACTAGGACTTCCTACATATTCAGACAGGGACATGCATTTTCTTGCAGGCAGATATATGTACATATATATATATATATATATTGTGTATGTCTTTGTAGTAGTGTAGATATGTATACAGGCACGTGTACATGTGCCGCCGATAAGGAGCGCTTGAGGCCGTGCGGGGGCAGTCATCACCAGGGGCCCCGGTGAAGCCGCCGCAGAGGTCTACGAAGAGAAGAGGCAGTTCACTTTTTCGCCTTCCCGGTAGATTTGTCCGCATAAACACATGCAGACCCACACGTACACACGTGGAACGTAGGCACTCATCGCCGTAGATATAGAGACTGCCGTACAGCGGGTTGCTGTACGCCGTCTGCTGCGGCAAGCTCTGACGCTGCTGCCGCTACGCCGTGGCGCGAGACAGCAGCTGTGGAAGAGTGTGTGCTGCTACTGCGGCAGAAGAGCAGGAGGAGAAGGAGGGGCGGCCGCTGCCCCCCGCGAAAGACTTCCTGCCGCTGCTGCTGTGCAATGGCGCCGCAGTGCTGAAGTAGCAGGCACGCTGCTCCTGCGGCTGTGAAAGCCGAAGACAAGAGAAGCAACCGAGGAAGGAAAGGGAAAGCGCTGCTGCTGCAGCTCTGCGCAACGTCTGCTCCTGGTGCAGCCGCTCCTACTGTTGCTTCTGCTGGTGCTGCAAGACACACTCGTGCAGCACGCAACATGCGGAAAGCTTGTAGGAACTGCGTCTGCGGCGGCTACAGGCTGCAGCTCCTCCTGCAGCCCGTATGACTTGGCTGGCTGCTGCCTTCCTCTTGTCACTTTCACTTCTCGCGGTGCCGTCGCACGTGTCCTGCAGCCACTCCTACTGCTGCTGTTGTGTGGGGTCTGCTCCTCTTGTTGCTTGTGGGGATGTCGCTGTTCGCACTTCGCGTCCCGCTGTAGCTTGTCTGCTGCTGCCGTTATTTATAACTGCTGCTGCGGGCCTGCTGATCCACGCGCTGTCCTGCAGTTCTCGCCGCTCCTTTTCTTTTGCTGGCATCCATGCTGCTGCTGCTGCCTGGGCTTCTGCTGCCGTGCATCTCTTCTTGTTGCTGGTAGGCTGCCGTCCCGCTGCTGCTGTCGTCGTTGCTGGTCTCCGTCCCGCTGACCCGCACATATTGGGGCCCTTTCTTCATGTCTCGGCCTCCTCGATACATACGCAGCTGTTACTGCTGCAGGCTCTGCGCCTCCTCCTTCTCCACCTTTTCCTGTCGCTGCATTTCCTACTGGTGTTGCTGCTGCCCTGGCGGCCTTCCACGCGTTGACTTCCGCTTCACGTGGGCTACTGTTGAGGCTGCTGCTCTGCTGCTGTTGAGCTCTCAGCGCGCTGCTAGTGGTCGCCTGCTGCTGCTACTGAGGCTGCTGTATGCAATTTCACTGTCACTGACACTCTTGCTGAGCCGCTACAGCTGCTTCCCATCCGTCCGAGTTGCTGCTGCTGTTGCAGCTAGGGCCTCGCTGTCGTTGAACCTTCGTCGAGCTGCCGGGTAAAGGTCTGCTGCTGCTCGCAGACCGGGTGCTACTGTAGTTTTTGCTGCTTCTCCTACAGCTTTTGCCGACTTAGCTGCTGCTTTTGCTGCTGTTACTGCTGCTGCGATAGCTACTACAGCTGTAGCCGCTGATGACCGCATGCCTACTTTTGCTGTGGATGCGCCTCTCATACGTGATGCTGCTGTGGATAGCTACTGCTATTTTAGCTGCTCCTGTTGCAGCGACTGCTCGCTAGTGCGGATCTGTGTACAGCTGCTCCAGGTGCTGCAGGTTTCGCTGCTGCTGCTGCAGTTACTGCTTGCTAATGCTGGTCTCTGTATGGACTGTTGCTGCTGTAGCTTTACTGCTGGTGGAAGCACTGTCACTGCGGATGCCGGCGGCCTTCTTTTCTTTTTCCACCCTCTGTGGCTGGCCGCGCATCGATACAGCGGTAGCCAGGCCGTGTGCAGTGTATCAGATTTAACTTATTCGAACAGAAGGGGAAGAAAGTAACACGAAGACAACACAGGAATATTTTTCTTCAAAAAAGGCGTGGTAGGCCGCCCTGAGACACTCTACACATGCATGCAAATCTTCCGCAGCCGCACCAGTAGCAGCAGCAGCCGCGGAGACGGCCGATACAGCAGCCGGCCCCTGCCCGTCCGGTCGAACACGAGCAATCTCGACATTTACTAGAAAACACAGGCCACCTACATTTCTTCCACTAACAAATGAACTACGTGTTCGGTGCTAGGCCTAACCACTCATATACGTCTACGTATCTATGTGAGTTTATTCCGGGAATGATGCCAGTGCGTGTTGTCCAACACGTCCGGCACGAGGAAGCGTAGATTTACCTACACCAATTTCTGTTTTAATGTATGGAGACTGTGGAAAAAATGCATGTCTGCATAATCATACCAAAGTGCACATAAGTGTGTATATCATGTATATGTACATGCCAGGAAAAGTACTTAAGCGTGCGGAACGTATGAACTCATTTACTACATATTTGCGCACGGCGTTGTCAGGGCGATCTTCACCGTACACGTCGTTGACGTGTGAAATAGATGCACACCTCCATAATCTGCGCCCACAGAAGGCAATTTACGGACAACAGGGAGCACTAAGAGATAGCGGCTATTCCTAGCTACGTAGGTCACGTTGTTTATACGTCCCTACTACAGAGGTGGCTTTAAATATGCAAATCAGGTAGGGTGACACCTGTAAATAATAAAGAACTGTACATATAAATCGTACGCCTTAGCAGATATCCCGATACATTTTTAGGTAGAGGTGTATTTGCTTGTCTTTGTGTTACACAGGATTACACATGTATGTTGTATAGTCACCTACACGTAAGGTTGTAGAACTACAGGCGTATATAATAATAAAGAACTGTCTATATACAACCTACGCCGTAGCAGACGTACACATATATATATATAGTTGTAGTTGTGCATGCATATACAAACATGTAACCACCTATATACATATAGGCGCCTACACAAATACACGTACATGTATAAATATGTAATACATGTGTGCATGTTTGTGTTATACAAGAACACACATGTATGTTGTACATTCCTCTATAAGTAAGGTCTGTAGAAGGAGCTACCTTAAAACACGCAATACTACCTATGAGAAATTCCAGCCCCAGACACGTGTCCAGGACATGGGACTTCGTCGGTATTCATTACGCAGACTACACAGAACTACATACCTAATTGATTCTCAACCGTTGTGTAGTAACGCGAGCACACACACGTTATTGCTTAAAGGCACGCGGGCATTCTCTGACTCCGTAAGCAAAGTTGGTACTACGAATGGTGCGCTATAACCGGTTAACTCTACACGGAAAAGTGCGCAGTCACCTTCTTTCAGCTCCTAGTATATATGTGGTCACGCTCGGTATAAAGATACGCGTGGAATACCTAAAATATGTTGAAGCGCCTCTCCACGTACAGGAAATACCAGATCTGTTGTCACACGTGTCAACATTAACAGAAAGGTGTAGTGTCGCTCGAGAGACAATATACGTACACGTGTGCAAATTACGAAGGAGTGTGTCCTTCCGAGGATCGCATTTGTGCGTGCGAAGAGTATGCGGACGTATCTGTGTATGTAAGTATCGAATTAACATGCCATATATACAAGTAGTGTCATTTCACGGGTGTAAAGGGTGCTGAAGTGCTTACACATCTACGTGTATGTACAGATATGTGGCGAAGTATACGCATGTATAACACGCGTCGACGTGCTCCAAAGCTGCATCGATTTCGCCCGTAGGAGTGCTTCCGCTGGATGGAAGGGTCAGCATTTCTGCCTATATATAAACACACATAAATAGATATATACACGTATACGTAGAGCAGGAGAGAAAGAGAGAAAGCTTCGCAGCGCTGTGCGTGTGTGTGTTGACGTGGACGCGTCTTTGTCCAACCACTTTTTCGCCGAAATTCCTCCACCCAGGTAGGTCGTGGGTCTCCTAATGGCAGCGTCGTGCCCCTTTTAAATGCAACATTTTACGACGAACCAAATACATATGTACATATAATGGTATAGAAGTCTCCGTATACTCACATGCACATTACACGCACGTGCGAGTAAATACGTTGGACCTAACGACTTCCATGGTGTAGTTGAGAAACGACAGTATCCACTCATCCGTATGTGCTTAAACCGGTATATATACACGCATAGGTACTACTGCATGGTTCGTCTCAGTATCCCGTGTTTCAGACAGTCAGAACTGTCTAATCGACCCTTCTCCGGGAGAACTTCCACCGCATCGCTGCCAAGTGGAAGGTATTGAATCCATCGTATACATAGCATACGTGTATATGTATATATATATATATATTTCCATATATCTGTGCATATATTCACTAATATATTACGTGGTTTCGAGTTGGTCGCGAGAAGGTGGACACAATGGGCATAGTTCCTTACATTGCACTCAGAGAGCTGCTAATGAATCGGGCTTTTATGCTACGATGCGCCACGTCCGTAAAATCCTGTAAACGTAAAGGCACAGTTCCTCAATCCTACAAGCCGTTACATTATTATACGCTACTGTTTAGTGAAACTGTGCAAGGAAAACACGCTCGTAGCGGCAAATCCAAAGATGTTTCACGAGAGACCCATGGTCACCCCGTGTGATGACTGCCAGGCTTTCCCGCCAGATTTCGTATCAGCTGTTTTCAGCAGATTATTCTGCTGCCTATGTGTGTAGACGCAACTGGGGAGGTTTCCAAGCCTACACTTATGCCCGTTAAAGACAGCATTCAGTACACAGCGAAATTTCACCCATTCTTTGACTCCTAAAGCCCTGTACACACATGTAAAACACCCAGGTGAATAAATGATAGTTCGTCAGAAGGGCATTCTGCTTCATCCACCAGCTTCACACATGTATTGTCGGGGTAGCTGTGGTGTCGAACTTCGCGTGGAACACTTACAGTATTGCGAAGCACCACATGAAGTATAGCGCACGAGGATACATGGATGAAGCCTGATTGAGTTCGGGGACCAATGTGCAGTGAGTTCGCTCCACTAGCTTGTCGTACTTGACCGAGGAGTGATGAGTCATACGACGCATAGTATTAGTATTAACTGAGGACCATAGCGTCTCACTCGATTCTGGCTCGGCTGCCTCGCTGGTACAAGGAAACATATCTTTGGTCTCCCCTGCCTTCCAACAGATACTTGTTCTCATTATCATACCTTCACCAACGCATTCCGTCGACAATGCAATGAAACGAGTGTCGACACTAGTTTGGCTTCGTGCACACGTACCTCTACGTAGCTACGGAATCCTTTTTAGATAAAAAAAGTAGAAGAGTAATGCCGCGGCCGGTTGTCGTACGTATATCTCTATATACGCGGAAATATGTTGATTAAAAAGAAGAATAATGCAGCAGTCAGTTATTGGATTATACCCGCTCGCATAGAATTCGAGCCATCTATTTCTCGATATGTTTCTATTTGTGCACCAGGAGAACACACAAGCACGCTTATACTGTACATGTGAAAATGCATGCACACATATGTACATACGTATGTATGTATATTTTTTACACGCGGTAGTGGCCGTGGTGGTACGTGGGATGTGCGTCCGGTCACTGCGGTTCCGCAGCCGCGCTCCTTCGCGGTCGCATGCGCTGATGGAAGATCGTTAGAACACATTCTGTCGCCTTTTTGAAGAACCTTTCGACAAGCCAGTTCCCTCAAGTATAGCACTCCGTCTCTCTAAATTCGACCAGTAGGTGGGTATGTAGGTTCGAGCACTTGGTCTGGTGTACGTACACTGCGTGCCTGTCCCGGACGTCGGTTAACGTTAATCTGCGGAACGATGAACTAGTAACATGGGAGTATTGAACCCACACTCGTAATTGAAAATCCAAGGACATTTTTGATTAGACGTCGCACTTCACGGCGACCGACTTCACACTGCGCACTCGGGTGATTTCCGGTGGTTCTGGCCACTCTTCCAACGCCCGCGCCACCAGCGCAGAACGACGTCGAATCCGTCCGCAGACATTTTGTGCCGGTCACCCCGATCTAGCTCATGGCCGGTGCGTGCAGACTGCGTTGCGAGGAGACCCACCGCATCCGGTCGATGTATTCGAGAGGCACCTCGTCAGGCGTGGAGATTGCTTTTCGATCAGTAATCTTCAAAAGCTGCAGACCCCAACAGACGTTGCCTGAATTCAGCACCTGCTCGTCCACAGCAGTAGGTGGCAAAGGTTGAAGGGTATTGGTGGAGTCTCTGCGAAGTGTCCGTCGGTCGATTATGAAACTGGAGCAAAGCAGAAGCACTCTCCGGATCACACGTACCCTGCTTTTTCGCATGCAGCCTCATCTCTACAAGACGCACGCACACACTTACACACACACCCCTCCCAGCCCACACACATACACACACGCGTGCTAGGATAAGCACGTACAGTGCCACAACCAGCGAGTGGTGGCCTTGGTTGGCCACGTCCTCTCCTCGAAATGATATTTCTTTCCCTCCTCCCCCCCGCCCGCCCCCCCTTATTTCCCCCAGTGCCTTCACCGACTGGCTACTAGCTTTCAGTTTTTGCTAGGGTTCAGGCTCCTGCTGAGCTTGATTCCGTTGTTAACTGCCCACCCTGGCGTGATTGAAAGGTGTGCCTTTAAGGGAGAGGGAACACTTTGACTTCGTCTTCCTCGTAAGAAAGTGATGTACCAACTTCTACGTATTGCGGGTGCTGGAATGCTGGACGCATCCTGCGTGGCTGAGCTAGGTGCGACCTGCACTAGATTGTTTCCCCGCCCTCCTGAAGAGTCATCCACTTGCAGGCGGATAACATCGTCACACGTCCACATGAAGCTCTTCGGTTTTTCTCCAAGATGCTGGGAAGCGGACAGCTCTTTCAAGCAAGTCCAGGAAGCGGAGGATTGGGACTGGGCGCGAATAGACCGGTTCAAACGTCGTCACCGTTTTTCACCGCTCCACAACAGCAACCAACGCAGCAAGTAGGTAGCGGTGGGGGTTCTCTCTTATCAGGTCCGAACAGTGGCAGCGTTTTTTCGCAGTCTGCGGCTCCTTCGTTGCTGGGAAATTCACTGGGCTTTTCCGCAACAGTAGGAGGAGGAGCAGGAGGAGGCGGCGGCCTACAGCTGGGGCAGGCCGGCAGCTTAGGACAGAGCAGCAGCCTCAGCCGTCCGTTGACCTTTGGCTCTTCTCTTGGCTTCTCAACACCGCAGCAGCAGCAGCATGGCGGGGGAGGTCTGTTCGGCAGCACCAGCACCGGCAGCCCCTCGCCGTTTTCTTCCGGAGTCACTGGCAGCATCTTCGGTGGCGGCACCAGTGGCAGCGGCAGTGCGCTGCAGCAGCAGCAGCAACCGACCAGCAGTTCGTTCTTCAGCGCCTCAAATCTTTGGTCCACCGCGCCCAGCAGCACGCCAGCACCAGCGGCGGGAGCGGCAGCAGCTAGCGGCGGGGGAATGGTCGCTGCTGCAGCCGGAGATGCAACAAAATCGGCACAGAAATCTCTCGGCGCGAAGTGTATAGACACGTGGAAGTTCCTTGTCGCAGCTGCGAAAGCTGGTGTCTGGCCGTTCTCTAGTGAGCCTTCCAGTCCGATCCACGCAACTCTTACTACGCACAAAACAAGAGTTTTCTGCACTGCGTCTAAACATCGACACATATATTCCTATGTAAATGAACAGGCACCCATCGAATATTTGCGTCTGCATCCACTTGTGATGAACATATGCAGGTGTGTCCGCGCAGCATATATATACATATATATATATATATATATATCCGAGGATATAGAGAATGGAGAGGTCTGCTGCTAGTCATCCTCGATTCTCCCTGCGTGCATAAGGATGGGTGATGCGGGCTTGGGGAAGGATGTTCACGGAAGAGTCTGGACGCGCGAATACGCCTCTGCTGCTCTCTTCGGTTTCTGTAGCACTTCCTTCTCCTTGTCTTGGCCGACCGAGATGTCCATAGCTCCCACCATCTGGGGAACACTCTGTGCACACTACATCTTCCTGCTTCTTGACGTACGTTGCACTTGTCGCGCGTGTATAGTGCCTTCCCAGAGTATATATACGTGTATATATATATATATATAGCGTCTTGGACTCTAACGTAGCCTGTGGGTGTGGGTGGATGTGTCCCTTTTCTCCACACGTGACTGCATACTTTTTCGTTCTCGTGAAATTTGCATTTCCTCACGGTCATACGCTCTTTTGCCCAAGTCCACCCTCCTCCGTATAGTATTCGCACACGAAGCCATATACGGGCATGACCCACATGTACGAAGACGTGGAGGCTGACAGCGAGACATCGCATACAAACGTTGCATAGTTTTGCTTTGTTCTCCCATAGATGTTGCACGCCTGTTTCAGTATGCCCATGTGGCATGTGTGCCTGACTGCACGCCCTCTCAAGAAGGTGTCTGTACACGGCACAGCGCACGTACACACACACACTGTTTCCCTTGTCCTTACTGCATATACTACGTCTGAGTAAGTATACACAGCTGTTGCGACTCCATGTCTTCACACGCGCCTGCCGGCTCTCCTTCAAGTGTAGTGATCCGTCCACTTGGTGTGTTCACGTGCTCGTGTGTCTCTTGCTGCTGCTGCTGCTTAATTGCTGTGCGTATTTGCTGCCCCGCGACTCTACGGAGTGCTGCAGGTGTGAGCGCCGCAGACGGAGAAGCTTCTCTGTTTGTCGGTCTCGACCTTTCGATTGACGAACACCGCTACCTCTTCTACCAGCAACCGCCTTCTGCATGGCCCGCTCTCCAGCAGCGTTGCGAGTGAGCGGCTTCCGGCAGACGCAGCCCCCCCCCGGGTTATTCTCGACAGGCTCTCATATGCGCCGTCCAACTCACACACAAACACACCACAGCAGCAGCCGGCCAGGCTTGCCCGCTCAAAAAAAGGTCACGGTGCACTGCACCAGCATTCCCTGTTTATACGCATTCGACATACACGTTGTGTCTATATATATTTATGTGTATACATATCCGACGTGCATCATATATATAATGAAGTATGGCATACGTCGGGTATGTATATATATATATATATGTGTGTACATATATATATATATATATGTATATATATATGTATATATATATCTACACGTATGTACGTATACATATGCATATACGACATATATATATATATATGACATACGTCTTATATGTATATATGTGTATACACGTACATGTACGACACACCTATATATATAGATGTATAAATGTCCAACATACGTAGTGTACACATATGTGTGTATATACATATATATACGGCATAATTCTATGCATGTATTGGTAGGCGCGTGAGCGAGGTTTCACGTGCTTGTTGTGGCACGGCGCCGGGTTGGTCCAGCCATATATAATGCAGACCAGGGCATAAATACGGGAGATACTTACGAAGAGTACACCCCCATGTCTGGAGTGGCTTTCAGTTCTCTACGTCCAAGAACTACTTACTGCGCGTGTGTGCTGTGTCCTTGTGAAACGAGTACTGACGAAGTATATGTGGGAGAAGGGGGGGGCTGGGGGGAATACACCGTACATATATGGGGTGTCGGGATACCCTTTCAATACTTATAGAACAGCTGCACACGAGTGTAGCCGCACGCGAAGTAGTAGACACTTGGGGCGTACGTACGCCCTAAACTTCTTGTGTGGGGTGCAGATACACTGTCGGTATGCGTGTATAACTAGGGGTTTGCGTGTAGCTGCGCTGTGTGCGAATGTAGACGTTTGGGGTGTACGTACTCTGTCCATGCGTCAGGTGTAGATGTACTCTCTGTGTACGTGTCTAGCTATCTATGAGTGTATTCGTAAGCGAAAGATAGACAGGTGGGGTGTGCGTATACGAGAAAGAATTCCCGCGGGTTATACTGCGGCCCTGTGGGGTGTATGTACACTGTAAATTTGCGGCGCGAGTCTACACTGGGACGCGCCGTTGAATTTCCCTTTCCTTATTATTGCAGTTGGCTGAACGGGGTTACACAGCAAAGCGCGTGACGTCAACACAGCGTCCGAATGCGTACTGGAGTGGTTGATACACGCGTAGCTGCAGGAATGTGACATATGTAATATATATATATATATATATGTATATATATATATACGTGTGTGTGTGTATATATGTGTATATACATATATATATATATTTGTACGTGTATACGGATGTGTATGTACGAACTACAAAGAAGCGTAGTTATTTGGGTGGGCACGTATGTACATATATATATGTATATATATATACGTGTTGCTGCGGGCAGGTGGATAGTAATATGGATATAGTAATGTGTATTACGTAGTGCAGGGAGGTGCTGCCGTGTGTGGAGGATATGTGTACATAATAACATGTTTGTATATACGTCGACGAAGAGAAGTGGTTTCTTGTCTAACCTGCTGCAGTGTCTGGATAAGTTGAATAGAAGTATTTACTTTGGTGGCAGTTGAATATCGTATCCCGTCCAAGCGGAAATTATGGGCCTCTCGTGCTGCGGAGATGTGTAGAGTGTACATACACTGCAGCATATGATGTGTGATTGTCTTCCGTGGATGTCTCAACGTGAAAGGATTCTTTGCGAGCTTGTGGGACATGGCCTGCTGCGGAGTTGTGGGGTGTACATACCACAACGGAGAGATGTGCGTCTTGTGGGGAGACGACTTGTGGACTGCACGTGCGTCCCCCTGGAAGCTGTAGGGTGTACAGATACCGGAGCTGTGTGATGTATCTGCAGACATCTGAGACTGTGAGTACGTCTTTTGCGTGACTGAAGCCAAGCTGCAGTCGCTTGTCGTGCGACGCTGCTGCTACTGTCGCTGTGGAAGAAAAAAGACGACGACGCAGCGGCAGGAGCAGCAGCAGCAGCTGCCTAGTTCACGCTACACTACGAGCACCACCAAAGCGGCTCACGCACTCCAAGGACCGAGGCAGTCGTGCTTTTCTGCCTGTCGGTAGTTTTCTTGCGTTACATATCACACTCTGGCCATGGTACTCGTCATCGTGCACGCACTCGTGTATATATATATATATATATATGTACATATATGCGCGTATGTGTAAGCACGTGTATACGCATGCGTAAGTATGTGTGTATGTACACCTGTATGTATGTATTTATATCTCCATCTAATGGCAGCATGGCTGCCGGTAGATGGGTAAGGGATCCTGCTGCGATTATGTTGGTGCCGCTGTTGGTGGTGTAGGTCTGGTGATAAGGTCCCTAGGGTGCTGTCATACAAGCCCCGCGTGCGTACGGACGTACGGGAGCGCACATTTGTGTAGGCGTCTCTGTATGTGTGTGTCGCCTAGAGTATTTCTCTATGCATGCATACGCATAGAGACCGACGTGTGGAGTCCGTTTGTGTGTGCACACCTGCCCGTGAATTGCAGACAGCAGCAATTGGAGCAGGTGATGAACTTCTACCGGCAGGTGCAGCGGCAGGCAGCAGCAGAAGGTCTGTCATTTGATGCTCCGCCACCAACGGCAGACTTCTTTCACTCTGCAGCATCAGCCACAGGACCAGGAGCAGCAGCCACAGCGTCTCCATCTGCGACCTTCGGCCAGCCGACGCTCCTGAATGTCTCGCCACAGCAGCAGCAACAGCAGTCACAGCTGTGGCCTGCTGCAGGAGGCGACGGAGCTGCTGCAGCCGTGTCTTCCTCTCCTGCAGACCCAGGCGCAGCACCAGCAGCAACAGCCGATAATGCCTTTTTTGGTGGAGCTGCCGCGGCGTCTTCGCCTGCAGTGCAGCAGCAGAATGCTGTAGCCGCGGGCCAGCAGCCACAGGAGACGAATTACCAGAAAGTGATGATGGATGCGTTCCTTGCACCCGCTTTTGAAGTACGCATCAGCAGCGGCAGAAACGACACTGAGTTCTCGCTACTTCATTTCCACCCAACGACACGCAGTGCGGTCGCGTGGCTACACCTCTGTCACCCCCTCCTTTTACATACATGACTCCATACTGACGTATGTGCATACGTGCGTATATATATATATATGCCACCCGTTCTCCGTATATACATGCATATGTATATATATGTATGTCACCCATTCTCCGTATATACATACATACGTATATATATATATATATATATGCGTCACCCATTCCTCGTGTATACATACATACGGACATATATATATATATACACGTTACCCACTCTCCGTGTGTACACACATGTGGATATACATATACGTCTATGTCTCATCGTTCTACCTTGTACGGATTTCTCTGAAATTTTAAAAAACACTAAGAAAGGTGTACCTGAAATATTCGTATGGGTGAGCATGTACGCGTGAATACACATACACATATATAGAGATACATTTCATTGTACAAGGAGACATATATGCAGGGTGGGAATTCGCGATAAACAGGCGCACAGGAGCAGAATACTTCGCCGAATAGATACGTACAGAAACACAATACTTCGTCGAATAGACACGTACAGAAACACGTACGCTTGTAAGCTTCTGTGTGCAAAGCTATACCAGTGTACGCGTATGTATCCTTCTACGTATAAGCGTAGGTATACTGCATAATATATGTGTGTAGAGAGAGAAAGAGAAAGAGATAAGTAGAGTTCATCTCAAAGTAGTGGCCAGGCACAGTGCGCTTCGTGAGGGTCACACATGTGTACATACGTATCTGTTCTTCTCTATACATACATGCATGTATATTGATGCAGTAGGTGCGTCTCGTTTGGTGTCTGCCGCATGGGGAGGTGCTACCACGCAATTTCGTGGCTGAAAATTTTGACGTCGGAATGCACGTACGTGCCCGTGCCTGGGTCAAGGATTGTTCCACTCCTGAGATGCGCAAAAACAAAATTTCTACCTCTACGTGTGTACACTTCTGTACGTACGCGTATGTTTGTGTGTTAACGCGGTGTTTGTTCACTCCAGTTCTACATCCGTGGATGCGAAAGTGTGTATCAGTATAGAGCCGCTTGTGCGTTTGCCGTCAAGAGAGAACAGACTCCCGTAGGCTTGCAAATTTAAGGAGCCACGGGAGGCCGCGTGGATATCCCGACACTTGTACGCGACTGAAACTACGTCGACACGTATATATATACATATATGTAGGGAGAAAATGACAGCAGTAATGGAAAATGTGTATATACGCACCGGTGAAGATATAGGATCAGGTGTGTATGTGTATGAGTGTTTATACAGGAAACCGCGCTCTCTGCATCGCTTAACGTGAACGCCTACACAGGGGTGTGTACCCGTGTGTACACATACCTATACAACACACGTGTATGTATATACATATATGTGTACGACTACTTACGTGTATTTTCATGTCATTGCTGGGAAGGCGCCGGTGTGGTGTATGCATTGGTGGGCGTCTTTGCAGTTGAGTACCTGCGGAGCTTCTTGGGAGGAACGCAGAGGCGCAGTGGTGTTGATTCACATGTACCAGTATTTGTCTACAACTGTCCTGTGCATCACCGTCAGCGAGAACGTAGCCGCCGGCTCCGCATCCGCAGGCTTCTTCAAATGCCGCTTCGGGTCCCGACTCCCACAACACGTTCATGTTTCATCCTACATCGGGGCTGCTGCTGGTCGCGGAAACTTGTGTGCGTGTGTATAAGAGACTGTGCAGCTGTGTCTTCCTACGCAGCGTCTGCTATCTACAAAGGCTTGTGCGTATGCATCAGAGTATATAGGACGACGTCTTTGTCGTATGTATTGGGTCTGTTGACGCCACCACCAGCTGTGTGCGTGATGACGGATGCACTTGACGCTGAAGTGTGGGAGTAGACTTGTGTGTGTGCACGCGTATGTATGTGTCTACGTATGTGTATGTATGGAAACATGCGTGAAGATCTGCATATCCGCCGTGGTCTTGGTAAAGAGTTGTTTCTGCGGGCCCTGTAGACGCGGCCTCTACATTCAGCTGCTGCAGAGAGACAGACGTACTGAATCGCATAGACGCTTCAGGAGGTGTCTTCGTGTGTGCTTGAGTGTGTGTGTCCGCTGCAGTGTATCTGTCGCTTTCTGACTGCGGGCTCTGTGTGTCGTCGCAGGCTGGCAAAATTCCTGACGTTGCGCCTCCAAAGGAGCTGTGTTGACCGCCAGAGGCTGTTCTCCTTCTCAAACCACCTCTTACCAATCGATATATGCATACCTGTATACACATGTGTGTATATGGAGCTTCCACTCCTCTACATCCCCGTTTGTCTACATGCGTGTCTGTTCGCACAGGTACGTGTTTGCGTAGATGCGTGTTTATGCTTGAATAGATATGGATGGAAAAATTGTTCAGAAGAAGAGTCTTTCGAACAGGGGACAGAGTGCGCGGTTGCCGTCTGAAGCGGTAGCGGCAGCGGTCTTCCGCCTTTCACGGCCAGCGGAGGGGTAAATCACATCCGCAGGCTCTGCTCGTATGCGCGGACCTCTCTCTCCTACTACCAATCTTTACACGTGTGGCTGGATACAAAATATATGTATATACATATGTTGGTGCGTATCTGGATAGTGACGTTTGTGTGTATAATGGTATGCATATACATACGTCGGTATCTGTCCGTGTATCACGTGGAGTGGCAGGCTGCGTAGCTACATCTGAAGATTCGATACGTGTGCTTACACACAGATAAGCGTGCGGAGTTCTACGGTTGCACGTGTCACGCGAAAGAGAGGGGAGGGAATGGCGAGGACTGCTGGGGGTGCAGGGGGCCGCGTTCTGTGTGCTACGCTCAACCGTTCCTTTGCACAAGGTTGCACGTCTGTACGCGCACATGCGTAGAGAAATATGCACACAACGGCGACTGTGTGAGAGTGCGTGCACTGTTGACTTCCTGTGCATGTGTTGACAGCGAACTGTCCACGTGTGCGGTCTGTACGCGGTCGCGCCTGCAGGTGTTCGAAGAATTTAACAGGTTTTTATATTTTCACACGTCATCCACATATGCTAGAGAGCAGGCCACACAATTTTGCCTCTCTGCATGCGCCTGAAGGGACGATTTTTGCGGTTGCATATGTGTAGGTATGCGTTCATACGTACGCACGCATGTACAATTGTTTGTGTACACCTGTATGCTTGGTTGCACTGTGATGCTCCAAGCGTCCAAATGAAACGAATAGCAGTTTTTCTACTGAAGTTGAAGGTTTTCAAGAAAAGGCCACCCGCGGCGGACATTCCCAGACATAGGTTTACTGCAGATTCTCTGCTGCTGCTACTCAAGACCTCTCCTACCCACATCGTACTCGTGACCGCTCACTGTCGTCATGTGTAGATACTCAACAACTCTGTATTTCTAGCTGTAGAGTATCTGCGGGCACACCTCTACCATACAGGTGACTGCCACAGGTGTATTCGTAGACGGTATATGTGGTGGAGCCGGTGTAGCTACACCAGATCTTAGAAGCTGAGCGGCCCAGTGCGCGCTACTGTTGCCTCGCAGGGTTCCGCTGTCACTCCTGTGCAGAGTTCCAGTGTGAACAGCCCCCCCCCCTGCTACCCCAGAATCTACGGCTGCGGAGCGCTTTAGTGTCTAACGCGGGAGAACGCCGTTGCACGTAGGAATATTCTGCCCTGCAATAGGCACAATCGCACAGCTGCAGGCGACATTTCACATTCGGCAACTGCAGGCAGATAACCACTATCTTAATCTGCAGCCAGGCTTACCATCTAGCCCTCTATTACGCAGAGCTGCAGGCGGTACATGCATCCTGATGGCCGCAGACAGCACTCCATTACGTATAGTTTTCGTCCGTCCTCAGCGCTAACTGCTAGGACACCCTCACTACCTACTGTTGCACGGCACGTGCATAGGTGTCCTTCTGTGTAAGGTTGCCGGCGTGACGCACAGTCGGTCATTTTACTAGTCAAGCGGCTGCTCCCAGGAGTGCTGTCTTGTTGAACAGTGCGGGGCAAAGAGGGAGCCGTCTTAGGGAACAATGGGCCGCGAGGCGGTAGGAGACGAGTTCGGAAACTGAAATGCGCTCGGTGTGCACGTAGGGCTCTGCCTGGTGCATGCATTGGTCTACACATGCTGTGGCATCTGGCTGCAGATGCAGCACTCACAGCTTCTTCCCTTCACAGCTGCCCGCACGCTTGGTCTACGTGCTGTAGCGTGTGACTGCAGCTCTAGCGCTCACAGCTTCTTCCCTTAGCTGCCCGCACGCTTGGTCTCCGCGCTGTAGCGTGTGGCTGCAGCTACAGCGCTTACAGCGTCTTTCCTTCACAGCTGCCCGCACGCCGCAGTCCAACGCTGTGACTGCAGGGCCTCCTTTAGTGTTTGCCCAGCACTGTATACAGAGCTCGTTTTCCTTCCATCGTTACATCTGCTCGGACTCTTCCACGCACTGCAGTGCAGAGAAAGCCCTCTGAATAAGCGAGTTTATCACTGCCGCTCGCACGCTGCTATCAATATCTGTGACCGCAGATAACGAACCGACAGCTGCGTGGCCATATCTACGGCAGCTCAACGTGAACATCAGCTTGTACAACAGCAGTGTGTTTCTCGTACGTGTTTGCCAATACGCAGCGACGAAGCCTGTGTACACGTATGTGCGAGCTTCTACGCTTGAGTAGTTTTGACCCCTCTGCCTGGTGGCGTGACAATTTTTCTTGTCTTCTCCACAAATTGCATTCGAAAGCGCTCGGGCGCCACTTATTTTGAGGAGCTCTCAACTGGGCGTGTCCCCTCTTCTTCGGCTCGGATATTTATTCTCATATCGGACAAGCGTGCCCGCAACGGAGCCGCTTGCGCAAGCGTGGCTTAACAGCAGCGTCCGCACATACACGTGAGGCTCCCGAGTCTAAAAAAGAGCAGCACAGAATGGGCCTTTTTTGGTAATGGCTTCACTGGCCCCTTGAACGGCATTTCTTTGTCTAATTCTGACTGGGGGACGAAGTGCCAAGCGGGCCACACGCATGCATAGCAAGTTTTATCATCGCGTCGGGATGTGGACGCATCTACGGCAGACGACCTACGTCCGCGCAGGTGGTCACCGCGCGTGTCGCCTTACGCACATGTGCATGCGCGTCTTTTCACCGATAGACACGACTGCGTAAATTACACACACACGCCTACCAGTCATCTACGTTGCTACGTGTTAAGTCCATAGACGTGGCTGCATACGTCAAAAGGATACCGACACGCCGTCTATATATTGGAACCTGTACAGTGCGTGCACGCTTCCAGATGTTCACTGGACGTACACAGTGTTTAAATGCGTATTGCTACATCTGAACACTGCGTGAGACAGCGAGACGGGGAGACACGTGTCTGCATTTCTGTGGCGTGACGCACACGTCTGCGCATGTACCACTGCAGATTCTGAGATGTGTAAGGCGCCCGCATGCACGCGGACGGAATGTGGAGCGTACGTGTGTGTATGTGACTCCTACGTACGTGTGCGTGCGCGTTTTAGTACGCGCAGACTCAATGTGTTGTTCACCGCCGGTGGAGGGGTCGTTCAGGGCAAAGTTACACACACTGTATAAGCACAAATATTCGGAGGAACATTCCGATAGAGGGACTTGCGTATACTTGTGGAAAGCCCAGCCCAGGGACACTATAAATGTGTACATGTACTACTGCACGTGTAGCGCACCCCGCAAACAGAGATAGAGAAATGTTGAAACGTACACCCGCAACGGCGCCTGCAGGCGGCCTACGTTGCGAGACAGGGGGTAGCAACAGACGATGCTTCGCGTAAAGGTGAACGGCCTCTCAACGTGTTGTGCTTCAGTACTGTGGCGGAGTGGTACCAGCAATTCCTTTCCCCACGGCTAGCTTGCCGCCAAAATTGATCTGGTCCAACTCCTGCTGCTGCTGCATGCGGTGTCGCAGTCCCTCCTCGTCCGCGTCCTGCTGCTGCTGTGGGGTTGTGGAAATAAGCGACTGCAGCTGCTGCTCGAGTTCGTCCACTTTACTGCTCATATCATCCAATCGGTTCAAAATGGCGGTGCTAACTGTCTCAAACCTCTCTTCCATTTCCGTCAGTGCTGCTGCCAAGGCGTCTCCCATGTCCTCCAAGCCTCCTGTCTCGTCTCCTCCCCCCGCTTCCGGAGGCAGAGCCAAGCCGCGCGCTGCCGCTGCTGCTGCATGCGGAGACACGTCGCTTTCAACGACAGCCGCTCCTGCAGATGTACGGGCAGCACCAGAACTAGCCGCGCGCGAAGTTGCAGAGCCCGCAGAAAAGACGCTGCGTATCAAACTTGTTCATGCAGCAGCCAGCATACACAGATATACAAACATACATACATATATGTATGTATACAGGTACATGTACATATACACGCAGACGCCGCACCGTATACAGATATGTAGACACAAATATACGCCTTCACACGTGTAACTCTTGGGCGCACTGTAAAGGCAAATCATATGCAGCAGCCAGCAGATACAGATATACAAACAGAAATACAGATATACGTATTCAGGTATAGGTGTGTATAGATAGAAACGCCGCCCCGTGTACACATATGTAAACACACATATACGCGTTCACACGTGTAACTCTTGGGTGCACTGTAAAGGCAAATCACATGCTTGCCAAAGGTTCGTTTCCGCACTAACGTCCAGATACATACTCCGTCGCTCTGCGCAGGTAGGGTGACGTGCTAGGAGCGTAGCTACGTCATCGTCCAGCACTTCGAACGTCGAGGTACAAGAGTAGATGGTTGTCACACATGTATGTATACACACACATATGCATATGTATATATATATACATGTTCTATAGGCCCTACACTTACTTATACACATGCATGTGTGTAGCTATATGTCTCGGATACATATATATACGCATATATGTGTTTTTAGGCCATACGCTTGCACACAGGTATCTGTGTGTAGCTGCTGCATGTCTCGGATACACATGTGTACATAGGTAGACACATGTATATATAACCCATTCGTTTAGCTGGAAAGCAGCTGCCGCAAGCAGCAGTATCGTGGCGCATGCATTTTGCATGTTAAAAGAATCGCCACAAGCAGCGCTACGTAGTCACGCGTGCTGAAATTTACACCTGCGCACCCCAGGAAACGAGTGTACGCACACTAGGGTTATAGTTGGGCAAAATGGACGGAACACACCCAGCAAATGTATCTACACATATGCGGAGAGAGAGAGATAGACAGACACATACAGGAGTTTGTGAAAGAGTGAAGTACGAGGGCCTCCACCTATTTATTCTACAGCTGTTCACGTGCCAGTGACGTGGGATCGCGTGGCGTACCGGCTCCAGCCCCTCCAGCGGCAAAGTGCTTCTCCTGCTCCTTCATGCTGCAGCAGTTGCTGTTCGACTGCCCAGCACCAACACAGATCCTCCACGTGAAAGACTCTCCTGCGAGAGACTTGCCCGTGCAGCTGCTGTGCCCCGGCACCTGCTGCGCCTGCTAACGCTGCGTAGGTCCTGGCGGGGCAGCGGCCCTGCGCTCGCCGCGAAGACGCTCGGTGGTGATCACTGCGCGGTTGTTTGTGCTGCGGAGGCTGCACGCGCTGGTGAACGGCGTGCGGCCTCTGTAGCTTCTGCTTCCGTCACAGACCTCTCGCTTCTGTGAGACTGTAACTGCTGCTGCATCTGCTGCTGCATCTGCTGCTTGTGTTCCTCCTGCAGCATCTACCGCTGTGTCGCTCTGTGTGTGTGTGTGGCCGCGGCTTCTGCTGCTGCTTGCTGTGTTTAAGGCAGCTGCTGAACCAAGGGTTTCGCCGGGACGACGGCGCGGTAAACAGCTGCACACAGGAGAACAACAGGAATGCCCCAGAACAGGTTCAAGCCAGTCAACTTGAGAGGAGAAGAAGAATCTGCATGCTACTCCTAAGGTGGGGAAAGGCAGGAGCATGCTGTTGTCCAGCACTAGGCCTCCACTCCGATGCCTCGTGTCGAAATGGAAGTCCTCAGGATGCTGTGACTGCTGCGGTGTGAAGCGAACCGCAGGCGACGGAAACGAAGTGCGGTGTGGCCCTGCCGCAGTGCAACAGCACGGCCACTGCAAGTGTCCGTGTCTACCGTGTGCTGCTGTGTACGAATGTATGCGCGTTGGTAGGTACGGGCTGCGGGAGTACGTGGGACGCAACTGCGTCTTGGGCAGAACAACTGCATTTCATCAAAATATAAGAGAAATTCTCGTCTTACGCTTCAAGAAGTCGTAGTCGCACCTTTTTGCAGTTGTGTACGGCAACCGGTATCACGAGCAAACAACATCACACACCCTTTCCCTGACATCCACGTAGTAGAACCCGAAGACTTTCCTCGATGCCATGCAAGGAAATACCCATATATATATATATATATATATTTGCAGCTGCGGTGGACTCACACGTCTGAATGCATATATATACGCTAGTAGATATACGCGCATAGTGTGGCAAGCAGACGTGGCAAAGGCCAGCCCACAACAGAAACAGCCGTCCTGTGTTGTCGAGAGCACATACCAAGGACGGCAAAGCCTACAGCAACGGCGGCGAAAACGCGTCGATCTGCTGACTTCTTGTCATAACGCAGAGCCTGTCGAAGAGTAGCAAGGGCAGCAGTCGAAAAAGCAGCAGTTCCAAGCACCCGACACGGCCAACAATCCTCCACCTCTGACCCGTTATTGCTGTTTAGCGATGGAGCAAGCGCTTGCGGAGTCGCACTCCCACTACCGGCATTGCCTGACGGAAGGCCAGAACTCTGTGTAGCAGTGTTCGGTGGAGTAATGTCACCAGTGCCAGTGGTCGCAGGCGAATGGACGGAGAAACGTAGAAAAGAAAGAGGCCTTCGAGATGTAGCACTGCTTGCCGTAGTGCAGTTCGAAGAAGGGGCTTGCTGCTGGAGCTCAGACTCGTTATTTCCTGTCATGGGATTAACTGTGGATGAAACAAGGCTCCTAACAGGGAAGGCAGCAGCAGTCGACGGAAGCAGCAGCACCGTAGAAATCGAGGCGGTGCTGGGGATATCCTAGCGCGCAGGAGGAGAAGAGCGGGAGGATTAAAAAGTATTTGAAGCAACTGCACGAAAAACTGTGCACGTTGCACGAGGCTGCGTGCTGCGGCAGCTGGAATACAGGAGCCGCGTTGTGAAGCGAAGCTTGGTAACCACGACGATGAAGGAGAAAAGAAAGTGGTGTTGTGGTACAGCAGATAGGAGTGCAGGAAGCCGCTTTCAAGCTTCTTCTTCAAATGACAGGAAGCTGACGTCCGGACGTGTAAAAGAAGGTGGGCCACAGACTCGCAGAAGAGCAGCCAGGAGCAGCAGAGGTTTTGCCAGTGGAGGGAAGAGGCATTTCTGAAGTCGGGGCTCGCGGTCTGAATACGGGGGATCGATTCAGAAGAAGTGGAACAGAAAGACAAGAAAGACAGACGCAGCGGTCCGACTGCAGACGGAAAGAGCACGGGTGCTGAATGAGACGTGTGTGACGACGGATGACACGCAGCCGGGCGAGAACGACAGGGATGAAGATCAAAACGGGAGACAAGATGTCGACGAGGAGGTACAAGATGGCGTCGCAGTGGAATAAGATTCGGGGACACGGGGAAATCCTAAAAAGGTGTGAAAGACGAAAGGAGATGACGAACTCACCCCCCGACGCAAGTGGCCGCGGACCAGGTGCACACGGCGGGGATCTGGTGCCGATCCGCACGAGCGTTTGAAGTTTTTGGTGTGCACGCACTGAAAGACAGCGTTGAATTAGGGTTCTCTATGGAAGGTCAAGCAGGATCGAATGTTTCACCAACTACACACGTGGAAAAACGGGTACCGTTCTACGTAGTACACAGGACAAAACAAGTTACTACAGCCCTCCTGGCAAATTTGACGTGGAAACAGCAAACATACAATATTAAGCCATGCGGGAATGCACAGGAAGGCCATACGGTCAGCAAAAACGGATGAGTAGCCACTACCATAGCATGTAGCGAACGCGAAATTCGAAAGGAAAAAGTAAAAATACCGAGTTGGGAGGCCGGAGGCTGGTGAGGATAGATGTGAGTAGCGTCCAAATTTCCAACAGGTGAAATTGTCACCGGAAACTTACGTCATGTTGTACGGAATCGAAGCCGACATTGGGAGTAAAACAGGTGGATATGGAGCGGGTCATCAAAGGAAAGCACAGACGAGGCTGATAAGGATAGATGCGGGTGGCGTCCAAATTTTCAATAGGTGGTATTGTCACCGGAAACTTGCGTCATGTTGTACGGAATCGAAGCCGACATTGGGAGTAAAACAGGTGGTTATGGAGTGGGTCATCATAGGAAAACGCAGACGAAGACACGAACGCGAAGTCGAAGAGGACTACTACGTGTATAAATTAGTCGAAGCGCCGCAAAGTGTGTGCAGAGAAGACATGGAGACACACAGGCAGGGTCGGTGACATACAAAAGTGGAGACGGGGTGGATCCTACAGAAAAAACTAAGAGTCTGCACACAGAGAAGAAAGCGTACAGATACGCTAACAGCTGTTTCCCTTGGAACACCTCACACCTGGATGCACAAGCACGCAAAGAAGACGCATGCGTGATTGCCACAATATAGTTGTCGCAGAACCTCTCCAAATGGAGGTATATACAGGAATTTCGGGTGCGCTTTGTAAACGTTGATTTCCTCAAAAAGCAGAAACACACTGAAGATCGGAGAACGGTATCTTTCGGATTGGAGAGAGCTAGCGTGGGGACGAAGCTAGTGGCTCCTCATCACTGTGGCGCCGCGCTAGCTAGTATGTCTCCTCGTCGCACTCCACGTTTTTCTCCAGTAATACTGAAGCAGTTGCTTCCCCTGTGCGTGTGCAACCTTGCACAGGCGTTCCACGCTTACAAGTCCAACTTCAAGTGAACAGAAGGCAGCGATTTTGGTACAGTGGGACGAAATTGTCCAGCTCAGCTGCTGCGGGTCAGCCGCCGTAGCGGTTACTAAGTTGTTTTGTTTTGAACAAGTGGTAGCCAGTAAAACGACGGTTGAGCTGACTAGCGTTAAAGCAGTAATATGTGGATGCTGCCATTCCGCGCTGTGCCTGTGCTGCATGAATTGCTTGCTGTAGGCTGGAGCGTCGGCTCCCCCTCGGGTACCTAGCAGCCTGAAGTGAGATGCAGCCTTCATGTACTGCACGCTGCTTTACAGTGTAGAAGGACACACAACGCCCGAACAGTGTCTGGCACACGACAGTGTTGCACACTGCTACGTTCTGTAGTATTGGGAGTGTCTCCAACAAACTTATCACAAATCTCTCTCGACGCATTGGATTTGTGCTGTATAGGATCCACGTGTGAATGCCACAGTCAAGTACCGAGGTGCAGCGAGAGCTGATTCCCTGAAAATGCAAGTTTGGAGCTTTCCGAAGTTCATAGCCGCTATATATTCTTGTCCGGTGCGACAGCGGCACAACAGGCTTACACAAAGAGCGTCCGAGTGAAAAGTGTCGGAACAGCAGTACGAATGATGTGCGCGAAACACTAGTACCATTGATGTGTGTGAAGCTCCACGCTGCAATCCTGTATACATTGTCCACGTCTTGCCGTTTCCCTGCGTGCCTCCTAGCGGGAAATGTATAACAGTGACCGTCGAGCCCTGCACTCCCTACTGTTAATCAGAAGCTTTGAACAGGGGTGGGCAGCGCGTAGAAGCTGCGCAGTGAGGGACTGCAGATTATAGATGATCAGAGATCGGAGCGCCCGACGTTGAGAAGAGAGTGGATAAAACCTCCCTTTCAGTGCGGGAGGTGGCCGGACATTTGCGAAGTGTACTAAAGCTTCAACGCCGTCAGGATTCCGGCCTTGTCTGCCATATGTGTACAAGGCGTATAGCCGCGGTGTGGGATATACTTGTTTTTACAGCATGTTCGGTCTGCGCCGCTTTGACGTATTCGGTGCCTGTATACACAAGCATACACAGTTGCATGTATACGTGGGCATACACAATCACACGTATGTGGCGTCCACCTACTCTCCAATTTCCTGGACTACACGCTTCTTTCGGGGTACGTAGGTGTCCTACCTATCGCATACGTACCTGTCTACACTTTATACGACTTGTAGACGGGCCACGTTTTCTGCCCTGCAGCGGACGAACAAGGCAGACGGCCAGTCACGCAGAATCTATATGAGCTTCCGCGAACAAAAGCTGGGGGGCCCGATGGTGATTCCGAGGTTTGAATGGCGAACCGCAGCCAGTAGCGTCCAACATGAGTCTTGTGTCCTACTGAGCTGTGCTGTTGCTACGACCACAAAGTGAGTGCATCACGCTGTGAAAGTTTTCTATATTCTGGGATAGAATAGGTTTTAAGCGCGACTCCGTACCACCCTGTTCTCTCGCTCTAGACATTTGAAAGCATACATATATATATATATGCATACGCACCTACATTGATGTATACTCTTGTACAAGCATGCTCACGTGCACACTTCCTAAAACACTAAATACATGTATGTACGTAGGCACAACTGCTTACACACTTTCTTCCAATGCATTCTGCTCTTCATCGGGCACAGGTCAATGAAGGCGAGTTCGCCTCCACGTAACTCCTGTTGACTTCCTTTGTTCCATAACGGTCTGCACAACACACTAAAGCGTATATAGAGGACGATATTGAATTGTAATCCAGGTCTTTCCTCATGTTTTTACTACGAAATCTCTTCCGTTGTACGTGTGCATATAGTAGCACTGCGCATGTTGACGGTCTACCGTGAACGAAATGGTGTCACACCTTGTCCGTACAAAAGTAGCTCCTGAATCCAATCTTCTGTTACGCAAGTACAGTTGAGCCGCTCCGTCTCCTCCGTCTTCTCTTCCGCGTGTGAAGCAGTACGCCAGCAGCCGAACAAATATCATTCTACCTCAAGGCCCCGCCCATAAAGACTCAATCGGAGAGAGCGCTTGACTGCCAACTGCACACGCGCGTAGTCGAGCATAGCTACTTACAGGCACACACTTTCTCACTCACTCGTACAGATGCAGAACACGGATTGCATAGCAACGTGGCGCAGATGGTATCACAGAAATCGAACTGAGATTGTTTTTTGCACGTATTTTTTGATACAGCGTAACGGCGGCAGCTTCGGCGTGTAGAAGACGGCCGACACGCCTATTGTGACACCCTGTGCTTGTGAAATCGACATAAGGAGAGCGGAGCTGTAGTTCGCTTCGATCCATGGACAGACGCGTGTGTAGAAGGATCCGCGTAATTTGGAGATACAGGTGAGTTTTCTAATTCGATGGAAAACGTAGCCTGAAGTTGTATCGGGGAATATAGGAAAGCCAACTGTCTTACGTACGGAGGCAGGTGCGCATACGCGAAAAGGCGCAGACCATCCATGAAGCATCTGATTCGCAACTCAGCTTTCAAGATGTAAGGGTGCGGAAGCTCACTTTAGCTGTTTCACAGCACATCTGTGTTCCCTCACACATATTTGAGTGTGCGTACTTGCGTGAAGCATCGTCTCCCGCACTTCCACGACATCAGTTGACGTTTAATGTAAATAGCCCTCGAAGACAACGCTACTATACGTAGTAGCGAGTATACGACTCGACATCATTTGTGTTCCTGGCAGTTTGTGTGGACAAGCGACTTTGGCTTTCGGCGGCGTACTGAAACAGATGTGCACCCGCCGTATATCTGCATGTGCAACCACGTAGACGGATCATTGATCGATCACAGGCGATACATATTCGTATTGATTGTGGCGCCCACAGTAGTTCGGTGCAGCACGTATAAGGTCAGTTTACCAGCTTCAAAGACGACAATTCATTAGATCGTAAAGGCGGCCCTGATTGGGCGGATGCTCAAATGGTTTACGTCGACCGGACAGTGACGTATCTGATCACGCATAGCGACTAAAAATTGTGGCGGGACTTCTATACTACTACGCCGATAGACGGCGTAGCCGACTCTGGCCCAAGGAGTGTTTATGAATGAGGGCGCGCGGTAAGAAATTCTGTCCGTGAAGCATTTCTCCCGGCAAGGCAGTAAAGAGCACCCGGTGCTGAATCTCTGTGCCCGTGGAACGGGGCGTCGCAGTTGGAGTTCGCTTTTCCGCTGAGCTTCGTTTATGAGAAACTCCCACGCTAGTGGGAGTACTCACGCATAACGTAACCTGAGGTTTTTCGACAGGAACGCACCAGTTCCTGCACTGTTACGTTACCACGAAGGACTTGCCAAAAGGTGGCGGGCCCCAAGCGTGGCGGGGCTCAAAAGAAATCGCATGTCATCTCTTTTTTGACACCTCCGGAAGGTTCCAAAACCATCCCTAGAACCTCGTGAGAAAAGCTACCCGTCGTATCTCAAAAAGTTCATCAATAACTCGCACGTAGGACTATGGATCCGCCGAGGTCACTTCCGCTAGGGAGGCGCCGAATTCCTCAGGATTTGCGTCCTTCATCTACAAGGCATTCTCTTGTGTTGCACGTTTTGGAGGAAAAACTCGCATTCGATTCGGAAAATTTTCAACCTTCATTAAGGTGGAAGCATAGAGTCAGCGACGTCACGAACACCACCCCAGATCCAGCACTACCCGTTGGCCCAACACCAGTGGCAGCAAAACGCGAAAAACCACGGTTCAAGACTCGCGAATACGGATAACTGCAGAGGTAGCCGCAAGCGCGCCAGTGGCGAGACGCGCACACAGATCGGCAGCACCACTACAAGTATCAGTAGCAAGAGCAACAGCGACAAGCACAGCAACAGCAACAGTAGCAGCAGCAGCAGCGGCACCAGAGACAACAACAGAAGCAGCAACGGGAGCGGAAACAGCCGCAGCAACAACCGCAACAGCAGCACCACTCGCTGCAACAACAGTAGAAGTAATAACAAAGAAACGACTTCAGTATCCAACGTGAAGTGTCTCTTACGACCTTCTGGTGCAGTGTGTTCTCTCCCGAATGACCATAGATTCTGCTGCGTAGAATAATGGAATCCCCGCCCAAATACATGTGTGTGTATATGCATATTCTCTGTCCTAAGCCAAGAATATTGAAGTCCTCGCACGAACACATGTATATACGAGCGTGCTCTGCATGAAGTCACGAGCTGCGGCAGTATAAGGGTCTACCGGGAAGTTGGAGTGGTGCACAAATCATAGTGTTGTGGCGAAAGTTTCAAGTGCAGTGAAAACGGGAATCTAACCCGCTGTAGGCGAGACAGATATCAGCAGTGAAGCTGTGTAGTTGTAGCAATGCAGCAGAAACCGTTGCGTACGACGTAGGGTGCGCCGTAGGACGCGTACGATGAGTATTTTGAGAGAAAAGTGGAACGTGTCTGCGCACCTATTTGTGGATTGTTGTGAACGTATGCGTTGTTATACATGAATACGCATACAAAGCACTCGGCTATTCAGTATGCCTGCGTGCAAATCATGTACATCGACCACAATGTGCACAAACACAATGCTTCTTCGCATTTGATCAGATGAAGACGTGTATGCGTTCTAGGGAAGCTTTCGACGTACACGTGAGTGACTCTATCTGCGCGTACGACTCCTCGACGGCGTGGGCTCCTCTAAGAGGCCTACGTAAGTGAGGACGTAATGATGTTCCTACTTGCAGCCATGCCTCCCAAAAACGTGCCAGGTGGCCCTATTGAGTAAGGCAGGAACAAGAGTGACAGAATCGTTCCCACTTCCAGCAAACACAGGTGCATCACTGAGACGAACTCAGGCAGCGTACTATACTTTTCACCAGCTCCTTTTGCAGGGGCACTGGTCGCCTCCTGGGGACCGAATGAAAGCGCAAATGAAAGCGTCATCTAGTCCTTGCGCCGTACACACGATGTACTACCGTTGCGGACTGCTTGAAGGGAGCGAAGTGTTTGGAAAGCCCATGCCTGGACTCTTCGTAGCTCTCATGGCGTAGAGTCGAGATCACGCGTACCAGACTATTTGGCAGCATAACCTGCTATCGTAGAGATGCTGACTTCTTTCTTTGATTCTCAACTCCAGAATAACATGTGGTGCCCCTTCTACACGCGCTCGTTCTTATTCCCCGCGGAGCGGCAGTATGTTGTTTCTCGCTGGAAGTCCATCAAGTGTTCCCCTACAGGATGAAGCCCAAATCCCTGGTGCTGCCGCTGCTGCTGATGCGGCTGTTTTCAACAAGTGGGCGATTTCGCATGGGCCGTGCCGAAACAGGTTGGTGACACAGGCAGCCCGCGTAAAGAAGCCTGCACAAAAAGTTACGTGTGTGCGTAAACGTAAATGTGTTTCGCTTCTTGTGTTGTAATTTTCAACTCTTGTATACGAGTGAACACGTAACATACATATATGTATTTTTCTGTACAGGCGTGCGATATTTGGGGTTGCAGATGAACGTCGTCGGACGCAGAGTTTGAAGTCCGTACACTGCGCACGCGAGTATGGACGAATGCATGTCTTTCGCATTCCAGCATTTGTGTCCCTCTTTTCCCAACCTCCCCTAAAGTAAGTGTGTGTGTGTGTGTGTGTCCCGACATTGTCGCCAGCAGCGTTCGTCACTGTATACTCTACGGTCGTACAGTATAGAGAATTTCCAAACTGCACTTGGACGGTTGTATAGGCAGGAGGTCACCAGGCTGTAACGGAGCAGTTCTTGATGGCGGTACCGCATTGGTTTTGTCTCGTCATTTGGGGGGAAAATTTTGACGTTAGTTGACTTCAGCAGATTCAGGCAGCTGACAAACTTCTTCTGTTACCTGATACTTGCATATTTATGCATGCGTAATCAGAGAGCCACTGGAGAAAATGGAAACAGTGTCCATACGAATACAGCAGAAGCACGAGCGCACAGGTGATTCGTGCCAGACAGATATGAATACAGACCCCTTGACGCCGCGCCGACCGCGGAATGACTCCCCTCTAGTTCTGTATATGGAAGTGGATGCGTTCTCCCTATAAATACCTCTGGGCATCTCGTGTGTGTGTTTGATGCAGGTCTGCAACGTCCATATTCTTGAACTTGTGTTTTAAAAAACGCAAACAACTTTGTGTGAACCTGCAACGTAGTCGTTCTCTACGTGTGCTGATACTCATCCCTAACAGAACGAGAACCTGTGCTCCTAGGCGAGTTGGAACGCACCCCGCGCTTTATTAAGCCTTGTGATCATTCTGTTCCAACCAGTATACGAAGCCGCAGACACTTTCATCATCAGTCTTTATCAACACTGTACTGCCGTATGCTTAAGTACTGACAACAAACGGTCGAAAACTTAGTGCGCGCGGTAAACCTCTTTGTGATCGTTGCACCTGCTAGCGGAGTTTTTAATGTGTCAGAGTCTTCAAAAAATCGCGTCACCTCTGGAGCACGTTCGCGTACAGCCTGCACCTGTGCGGAATTTAACCACATCAACTGCTACTTTGTCAGTTAAATTTATGAGCACGCCGTGAATCACAAAAAAGACTGCCTAACCACAGCCCTCCTGTATTAAATGTACTCTACTATTCACTGCAAATACCTGCAGCCTTGAACGACATTACTACTGGTGTGTTTGCCCGTGTGTCCCACTTTGCAGACTTTTCGCAAGGTTTCCACCCAGAGGACGACCTAACGCGACAGGGAATGGGGGTTTTCAAAGGCCGGTTTTTCTTCGACCCCATCAGCAGCCTGTTCCCCAAACTCTACCAGAGCTCGAAAATGCCTTGGATGAATCCACTGGCTGCTCATACGCAGAGACCTGTATCAAACCCTTTTGAACGAGGTGTTGAGAGCCCTGCTTCTCACGCTGATTCGCATTTTAGGGAGGAAGATGCAGATTTCGACGCTAAATATGTAAATAGTGAAAATAATTATTCCCCAGAGGAAACAACAGAAATTGCAGACTTCAGAGAAAGTTTATCCACTTCTACGGATGAATCACAAGAGCTCAGTGAAGTTTTGACCGGGGCCAAATTTGAAGCTACTAGTCTGCACGACACCGACGAGGCGAAGGACTTCGCAGACGCGTTGCAACTCGCTGGTGAAGACACTGCAGACGCAGTAGACGAAGCTGCTAGTTTTCCCGCGTACTTTGACTCGCCTTTCGTAGAGAAGCAACCTCCTTCCTCATTTTCAGAAGAGCTAGTCGGAGAAGCGGGAGATCTCGTAGAAAAAAACGGTGTTGATAATGCACACAGTAATTTGAATTCAACGACAAAACTGCACGGTGACATAGATGTTCACAAGCGTGTCGACGATAGAGCCCCTCAAGAAAAAACATTTTCTTCTTCACCCACGAACTTGCTACCAGTCCGCGAAAATGTGACGACATTCTCAGGCAGACGTCAAAGAATGGAAAACGCAGGCCACATAATCACTTCAGGTAATGTGTCGTCCATCAGAAGCTCTTCGGGTAAGGTGCCAGAAGTGGCTGCCACACGGGTTCAACCTGCTGCACGGCACTCTGTGGACCCGGAAGCTCAAGCACCAAGGCCGTCTACACCTGTAGACGCACAAGGAACGTCCAGGGCAAAACGGGCGGGTACTTCGCTAGAGAAAATGAAAGCAACAACTTCTGAACCAAGCCTACGAACGGCGTATGCAGCATCAAAGACAAGGACATCTGGTGCTACACCAGTTTCTCAATCTCCTGCAGCAACATCCGACTGGTCACTTCCCCCTGTGTCTTCCGTTCCCGAGGTGATATTCCCGTTTTCCGACGGAGTGGACCCCTTGACTTCTCATACACCACCGCAGAATGTCAGCACCTCTTCTACACTCACTTTTCCTTCTTCTGCTAGGGCAGCCTCCTCTCCCCGTTCCCAGAAGCATACAAAGCGGCTGCTCGCCTCTACTAAGACGCAGGGGTCGTCTTCTACGACGCCTGTGGAAGCCACTACTCGGAAGTTACCTTCCTCCTCTGGTGCGTCTGTGAAAATGTCCTCATCCTCGTCTTTACCTACTTCTTTCTCTTCGACATACTTTTCCTTTCCACCTCCACGCTCACCTCCTTTTCCTCTGTCCAATGCGTCCGACGATGTGGAACCCCAGGGGGTCAGCTACGCAGGTGACCTTCTGGCTGCCTCCCCAGCTACTCCCCCTGCTACGTCGCCGTTTGCTCCTTCGCACGCCTCTGCCGCCCATCAGCAACCTCCTTTTTTTCCGCCTCCTGCTGCCGTTGCTTCTCCTGAAACAACACCAACGCAGAAGACACCTAACGTTGAGCAGAAGCCTCTTCCACCTTCGCCACACCAGATGCAAAGACGTTCTTCTGATCGCCTTTCTTCTGTTCCCAGCCACCCTCAAGACCGAGACGCAGATTCGGCTTTGTTGCCTCCACTCGCTTCGCCACAGAACGTTTTTGGGAACACTGTGTTTTCTCAGCAGCGACGTTTACTGCACACGTCGCCACCTTACACACCGCCTCCACGTATTGCGGACCATTCTCACGCCACGACAGCATTTGTGCCGGACGGAGTTCAGGTGGGACATGCGTTTCCTGCTACCGGTGTGCACGAAGCAGAAAAACACAACAGTTCCGCTCCTACTCTGGAAAATAACGTTCAGCAGGGAAGCTCGCACACTGACAGCGCCACGTATCGAACACGTTCTGAAGCCGGAGACGAAAATGATTCTCAGGGTTTCCAGCCTCTACTGTCCGAACACGGCATGTCTCGTTCCCCCTCCCTGCACACTGCTTTTCAATTTCTTTTGTCTCCACCTTCCATATCGTCCTCTGCAAAATTCTCTCATCTTTCACCGGATCCCTTCTCACGCAGCTCCTCCCTTTCAGCTCCACCATCTTCCAGCCCCCCCCGCTCCCCTCCTCCTTCTTCGGTCCCTCCGTCAGCGCCCCCTCAGTCGTCCCCTCTTCCTTCTCTGTCCTCTGAAAGTCGTCCTCTTGCGCCGTCCCCTCGCTTAACAGGAGTGAATGAGACCTTCCCCGAGTATTTGGTTTCTGAGGGGAATATTCTGAGCGCCGGTGCCAAGTCCCCGCAGAAGGAGGAAGCCTCTACCTCATTCTTCACGTTCGACACCGCGAACCCTCTTCCTCCCGTCCCGTCCGCCTCTGATCCCTCTCCTCTGCCTGCTGTCACTTCGTCAGGTTTTTCACGGTCCTTCTCTTGGACCGGTGGTCCACCAACTGTGTCACCGCATCACTCCTCTTCCCGTAATGCACCCCTGGGTAGAACTTGTTCCAATTCTGCTGTTTCAGACTTGAATTCCTCTCCATCCTCGCCTGCCACTTCGTTCCCCTCTCCCCGCTCTTCCGCACATTCTGCCGAAGGGTCGCTTGACAAAGTCAACCCTTCCGTCGTCGAGAACTTAACAGACAGGTCGGACTTTGTGATGAGCAGACACTCCTCCACTGAAGACCTTTTGAAATCTTTATTTTCTCCTTCCTCTCCAGCGGCCTCCTATCCTAGGGGCTCACCAATTTCTCCTTCGCCTTCTCCTCGAACGTACATCGCGCAGCCGAGACCAACAGATTCCTCGCTATCTTCAGGCAACAGCAGCAGCAACAATAGCGGAACGGAGACAGCTGCTGCAGTTTTGACGTCTCCTCGTCCTCCTTCACCTGTGGATCCCCAGTTGATCCCTAATTCTGAGGACATCGGCACTCGTATTACAAACATGCTGCTGGATATTCTCGAACATTCAACAGCCGGGTCGGGTTCTGTGATGAGCAGACACCCCTCTGCTACAGAACACTTGAAATCTTTGTTTTCTCCTTCCTCGCCAGCGTCCCCTTATCCTCAGGTGTCACCAATCTCTCTTTCGCCTTCTCCTCGAACGTACACCCCGCACCGAAGGTTAATAAGTTCTCCGCAATCTGGAGGCAACAGCAGCAATACCAATGGCGGAATGGAGACCGTTGCTGCAGCTGCGACATCTCCCCATCCACCTTTCCCCGTCGATCCCTCTTTGGTGCCTAGTGCTGAGGATATTGGCACTCGTATTGCAAACGCGATACTGAACAACCTCTACAGGGATGCTCAGGAACACGCAGCGGGGAAGGTATCAACGGCCGACGTCGCGAACCAAGCACAACAGGCAGGTGAAATCCGACCCCAAGCAGAGGTTGGAGATACAGCAGCAGCAGAAGGAGGCTCACCACGAGACAGCGGACTGGAGAAGGGGGCACAACATCGGCTGCTTCTGCACGCGGGGGCACCATCTTTAGAACATGTAGACACGTGTTTGGAACTCGATGCTGAACTAGTCGGTGGAGAACTTCTTAGTGCTTTTTCTGAAGTTGCAGACCTGGCTCTATGCATCGCCTTGTGCAACGACGCACAAGAAAATTATTGTACACATTTCTCGTACTACTCTAAAAGAAAAATCTGTCTACTACGTTCTGCCGGCGCTGATCTACAGTTCCTCAGTGAAAGCAACAGTGAAACGCACCGAGACCAAGACAGTAATATTCCTCCTCATCCCTTAGCGGCCGGCAATTCTGCAGACGTACCTGCGACGACAACGCATGTGACAGCAGCATTGAGCAAAAGAGGACAAAAAGTTACAAATAGACCGCGCCAACGTCCGATATTTGATGACATTCCTCCCCTGGAACTTCGGCCTGCTGCGGGAATACTCTCCGGCAAGTTGCGCGGCGCAGACGAAAGGTGTGTTTGGAAACACAGCATCCTCGTTGAACAAAAGCCAAACGGCATGAGGCAGACACTTCAGGAGCGTCTCCGACACAAGGACAGCCCCCGTCACCAGAGGAAACAGGGTAGGTCCGACACCGGCTTTCACCAAGTCGAGGAGGAAAACGATGCCGCGCAGCTTCCCTTCCAGACGCTATCTGCAGAAGCTGGCGTAGGGGGGGATGCACCAGCGTTCGACGAAGAGCTGGACGAAGGAGACATAACACAAGAAGGAGACGAGACAAACTTGGAAGAAGAAACAGCCTATGAGGAAGAAGAATTTGATGAAGGACACAAACAGGGCGCAGAAGGAGAGGGAGGAGAAGAGGGAGAAGAGGGAGAAGACGGAGAAGAGGAGGAAGAAGAAGAAGAGGGGCTTGATGCAACGATAGAGGACAATGTAAGCACCACGGATGATACAGCCGGGATAGACCAAAATGAGACCGCTTCCAGAGACGCAGGCTACTCAAAGATTTTGAAGGTCAAGCGTAAGTCCCAGAGCCTTGAATTGAACGAAGACAGACAGGGGAGAATTTCGAGCAATTCGGTACTGCCGATCTTCCCGGAGAGAGTGTATCTGCTAGCGGACGAAACGGTGCACTCGAAGAAGGCCGATTCTGAATTACGAGGGCGGCGACTGCTGCAGCGTCAAGAAACCCCACAAACTGGAGGCACACCCACAGGAGCGGAAGGAAAGCCATCCCTGAGACAACAGTGGCAGGCAGCAGCAGCAACGGCGATGGCGGCGGCAGCAGAGCGTGCGCTCCTTGAACTTGAGCTTGAGCTTCGACAGCAACAGAAGCAGCAGGAGGAGGAGCAGCCGAGAGCAACAGCCGCATTATCAGGAGACGTGGGGGATGGTTTTGGAGACAAGATTTCGCAGCAGGATATAGCAACCACAGTCGCAGCAGCAGCGGTAGCCGTAGCGGTCGAGCAAGGCTTGCTAGCGATGAAGCAGGAGCAGCAAGAGCGATTACTGGTACAACAGGAAAACATTGCTCCTGCACTGCAGCAGCAGCGCCAGTACCAGCAAGTGGGGACGGTATCAGGAAAGAACGCCCAGACAAGTACCGCAGAGGCAAGGAAGACTGCAACTGACGAGTTGTCTTGCTCCTTGAACTTGGCTCTTGGTGAAGTCGTGAGTCCCGAGTGTCGAGCCAAATTCAAGAAAGTTCCTCCAGAACGGAAAACAACTTTCTCACCCTCTCCATCCTCCTCTTCAGCTTATCGACCCTCATCTCCCGGATTTGCTTCGCCACGCCTTACCCCGACTCTTTCGTTTCCTGCTTCTGCGGCGACATCGTCACCTTTAGCCTCTGGATCACCTGCCGCTTCAGCTTCATTGAGAGAGCAAGAACCCAGTCCTTTGTATTCTTCTTCTTCTTCTTCGAATGTACTTCCTTCTTCCGATCCGTCTTCCGCGCTACCATCGCATCTCTCACACACCTCTCTAGGCTCTTCTTCTCCATTCTTATCACCAATAACTCCTCCGCGCACTCTTCCTGACAGCTCGGCTTTCTCCTTTCCCGCATCAGCGCAGCCTAGAAGACTTGGAGACGAGGCAGATAAGGAAGACGGTCGACCAGACGTGAGGCGAGACAGCCACCGAACGGCTACACAAAAGTCAGTTGCAACAGCTGCAGCAGATGCGATAGCAGATGCCCTGCGTACTGCCGAGAAAAAGGCATCCTCTTCCGCCCGGTCTGACAAGCCTGCAGCCCAGTTTACAAACCAGAGAGCACAAACAGTGGAAGCTGGACTTACCTCTCAGGAAAGAAGGAAACTCGAACAAAAGCGAGGACTATCTGCAGAGCCCACTCGACAACACAGTAGCGTAAGCCTTCCTGCTACACGCACCCGCAGTGGTCGGAATAAGAAGACAGGCGGTCAGAGGAGCCGCAGCAGCAAAAACATTACGCGCAGCCGCATAGGCAGCCGTAACGGGGCACGCGTTAGTGAAGCGAATCCTGCTGCGTCCTGTAGTAAAGGTGACGATTGTGGAAAGGGAGCCAAGGCAGGAGACACGAAGGACACGAGGAGGCGCAGGGGACTCGATAGTGCACTCTCCCGTGCGAGTGGAAAACCCCCACACGTTTTTGCTGAACCTGAGAATCTGCAAAAGTCCCATGTCTCCGTATTTCCGCCGGACTGGTTCCTTCCAGTATCGATAGCCCCCAGTCCTTCTTGTCCACTTGAGTGGCAGCTCACAAAAGAGTTTGTAGGGTGGGACGTGTTCGACGAAAAGAATTTTTGGTTTTTCTCCTTCGACGATCCAACGCACGGGTTTGTGAACTACCTGACCCGTGAGGAAGCCCTGAGAAACAAACTCATCAGCGTCACCCCGGACGGAAGGTCAATCATCAGGGCGGACGCCTGGAATAAAGTTCCACATGGCTCCAGGGGAAGGGATTCCGTGCGGCTGACTTCTACGAGAGGGTATGATGATGTAAGTGGGAGATGCTAGAAACGACGGAAGTTCTTCCGCTCATTCGGTTCCACGCACGAAGATATCAACGTACGTAGGTATGTACTCCAAAGGAACCGCAGCACGATCTACTCGATCCTGTATAGGCTCCCACGAACTGAAAAGAATAAACGATACGCACTGGTGTACCCGCCGCGTGCGATTGGACGAATATTATGTGGAACGCGTGTCCATGCAGTCGCCGGGGATGGACAAGATCAAACATCGGTGCTGTTGTTACTGCGGCTTTATTCCTTGTAGCACGTACGTGTACCTGAACAATATGTAATTCGTCTATGCAGAATTTGCCTGGGCGCTTTTTGGAAGCGACTCTGATACTCAGGAAACTCGCACTTTCGAATCTTCTGAAAGGAGGTCTGAGGAATTGTATTCGTCCAGGACCGCAGTATTGTCAGATCTAAAAGTCTCTGGCCTCTCAAATCGGAGGGAACGCGACGTACGTGCTCCGTCTGTACTCGGTGGGAGTTCTGCGTACAGTTCCCGTGTAGGTTAGAATAGACCTGAAACCTTGTGACGACGGATGTGCCGATTTCGCGTACGTAAGCGTACATTTCCGGCTTGATCGATATCGGAATTTGCCCTCGAAGCAGTAGAAAACGAGTTTGTGGGCTTAGTTAGTCTAAATGGTTATGCTCCACAAGCTCACACGTTCGTGCACATGCGCAGACGGTCATATGTATCAGTAGAGATGATTACCTTGAGCAAGGTGACTCATTCATGCACAAATTAACAGGTATATATATATATACGTATGTAAGTGAAGGAGTACACGTTGAACGTAGCCTAATTTCGTGGTATGCTGCAGGCGTAATCCTACGTACCAGTGGAGAGCCACCTGCGACACCTTGATATTTGCCCGTGTGGTTTCTAGTACGATTTCTGCGTATCTGGAATTTCCTTGTCGAGCTGAAATATTGGTTTCTCTTCCCTCTGGTTCTTCTACTTCTGTCCGTCGTGCTATTTAGGTGTTCGACCTGGATATATCTAACCGAGTTGGCGTTTCTCTGTCCGATCCGCGAGTCCTCCTTTTTTGTCTGTACCCCCTTCATGTTTTTTGTCCCTTCAGTCGACTCCTCTACTGCGCCTCTCCTCAGTCTCTCCTTTTCTTCCCGCACTGCTTCAGCAAGTGTTAATCTCTCTGCATCACTACATTTATTCGTCTTTTCTTAGTCCTTCGTAAGCATACAGTTTCAGCCTGGTAATATGGTGCATTTCTCCTTTTTCGCCCATTATATCCGTCTTTGCTTCTCATATATTCATCCCTTGTATGCTGCTTCGTAGTCAGCCTCACTCTGAGAAGGCTCATATTCTCACGTGGTGGTGTCCCTTCGTTCCACCTCTTGCTGCCTTCTGCGACGTCCTTGCCGTTTTATGTGGCCCGTTTCCAAGGGAACTTCCTTTTTGTTCTTCGACCCGTCTTCTTGCTTGCGTCTCCTGCGTCGCCCTGTGAGTTCTGCGAAGCGGGTGGTCTCCGACCTGTCTCTACAGCTTGTCTTCGCCATGTATCTACGCGCCTGATGACTGTGACGCCGAAATGACCCCACGTTTTCTTGCCAGCAACTCAGCAAGCGCTCCCCCGAGAAGGGTTTCTTCTTTTTTCACGCAGGTGATATGGGTGGTGAGCGTGAACCACGTGCCGGCGGGCTGTTCTATGTGGCCAGCGCTGTGGACACTGGGTCCACCGCCGTGGCCAGATTCAGGCGAGGTTGACATCTTTGAAGGCGTGAACCTCGAGAGATACAACCATGTTTCTCTGCATACAGGTAAGGGCTGTTCGATGTGGAACATCCCGGAAACGGCGTTTTCGGGCGTCTGGGCTCATGCAGGAGGAGGGAGGGAAGCACGCGATTGCTGGGCCTATGCTACGCCGACGAATTCTGGCTGCGCAATCGAAGCTGTGGAAGAAACCTTCGGAGAACCTCTAAACGCGAAGGGTGGAGGGGTATTTGTAATGGAGATGAAGCGGGACTCCCATGTGCGTGTCTGGTTCTTTCATCATCATGAAGTGCCTCGCGATTTGGTGGAAGGGCATCCCGTGCCAGATTTGTGGTCTTTCGAGATGAAACTTCCCCAGGCCGCCTTTCCCCTGGGTCCAAATTGCCCTGGCAGAGAGAATTTTTCGCTGCAAAGACTCGTTATCAATCTCACGTTCTGCGGGGACTGGGCTGGCACCGCCTTCTCAAATGAACAAGGCTGTCCCGGCGTCGGCACAGAAGCATGTCAGCGCTTCGTACAAGACACTCCTGAAGCCTTCAAAAGCGCTTACTGGGATATCAACTTCATTCAGGTGTACACTCCAAAACAAGGCGCCTGCGGTACGCAGACAACTCCGAAAAGTAATTCAGCGTACGGCTATGCCTGCACGATTGAATACGTATGTACACGCACAGGAAGAAAGGGACAAAAGGAACGTCGGAGGCGTGAGGGCAGCCTGACGGGGTTGGTTCCTAGGCATTGTATGTGTGCGTACGGTTGTTCTGATTTATAGGTGGGAGTACGTATGCTCACGTTATACAGAGACGTATGTCTGTTTGAGCAGACGGAGATATATATATATATATATATGTGTATTTCGGCGTATGTACGTACAAATATGTGTATACACACATCTACATACACGTGTACGTGAGTATGCATGTATATGTACGTGTACGCATGTATATGTACGTATATGCATGTATGTGTATGTGGACATGTATGCATGTATGTGTGTATATGCATGTATACGTATACGTGGATGTGTATACACGTATGCTTGTATATTGTACGTATGTACAAGTGTATGAATGTATGTATGCCTGTATGTGTGCGCGTATGCATGCGCGCGCTCTGCGTCATGACGTGTCGTGTTCACGAGGGGCGAAATACACGGAAGTCGTGAAGAGGAACCGTATGTTCATAAGTGCTGGATTTAGTAACTGTTGGGAATACAGCAGGCCTAGCTTGTGTAAAAACTGCCAAGACGTACGTTCGTCTTTCCTAGGTAGTCTCCGTTACATCGTGCACGCACTATGTATGTACAGGCATATACATATTTACAGATAGTAACTTATCTGCCTCTGCACACGCATGTACCAAGAGTGCTCAGTGTATCATCCGATTCAACCCACTACCCTGAACGTTATCAGGGGCTGTTGGGAAAGAAGTAGGCACATTTTTTCCGTGAAGATTCCAGGGGCTCAAGAGGAAGGGCACCGGGAGACATGGAGAGCTCGAACTCTTGAAAAGTCACACTTCTAGGAAAATGTTAGATGTCGGAGTAGAAGATCTTCATAGTGGGGAACGGGAGGGATCGAACAGCTCTACGGAACGAGGACACATAAGACGCAAAGTCTTGAGCTAACAGGGTGCAAATGTGCAGGAGTGTGAATGGACGCGGGCGCCGGTTCCTCTGGCAACTGGCATCTCTTTCCCGAGCACTCCTTTGCTATGGTTCCTCTGAGTGTGTCCTTCATGATTTCTCTTCAAAAAGTAAACTAATCCGCTGACTGTTGTTCAGGAAGTGAATTTCTGTTGTTCATGCAGGTAACCGCATTATGTATGATGATTTACATTAGCGGACGATTCTGCTGTGGCTCCCTTGCTGCTGCTTTTCGTCCTGGTGCTGCGACTAAAGCGCGGACGTATTCGTAGAAAGGGCGGTTTCACTGTCACCCTAAAGTGTTCATTTCCTCCTTGCATAATAGGCAGCAAGTCTGTAGGGGTCTGCAGTACGCAGTACTCTCTTTGTCAACCAGAAAAGTTTCTCTCATGCATCTACACTCTCAAATCATATTTCATACTGGAAAGACCAGATACGATAGCGGAGTGGCCACAAACAAGCCAACACAGCAGAGTGATACGCGGCTTTTTCACACACGCAGGCACACGCTGCAGTCACACACGTGTCCATATCACAGCTTCTCCCGTTGATGGACTGTGTACGGACGCCATACTTATCGAAAACGAGGTGTTCAGCTGAATGGTGAGGAGCCGGTCTTCGGACTGTTGGTTGCGGGTTGTTTTGTAGAAACACGCACGCGATATGCATACAACGCATACTTTGGCGTAGGGCCTTTTGCTTGCTGTGCGCGACGCCTCCGTTAATTGGCCTTTCCGCGTGGCCACAGGGGTCAGCGAAGTTTTGGCGTCTGATTTTCCCACATCTTAGCTGGTGAACGTATCCATAGGTGTGTGCATCCGGGTGCTTTACGTCGCGAGAGCGTATAGGTAGACACCCTCTGAGGTGAGTTGGGTGCACGCTGGTTTGCCTCTGTTCAGGTAGACGAATGCATGAGAGAAGCAGTGGTGCTGGAGCCCATCCTCCCGTTGACCGGCTACATGAGAACAGCAATTTTAGTTCTTTTCCCTATTCTCCTGGTTCAACAATCATCCGTAACCCAGGCTTTGTTCCCAGTGCACCACAGTTTCTGTGGTCTGCGACACCGCCAAGCGTCGCAGAGGCCGATCCTTCGCAGCTTCTACACCAGCAACCCGAGCATCAGCAGCTGAGATACCCGCAGCCTCCCTCCTACGATACTGAAGCCAGGGGTTTCCTTCCATCCCTGCATTCCACTTACCAGCAGCTACAACAATTTCCCTACGTTGCGTACCGCCACCGCCACCAACAGTATGAGCAGCAGCACCGGCAGGAGCAGCAGCAACGGCAGCACCTGAAGCACCTGCAGCAGTACGAGCACCAGCTGCAGCAATTGCAACAGCAACACCAGCAGCAACAGCAACAACAGTATCAGCAGCAGCAACAACAGTTTCAGCAGCAGCAACAACAGTATCAGCAGCAGCAACAGCAGTATCAACAGCAGCAACAACAGTACCAGCAGCAGCAACACTACACGAGTGAAGGTGGTAGCGAGATCCACCCCAGCCGTCCCATCCTCCAGCAGCAGATTCAATTCACGCAGTCCGGTACTCCCGAATACCCCCCTTATTCCTGGCATTCCGCGCCACAGCAGGAGCCGAGGCAGCAGCTGTTTCACACGCCTCAAGCTCCAACTTCTCATCAACAGCAGCAGGTGTCTCCTCCGCTTTTGTCGTATACACAATCTGATCCTCACTTTCGTGATCCTTCTTTTGCTCAGCAGCAGCAGCCGCCGATCTTAAACCCGGGTCTTTACACTGCTGTCGCGGGTCCCAACGCGGCGCCAGGAACACAATCTACGCAGCAGCGAGACTGGTGGGCTACTCTGTTCGATGTGGTGGCTCAACTCTCCGGTCAACCGACTGGCCGATGCAACGAGAAAGATGTGATTTACTACGGGTTCGATTTGAAGGCATACAAAGGCTACGTGCCCTTCACTTGGCAATGCCGCGTCCTCTGCGCCAGCAGTGCGGCCTGCTTCTTTTTTACACACTTCCCGGATGAAGCAACGTGCTTCTTGAAATCAATCGAAGCGCTCAAAGGCAGAGTTGCCAATCAACCTGTACGTCAGTCGGGACCTAGCATTCTAAGTATCTGTGTAAAGACGCTCAGAGGCAAACAAATGTGCAGACAGAGGTACACCTGTCCCTGTGTCTGCACTAGAGACAGGTCGACTGAGAGATAGTCGTGAAATCTGCGCTGCAACAGTGTACTGAATCACATGCATGTAAGAAGGTGCACCAAGCGTTACTCAGGTATTTCGTCAGCTGTTTGTATACCAGTTTGCGTATTTGTGCCTCCATCCAAGCCTCTACGCACATCCGTGCATGCACCGACATACGTGTGAATCCTTTGTCCATCTGTGCTTTTCTTCAAGACCTGACTGCATGCGGGATGCACGCGAAAGTGCTGGTCTTCCTGTATTGTCAGCTGCTCATCTCTCCCCTTCTCTCGCCGTCTCCCACACAAATATATGTGCAGTGGGCCTTCACTGGGGGATGCGCAGAACACTTCTGTACCTGGCTACCTACGTTCTTATACACGTATCATGAACAAGTCACCCGTATGCATATGAACGCGAGTGTTCATATCTTTGCTGTGCGAAAAGGTACCCGTTTCTGAGGAGAGAGGTACACCTGTTCACTCATCTCTACATTCACTAGTGTCCTGTGGAGAACCACTTACCAAGCTGAAAAGTCGTCCAGTGGGTGCGTAGATTTTGTCAAGATCATAGGTTTGTGCAGGTGACTCGTACATAGAAAGGATCGCGGTCGGAGCTCTACATACCGAAATCTGGTGGTGGACAAGCACCCTGTGGATCTTCAGTACAACGTTTACGACTCGAAAAAGGCTGCACCGTTCAAGAAAAAGTGTTCTTTAACCATAGCTCTTCTTTGCATCAGTTTCTACGCCAATGCCGGTTGAAACGTTTACATAGATATCTAGGAAGAGAGTAGATGGCAATATATATATATATGTATACACACGTATATGAGGACCTGTCTAAGGTCACCCAAGGCTCTCGTCCATCTCTACAAAAGAAATGGGAGAGAGTAAAAGCTTCACGTTTCTCTATAAAAAATTTGTGTACACGTAGGCATACACACCTCCATAAATCATACCCACACACGCACATACGCGTACACAAATGCAGCCGTTGCTGAACGCCGCACATATGTGCAAGTTATTTAAAAATATATGCAAATGCGAGTGTGGCTCTAGTGTCTTTTGTGTCCGAAAAAATGTTCCGGCGAGGGGATTTGTGTCTCTTACAACCTTACTTTATAGGATACAAATATGTTTTATTCGTTGACGCAGTGGGTATAAAAGGACACGGGAGATCCACTCAGTTGCAAGATTCAGTGTCTGCGTAGTAGCGACATACGTTTGCTTCACCAGTGCTCCGTTGACACACGTCTACACAAGAGGGATACCACCCATCGCAGGGGACCAACCTGAATGTACGAGGAGCCACAAACATGAAAGGTTCGACAGCTCCATCTGCATGAATACGCAGGTGTGTATACAACAAGCTTGCGAGGGTGTGCTTGTGCACGCGGGCCTGCGTGCCTGTTCATTCGTATACTCACAGTACCTGTGAAGGGGGATGGCTATGCATATGTACACGGTTGCTGCAATCTGCTTCTCTCGCCATACACACCCACTTGTGCATATATATGTATATATACATATATATATATGAGTACGCGCATGTGTCTCTCTCCCTCTCCAAATATATATATAAAAGAATTCTGCACGTGTATGTTTATATATATACAAATGGATATATAGATACATATGTATATACATACATACATGCATACATACATACATCCATTCGCGCATCCATACGAACGGATGTACCTATGTATCCGTGAATGCTTTTTTCTATCAACATGTATATTTGAGCAAATATGTATACACTTGTACACATATATATGTACATCCCCGTATGTATCGTGTGCACGGCTGCGGTAGTTTTTTCGCTTTACACACTCACTTGTACACATGTCTATTTATATTGAGCACATACGTACACACTTTTACACATATATATGTATATCCCCGTATGCACAGTTGCGGTAGTTTTTTCGCTTTACACACTCACTTGTGCACATGTCTATTTATATGCATACATGTACGCATATATTTGCATACACACAGATGATGCATGTATATCGCAGTATCGACATTGAACGTGGGTGTTCTCAATGTTCACTGCGAGTGTGCGTGCAGGGCTTTATCTCGGGGCAGAAGGTGTGCCGCAGTGTAGAGGAGGAAGACCCCATTGACATTGTTTAACGTGTAGTAGTCTACAGCTTGGATTCACAACAGCGTAAGGCAAAGTGTAGTGGTTGAAGGCCTGCGTAGTTGCTATAAAGCCACAGCACATGGGAGCTTGCGGCTGGGTGGCGCTATTTTCTAATGAGCAGAAGTAGTAAACGCCCTCTTATCACCTGCGATGGCCCTCTCCAACACCGGAACGACGGACCAACCCTGGTAAAATGCCCCTCGCTAAACTAATCTTTTTTAAAGGCCAGAGGCGGATTTTGGGCACTGCACAATCAGGACGTTAACTCAGTTGTGCGCAACAACTGCAAGAGAAAGGCAGTATTCCATGAAGTAGTCTATTTGCTCGTGAGATACAGAAGAGGCGCACTTATCACACGCGACGTGTACGCGTCTGCTGAGCAAACGCAGAAGGCCGCAATTAGCGGGACATCGAGATTTACTTATCACACAGATATCAGTCAGGAATGAATTCAAATTTCGTCGTGAAATACTCAGATACGCAAGGACAGGCACGGACTAGCAGAAGAGAAAAAGCGTCGGGGTTATTGTTTGGTGGCATATTGCCGCTGAAACGAGGCACGGTTGTGCTTTGCACTCTTCTTTCTCGACTGCGCAGATTGTGGGCAGGCTTCCCCAATTCCACCCTCTGCGTGTAACCTTTTGGGGGTGTGGGAGATCCGTGCAGAAGATGATTCGTCGACGTCCATACGTCTGTAGTCCGTTTGCCTTAAACTCTTCACATTAATATATTTTGAATCAGTGCGTCCTCTTATCTACCTAACAGTCCGCACGTTAGGAGACGTTTCAGATAAGGATGTCATACGCACCATTCCGAAGCGCGGAGCCCGGCATTCACGATGACGCCGAAAGACAACCCTTGCGCTGCCGGTATATCTGGAGTGTGTGCTACCTAGTTGGACTGCTGACAATGTCATATACGAACGTTTCAGTCTAGGGACTGTTGTGTCACGCTTTACGGAGGAGCTTACGTCCCAGGCGAAAGCGCAGCAGACAACCGCTTGTTCATTTTTCGATTGGCATTCATGTGTGAGGTTCTGCGTGAAGCGCATCACGTTGTCTTTGACGCACGCGGCACGGATTCTGCCTCAGTGCATGATCGGATGCAGCCAGCAAAAGACACCGTGGCTTCCAGGCACAAAAGAGAGAGAGCGATGCACACGTGCAGATGCTAGATAACAGCAAAAAATTCGTCTCCTCAGCGCGCGCTGGTAAAGCAGGCAGATACTCGTTACGGAGAGCAACAGTAGCCGCGAACACTTTGTACGTGACACAAAACAGCGGTGAAGTGATATGTCCATTGTCGCCTCACACCGGTCCACCCTACTAGAATCCATCGTAGCCGTGAGACGCGCCACACCTTAGATGCACGTTTCCAGGTCGTCGTCGGTGGAGAGGTTGACCTCCATATACTCATGTCCTCCGCACGTGCCTGTAGAGCACGTCGTAGTGGACTTAGGCTCCTATGACACTGGATATATACGTGCCTGTAGAGCACATACTAGCGGACTTAGGCTCCTATGACAATGGATATATCTGTGCCTGTAGGGTACATAGTAGTGGACTTAGGCTCCTGTGACATTGGATATATACACAGTTATATGCGTGCGAAATACGTGCCGTACTGAACTGTTTTCGATGAGTTGTTCTACCATTACATTGATGCCACGATGCGGTGTCGACTTCTGTTCCAGTTCAACTCTTAATAAACTAACACACGAATGTCATAACGTACCAGCAAAACGCTGGTTACGTACTTCTGGTCGGATGTGCAAAACGATAAAACTAGACCCACGGTAGCAGTACGTTACCAAGCAGCGGCGAGATTCTGATCGACCAGACACACAATACAAGGTGCGTGACCAGCAGAACGAGACGCAACAGTGCTCCAGACACACAGTGCCAAATACAAGGTGTGTGACCAACAGAACGAGACGCAACAGTGCTCCCCTTCCCTACAAATTGCAGACGAATTACCACTCCTTTGTACCACGTAAACAGGTTATACGTGATCGGACGCATACAAGAGTAGAGCTGCAGCAAACGCACTTTCTTAAAGTACCAACAATACAAAGCACTGAAAGACTGGGCGGAGCAGCCCTGATTGCTCTCGGAGTACGTACGCTTGATGTCACATACAGGCGTTTACTGTAACAGCATCGTAGAGCGTGCAGCAATTAATGGTGATAGAGTATATGCACTTGGGAGGTCGTATCCCATTTGTTGCTGTACTGCATGTTGGTGCACAGAGGGCCGACCATGAAGATTCTCTGCAGACGGCTGGCAAAGGTCTTCTTTGGGTCGGTTACTTGTGAATCCTCTTTCTCTACTGTAAGCTGTGCCCAGCGGTATGAGCCCGCGTAGAATGTGTTTTGACTTGTCTTGTGTACCCATATACATACAAGGACAGTGTGTGTCTGTAGACAAACATACAGACATACATATATATATATATATGCGTAAAGTAAGCGCACTCACCTGTGCACACAACCGATTCACTATGCGTGGTGGGCGTCGTGTTTTTCCTTTTTTTCTTCAACTCTTTCGAAATGTAACGAAACTTTCTGAGGGCACTGTGGCCATGTTGACGCCCAGAAGCGTGCACATGTTTAAACATTTGCGCACGCGTATCTTTTTCTCTGAGCAATATGTACATGGTGTGCACGTCCAAAGTGTGGTGCACGTTTACGACTCTCTCGCGTGTGTATGCGTGTATGCTGGATGATATGCAAAGGCATACGGAAAATTTCTCACTTCCGAACCCAACGACAAAGTGTGCCCGTGACATGTGTACAAGGGTAGGCCAACGCTGCATATGTGCACATCTGTACGCATGAGTACACACATACACGTAGGTGCCTTCAGGGCCAGATTTAAACTTGACGCAGTCACGTGAGCAGAAAATAAGTCTCATGCCTACACGCGCACGTGGGCGCATATAATTGATGGACCAGTCTGGGTGTATAATGTACAGATTCCCCTAGAACGGAATGATGCAAAGCCTCATTACACGTGCGTGCGCGTGTCTGTCTGTGTAGGACGATCTCTCTATACGCACACATAAGAGTACGAGCTGCGCATACATCCATCTAATTTTCTCTCTACATAAATATGCGTACGATACACGGAAAACGTAGACGAATGGGTAGGATGGACGGAAGCATCTAAAAGCGGATAGGAGCCTCATCGGTCGAAGGTGCCCAGTTTTTTCATGTTGCTCTCTCCTTACGTCGTTGCAGATGATGTGTCCCTGGGGGATGCATTCCTAACCCACCTGTGGAGTATTATCTTCACAGGGCCATACAAAGGAAGGTGGAATGCCGAGATGCACTAAAAACACATGTAGAGGCTTGAGTGTTTCATCCAGTAGATGTGGAAACTGAATACGCCTGAAGCGCACGATAAGATACTGTGGTGTGGCCTGCAAGAGCACCACATGTGGGGTACTGCCCTCCAGATGACGCGGACGCGGTCTTCATTGTGAAGAAGCCGTGTGACCCAAGAGGAACATCAACAGCAGGGGCAACAGGTGCAGCTGGGAGTGCAGCGTTGCTGGTGGTTAGCGAAGCAGGAGCGACGACACACTTGGGGAACGGCAGTGACCAGCGGCGCCAGCACAGATACGCGAAGCCGCATCCGCTGGAGGCAACGGCGGCAGCAGCAGCAGCACGCCCTGTAACAGCACACCGGCGCAACAAGAAGCAGCCTTACCACCCAACAGCCGCACTAGCAGAACCAGGAGCATGACACTCAATTCGTCGGCAGCATGTAACCGCGTGGCTGCTGGCTGCCACCGAAGCGGGCCTGTCCACCACTAGCTGACACGTACCGCTGCAGGCGCAATACCTGCACCGTCTACGCTGGTACTTAGTGGCACGTGCAACAGCAGCAGCAGCAGCGGTGGCACCGGTAGCACTCGCAGCGGCAGCTGCAACGCCTCTGTTCACGCCGACGCAGTGAACAGCAGCAGCACAAAACCGAGGTGTGTGAACGGCTGCAGCAACCCCAGCACCAGCATCCAGCAGCATGCAGCAGATCGCGGAGGTCGCCACAGCAGTAGCACCAGCAGCAGTACTGCTGGCGAAAACAGCAATATGAGGAGAAACAGTATTCACACGGCAGATGAAGTTACTGTCTAGTGGATAGGAATAAGTAGTAGCCGGGCCTAATGCTTCGTGAAAGTGCGTCGGTTGTGGCTTTCTGGAGGAGGTCTGTATAGGTCGCGACTACGAACATTTCTCGTATTCGCCGAGTGTCGCCGGAAGTCATTAACGGAAAGGCGCGATCTGCCACAACCGTACACTTACCGCTAAGCACCTCAAGTAGGTTATTTCGCGTCCTGTCCGTCCTGATTCCTCTCTCCAGTTTCTACGCGAATCGTTGTTCTTCCCGTTTATCGCTGGTCTTTACCACCGTGCATCTACCTCTCGTCGTCCTCTGACGCCCCCTGCAAAATCGACAGGATCCTTCCCAGGGTCTGTTTTGCCTGGTTCCAGCGTTGTCTGCAGACGTTGTGTCTCGTCACTATTTCCCACTACACAAAACTACGACGGGCATACGCCCCGCGACTGCAGCCTGTCATGTACCTCATATTTCTCCTTGAGTCACTACTGAATGTGGGTTTGATTTCTGTACGTTTCGGACCTCACCCACCGTGTGTTCCACACTTTGCACTTCTCCGTAATCTTCTTCTTTTTGATGCCGTGGCCACTTTCCCGCTTTCCGTCACGTCCCCGACAGCCCCTCACACGTTGCTGCGCTGCGCAAGGAGCTCGACGGTCTGCGCCAGCCAACTTCACCCGCCTCCTCTGCATATACATGTACGTCCCCGTGTAAATCTCCACCTGTGTGTCTGAATCTACTTTTACATGCTACCGGGATAGTGGAGTGGGTTTCTTTACAGCAAAGTTGTGCATGTGTAGATGAAGTTTACGTACAGCGAACTTCACGCGTTTGTGGACAGACTCGTGCGCGCATTTGATCCCGTCTGCCGTCAGCGGTAACAGGACTAATACGCTGCCGCCCCGCCGTTCTGTTCCAGTCTCTCGCTGGCCTTACCTTCTTGTCTCGCTTGAGGTCCACAGCTCTGCAGATACCTTTTTGCGTAGGTCCTCCTGCGGCCTACACACACACATGCATGTAGCAGCGGAAAATACGAACACCGTAGTGCTGGCAGGCACCCCGAACAGACCAACTTAGGGCGGGGCTCTTGCAAAGATATGCGTACAAAGTGCACCGCGCGTTCGTACAAGTATGCACGGGGGGAGGGACTCCCGCTGGTATAGTCGTGGGAAGAAACACGTGTGCTGCACACACGACAAGACGAAGCTCTGTGATATCTGTGTATAGCATGTGCACGTGGAAAGGCCCTAACGTTCGCGTGAATTTAGAAGGGACCTGCTCGCTGCAACACCTGTAAGACAGTTGTAGTGTACGTACACTTGAAAAGCGCTTCTCGCTGTTCGCGCGCGCCGTAGGCACGGTGGTGAGGAGAAGTGGGGGGGTGTACGTCCACATCCCAAAGAGTGATGTTTCGGGCACAGTGTAACACGTGTACAGAGAACTCTGGTGTACGTACAGCCAAACGAGACATTTCCAGACGGGGTTTTCTAACGCGGGAACGAACTGGCGCGTGAGAGAGCTCGTGCAAAAAGAGGTCTCCGTTGAGTAAGTATATTTGAACAGACAGGAGAGGCGTTCGCGCGTTGCGAAGAAGAAAAGAATGCCACACACGTTACTGTGGAGGGTGTCTCTTCTTCTGTCAGGACTTCCACGAAATCTTCCTGTCCAGCAAGTTCGAGCACGCCACTGGCCTACTGCTGCATCTCACTGTCTTCTCTTCCCTCCTTTTTGGTGCACAGGCCTTCGTTGATTGTCCTCCGTCTCTCCTCCCCTTCGCTTCCTCTTCTGCTGTTGCCCACTTTGCAGCTGCCTTTTCTTTTGCTCATGCAGTCTTTCTTCTGAGATGTTCGAGTGATTCCGTGGATCCTCTGTCGCGACCCTGCCTCCGGGTTTCCCTCTCCATCAGTTCTGCTGACTCTGTGCGGCAGCTTGACGCACTCGCGTCCTTGTTAACCGGTGTATCGGTTGAACTACTCACTTCTGCGTGCGCGTCTTCTTCGCCTTTTGGCCAGACTTTTTTCTCTGGGTCCCGAACGCCCACTTTTCTTCGAGTCGCAGTCTTCCAGTTTTTCGTGTACCCCTCGCCTTCCGTTCTCTCCCCTTTTATACTCGTTCTCCTTTGAAAGTCACGTTTTCTGTGCTATCCCGTCAGTCTGCTTCTCTGTTGTGGCGCTCTCTGCCCTGTCATATTTTTTTCCGCTAAATACGTCTTTCATCATCCCGTATCTTCCGTCCTCTTTGTGTGTCGTCCCCGTCGCAGTTGTTTCTCGAGCTCGCCGTCCGTCATCGTCGCGTGTCTCCTTCCCGCCGGTGGCGATTTTTCACGCTGAAGGCCTCCTTTATCTCCGTAAGACGCCAGAGGCGTCTCTATCGGTCCACCTTTTCCTACACTGGCCCTTCTAGATGACGTAACGTTTTCTTTTGTTTTCTCTGTCAGTTTCCCTCCGCGTTTCTCCCTTCCCCTCACTGACGTACACCTGCTGTGTACCTCTTGGCTCTCCTTTTCAGTTTATTCATGCCGTTGTTCCTTCGTCCGCTTCGGACCCTCCTGCCGTTTTTTTATCTTTTACCCACCCCGATCCTCCCGCCTCCTCACGTGTCCCGTCTCCCGATTCGTCTCTCGTTGCCTTCCGCTGCCCGTCTCTCTTCCACACTCTTTGCTCGCCTTCCTCTCCCCGTTCCAGCTGCTGCTGTACGGCAAGCAGAAGATCGGCAGCAGCGGGAAGCGGCAGCGTTATTGAAGACTGCGGGTATCATCAGAATTACTGTTCTGAGTTCTGAGTATATATATATGCGTATGTGTATATGTATACTTTCTTGGACACTTTTGTATGGATTCTGTGTGGATTCGTGCTATACGAGGGCTCAAGTAGAAGCACCGAGAAGCAGCGGGAAGAGCAGTTGATGGAGCCGTGAACTGCTGACGTAAGGGGTGTGTGTACACCGCAGTTGGCATCCGTAGACGTCTGCAGGAGCACGAGCTGATAGAGATATCTGCTGCTCTTCGCGGGGGTCTGTCCACTGCGTGTGTGGTCGTTTTTCTTGAGGAGTCTAGTGGCTAGTGATCTGGCAGGAAAAAACTGCTGCCGTGTGAAGTGTATTTACACTGGGAGGGTTTTTTAGTGGCCGTCTGTTTCTGCCCTGCCGTTTTATCGGTGTGTGGGTGTGTATACACCCGAAGCAGTTCTCGTCCGCAGTTCTCGACTGTCCGAGTCTTGGGAGACGATGCTGGGGCGCCCTCGTCGCGGAGGGGGGGCGGCAGCGGGAGCCAACAGCAGATTTGAAAGCGGCTCTTCATTTACTTTGGCTTTTTCTTCGAGCAGCGGGAGAGAAGTGAAGAAGAGGTGGAGGTCTGAACTTGCAGAGGATTCTCTTTTTCCTTCGTCTTCCTCCTCGTCTTCCGCTGTCGCTGGGCGTGGACAGGCTGGGCCACGGGGAGGGGACGGGTTCCCGTCTCCCTCTTCTTCTTCTTCTTCAAGCAGTGGTAATAGCGGCGTCTCGTCGCCAACTAAGGAGTCCGCTGACGGCGACCCGGCTGCTCCTGGAGCACCGGATGCTGCTGCTGCTGTTGGCGATGTGTCGTCAAATGTTGCCGAAGGCAGGGGCAGCACCAGCAGAGGGCGAGAGGGAGAGCGCGCACTAGAAGGGCAGGCGTCGACCGGGTGTCCGTCTTCTGCCGCGGCGGAGTCGAGCAGGTCTCCCGCTGCCTCGTTCAGACGTAGCACAAGTGGCTCGAGTTCGCTTGCAGCGCCTAAGAGTGCTGCTCCTGGTGGAATAGGAGGAGAAGAAGAAGACTCGCCGTTGGGCGAGGCTGCTGCTGTGCTGCTCCAGCTCACAGAGGAAGAGTTGCGGCTGCTGCAGCAGGACGACGATGAAGAAGACGCAGCAGCAGGAGGCCCCGCGACAGAGAAGCAGCAGCAGCAGCAGGGGCACGGGGGACAGGGGAGCAGCGGCAACGGTGGGGACGCGCGGGAAACAGCAGAGGAAGGGAAAACCGATGCAGAGCAGTCGGTGCCGAAGAAGAAGCGTCGGCGCTTCGCCTGGATGGACAGCGACGACGAAAGTATAACAGCGAGTAGCAGCAGTGAAGAAGAGGAAGAGGAATCCGCAGAAGAAGAGGAAAAGAAAGTTAACGAGAGGGGGAGCCCTTCGAACAAGCGCGGCGGCAGCGAAGCGCCGAAGCCAGCAGCATGCAACAGTTTGTTTATGGTTGCGACGTGCCCGCGTGCAGATGCTGCTGGTCCTGCACGAGGGGGGGACTCCGGTAACAGTCTCTCGTCTACGTGTACTGCTGCTGCTGCAGCAGAAAAAGAGGCCGCGGGTGCTGCTTCTTCTGCCCGACCTGCTTCCTGTGGTGACGGCGGGGGTGCCGCTGCTGCTGCGGCAGGACCCCTTGGGGGAACGGCAACGTCTTCGTCAGATTCCGTGCAGCAACAGGCGCAAGGAAGTGGTGCTGCAGGAGGAGAGGAGCAAGTGGAAGAAACGCAGCGTGAGAACGAGACAGTTCCAGCGGTTGTGTCTCCCGCAGTGTTTGCTGCTGACTTGCAGAGCTTTGGCCTGCAGCCTTTCCCGGGGTTGACGGAACGAGAAGAGCTCTGTGAGTGTATTCAAGGAAGTCTGTGCTGCGTATATTTAGCAAATCTTCCATTTGATGCGTCTCTTTCAGAAATCAAAACGTGGGCAGAATCAAAGAGCCAAGGTCGCTTCCGTATACGTCACATAGAAGCGGCGCCTCCTCCTCCTCCCGTGCCAGGTGCTGGGTCGGGCTACAGCAACAGCAGCAGCCACCCGGGGGGCGGAGGACACGCTCCTGCTGGGGGAAACGGCGGCCCCCTTGCGGCAGCAGCAGGCGCGGCAGCAGGGCATTCCTGGCGCGCCCATCCGCGGCAGCAGCAGCAGCAACACAGCTGCTGGCCCAGTGCTCCTCCCCCTCCGCCGGAGCCGCATTCTTGGCATCAGCAGCAGCAGCAGCAGTATCACGGCCGTGGACAGCAGCAGCAAGGAGGGGGGGCAGGAGGGGGCAGTTGGGGATGCAGCAGCAGTCCTGGCGTCGTTGGGAGAAGCGTGGCAGACACAGGGGTTGGGGGATCGCGCAGCGGCGGCGCAGGAGCTGCTGCAGCTGCCGCAGCAGCAGCAGCCAGCGAGCACCAGGGACGCGTGTACATGGAATTGAGTTCGTACGGCGAAGCGAGAGAAGCTGTGCAACTGCTCGGGCTGCAACAGCTGCGAGGCAGACCGGTGAAAGTGACGCTTGCCTTCAACTTGCGAGGCCGGTACTGCGTTCTGCAGACTGTCACCCACCTTAAATTTCTTCGGCAGCACGTGCTGCAGCAGATGATCGGAGGAACAGCAGCCTGGACAGGCACCAGAGGCAAACACAGCCTCGGCAGCAAAGCAGCAGTTACCGGCCCCGCCGGCGCTCCTGGCCCACGACTCGACGGCGGATGCAACTGGGCTGCGTGACAGAGGCGGCCCTCGCTGCAGGCCGCTGCCCAGGGGGACACGCTGCACCTTCCTTGCTTCATACATTCGTTGAAATGTGCCCGAATGTTATCTCACAGACGACGTTGTGTTCGTTCACAGGCAAATAAGTATAGATCTACTTCGTATGTGAAGGTAGATGTACGTCTGTTCTGGTCTACTGGACGCTCGTACACGAGTGGACTATCTACATATATATGTATATATAGTTACGGAGAGGATTATGTATGTAAGTTTACCGAGGGGATGATACGTACATATATATATGGATATGTATGGTCACGGGTACGCGGGTATTGGGACTACACAGCAATGTGTATGGATGGAGTTACGTACATGTGCATGTGTAGTGACTGAATCGATTATCTGCGTATGAATGTGTGTGCAGTCACCTGCCTTCGATCGGGGAACTGAGCCCCCAAAATTTGTTTATTCGAGGGAATACGTACTCGTCCTTCTCTCGCTAAAAATATATACATATATATATGTGTATACGTACGCGTGTATGTTTCTTATGTGTGCACATGAGTATGTGTCTGTCTGTGAGTGTGTGGCAGGCCCTGGTGCTGTGCCGCTGGTGTTGCACGCAGTCAGAGTCATGCCTGCCTTGTACTCCCATGTATGTTGTATGTATGCATGTATGTATGTCTACGTATATGTATATGTATATACCTGTGTTCGCGGATAAGACGTATGTATATACCTATGGGGGTAAGAAACCCGAAGACAATATGTATCGCTGGTACGTACGTTTGTGTACGGATGTAGCTACGCCTTTTTGTCTAGTATGTGTGGACGTGTAATTCTCTCTCTTTCTGTGTCTCTGTTCTGGCTGTCCCGTGCGTACTTCCAGCGCAGCTGTTTGACCTCATGCTGCTGCGAGCAGGGGTGTGCGACGCTTAGAAGATTTTTCTAACCGGCCTGCATGCAGCAGGTTCTGTACCAGCTGCAGAGGCATTATTATTCAACGCCTGTTCCAGACTCTGTTGCTGGTCCTGCCACCGCGTGACACTGTTGTGAGTCATAGAAGCGAGTGCATGCAGCGGATGTGTTGCCCCTGCTGGTGTTGCGGCTGGTGCTTCTTGTGTTGCTGCTGTCGCTGCTGCTGGTGCAGCTGGTGCCGCTACCCGTGCGCCTGTGGGGATCCCTGCTGCTGCTGGGCTGCGCCAGTTGCTGTGCTGGTGCTGCCCGTGTTGCTGCTGTGACTGCTTCTGCGGGCCACCATTCCAGTACACGAGGCAGGTGGCGGCAGATGGCTTTGCAGACGCTGTGCGCATCCATTTGCTTGGCGATTTACAACAGCGTCTGCCACAGCGATCTCTCGGGGATCTCTTCGAGCAGTCGCATTATACGAAAACACACAAAGCGGCCTGAGCAGCCACATCGGCTCACAACAGCTGGCGAGCGCTTGAGGAGCCACTATTTTTGCGGGAGTGCTGTTGCGCTGCTCCTGCGTGTGACTAATACAATACGACGTGCAACCCCGTTCTGCTGGCCGCCGCCTTACTGCTGCCTACTGCTCCGTCGAGCAGAATTGCTCTCCACCGTTGCACACTCCACAGAAGCTTTTCCGTTGAAGACGGTTTAGAATGGAAATCATTCTGCAGCTGCTGTGGTGGCTGGACTGATGGTATGTAGTAGTAACATTACCTGCGCAAATACGACTACGATAGAAACAGTAGTAACACCGGTGTGACGTAGTCAAGCTCTTTTGACGTTGACCGAAGAAGGCACAGAGGTAGCAGTGATACGTCGTGGTCACTTCCTCAACATTCAAATACTACTGTCCAGCGCTGGTATGACACATCTCTTCGCAGCTGGACCAACAGCAAAATCTTTTTCTGGCGCCCGTGCAGCTGCTACTGATACAGGAAACGTGGTTGTCAGACTGCCGCTGCTGTTCAGAGTGCTACGTACGGCGCATTTGTTACGGAGGCGCAGGCTTCTTGTTTCCACAGAGCTTGCTACAAACATCAGAGGTTGTGGTGCGACTGCCTTCGCTGCTGCTGCGGAATCTGTAACTTCGTTGTTGACGTGGCTGTTGCTGCTATTGCTTGACGGCGCTTCGTGCTACGGTCGCCTCTGATGATGATGTAGCATTGCTGTTTCTACTACGATAGGTACCACTGGTCTGGCTGCTGCTGCTCGGTGGGCCACTACGAAAGCGCTCTCAGAAGCGGTTGTGCTGTCAGGGCGCCGTCTAGAGTGCTCCTGCTGCCAGAACGGCTTCGACTGCTAAAGCACTGACGCTGCCCAGACCCGCTGCTGGCTGTAGAGTCGCCGCTGATGGTGGTATACCAGCCGATTCTACAACTGATGCTGGTGTGGCATTCCTGCAGGCGCTACGATTGTCAAAGAGGGTTTCGAGTTGTTCCTGCTATTGCTCAGACCGTCTTACGCTGACACGGCTACTCAATGTAGAATTTTTCTGAAGACCACTTTACCCTGTTGCGTGCGCTGTTACTGGGGACGGTGCTGACAGGGGTGGGGTGGCGCGGCTTCTGCTGCTCAAGTCTCTGTTATCGTCGCCGCTCGTGTGGCTGCGACTGCTGCTGCAAGGCCCTCTGGTTGCTGCTTTGTAGGCTTCTACGGTGCTTCAGCTGTGCTGCTGGCGTCGGTGGGCCCTTGATACGGCTGCTGCTGCTGTAGTGTTGGGCACGCGCTCACATCGTACACGTGCTATCTTTTGTACAGATGTCACTTCCACTCTCCAAATACAGGCATGGAGCCCCTGCGGCGCCGCTGCAGAGTCACCTCTGCGGCAGCTCCACTGCTTTTCCACTGCTCTCCGTCTGCAATGGTCGGAGGCCCTGGTAGTGCTACATATTCGTGCTTCACCCTTGGCCTTTTCTGCGGCAGCTGCCTGCCCTGCACTGCTGCTGCTGCTGGTGCTTTGGGTGCAGTGGGCGAATGTCTTTGACAGCTTGTGGCTGCCCTGCCCTAGCTGGTGCAGAGATGCACTTGCAGACGGTGTTGCTGCTGTTAGAGCTGCTCCGTTGTTGTTGGTGCTGTTCTATGGCCATTCTGCTGCTGGGCTGTGTCAGTCTTCTTGGCGACTGCTGCTGCTACTGAGCGGCTGACGGTGTGTCTTCACTGTCAGCACGACAGGCTGCTAAGGTGCGGTTACGTCTACGTGAAGGCATACAAATGTCTATCACCTATCTATCTACCTATACATATATATATCTATGTACATATATACGTATACATATGTACATGTATGTACATGTATATGCACTTTTATACGTCTCTACGCTTATAGATACGTATATGTATGTAGGCATTACTCTACACATGAAGGGTAGTCGGAAGCTTATCAGAAGATACGACGCGCCTCCCTAAGATTTAATAGCCGATGGGCCAGGTACACCTGGAGGGACGTTTATAGAGGAATGTTGCAGATGGCGTTTACGGGGACCCTGGCACGTTTTATCGGAATCTAAAACACAGTTTTCTTCATAAGGATATGTTTACTCGTACAAGGGACGCATATAAATATACAGGAATCTATACGTAAGCCCATATATATGTATATGTACACAGATAAATGCGTCCGTGCCTGAGTGCAAGGGAGCACGCATGCAGCACTGGAGTGCGCCTCAGGCTAGGGGCAGGTGCACTGCCTGAATTGCTTTCCCCACTATCCTCGTATACATGCGTACCGAGTCGCAGTAGACATCTGCCTACATCTGCACACATGTATGACGTACGCAAGGTCTGTATACGTAGCACCCGTTTGTCAATGCACACAGATTCTGTATCCACGAATGCACGCATGACCACACACACACCACACACACATATGTCGCTATATACACATAGTATATACATCCGTGTCTCTGTCTCTCTGTCTCTCCCTCTCTCTATATGTATATATATATGTATATATATATATATGCATACACGCAGGGTTTGTCTGCCGAACGTGCAGTCTTCAGCATACAGTGCGGCTGCGTTTGAATAAGTAGATACACGACTGCAGGCAAACGCACCTGCACGCGCACAAGTGAAGACGTGTAGGAAGAAAGATAAGTACATTTTCCTGTGTCCACATATATGTACATATATATGTGTATCTGTCTCTCTGTGTCTCTTTCCATACACAGACACATATGTGTAGTCGCGCGCCGGAAACGCTTGTCCCGTAGCAGGGTGCGCGGTTCTTTCCGAGAAGTATGGGCCCATACATTTGCTTGCCCGGTGTGCGCGGGAGTGTCGCTGCTGGTAGAAAGCCGTATCGTAGTGCCCAAGTACGTACCTCCAACACGCACCGGTAGAGATGCACTTCCGCGCGTCTATATGTATGGATGGGAATTCTCTACACCGCATACATTCGCGATGATGTATGCTTAGCCGTGTGGAGAAATTCGAGTGCACAAGTCCATATACAGCACTGCAGCAGCCACACGTAGATAGACGTCGGCGAAGATATGTACGCGTGTGGATCTACGCGTCTTAAAATGTAGAGAAGTATGTGTCCCCGCGGAGAAGTCGAGAGAAAAATGCTTTGGCAAGAACTCCTCGTTGGGCAGTGTTCCACATACAACCGAACACTACTCATGTATGCCCGCATGCAGAGCTATCTCTCACTTTGCAGATACATGTATATGTATATATGTACATATATATACATACATATCCACGGGCACATACGTACATAACGAACGCACGTATACACATATATATATGTATATATGCACACGTATGGGCACATAGGTATATACGTAACGCACGTATATATGTGTGTATATATATATGTATATATATATACACATATCGGCACATACGTACCTACATAACGCACGTATATATATATATATATAAATATAAATATAAATATGTAACTGGACAGCTGGAAAGTGGTCTGCGGCTCCCGTTCAGGGGCTCTCGAGTTCTACAGTATGACTGCAAAGTTTAGGCATTCTCTCCCAGAATGCTGATACCGAAGGCTCCTCCTGCTGCTTTTGCTGCTTCTTTTTGCTTCCTTTCTTTTCTCTTTTTCTTCATTGCCGCCGAGGAGAGAACGGCGTAGGAAGAGTCCGCCGCAGCTTCTGCGTCCGCGCTCTGCTTCGGCGGTTTCTTCTTCTTCTCGTCCTTCTCCGACACACCACCAGCAGAGGGCGGCAGCTCTCCTGCGCCCTTTGCTTCTCTCCGTCTCCTCTCGTTGCTCTTCGCTTCTTCGGGGCCACCTGCTGCTCGTTTACGCCTGGCTGCGTCGGCAGCGCGTGCTTCTTTGCGTTTCCCTCCCTTTTCAGGCGGCACCCCGGTCTCTCGACTCTGTTCCCCCGCTTCACTACCCACGACACTCCCCCTGCTCTCTCGCCACTGCTGCTTTTGCTCCTGCTGCGGTTTCCTTTCTTCTACTTCTTCTTCTTCTCGTATCGACGACCGCCTGCTCGCGAGGTGTCGCTTCGCTCGTTCCTCTGCTGCTGCTGCTGTTGCTGTTGCTGCTGCTGTCGCTGCTGCAGCAGGTGACGGCGGGACAGTGATGCGGACGACTTCGTATTCTGCGCCTGGCTCTGGACTGCTTTTTGCTACCCTGTCCGTCGCTACACTCCTGCGTCCTCTTCTTCTCTTCCCTGCCGCAGCTGTTCCACTAGCTGCACCAGAACGCACGACGGCTTCCTTCCCTTTCCCCTCATAGAAGTGCAGCGTCGGCTGTCTCTCTCCTCCGTACAGTCTGCGAAGTTCATCCCAGTCTTCTCGGCCTGCGGCCCCACTTGCGCTGCTGCTGCGTCTGCGTCGAGTCTCCGCTCCTGCTGCGGCCGCGAGGCCTTTCCCTGCTGTGGTTGCTGCTGCTCCTTCGTCAATGTCCAAACTTTCTACTGTGGAAACACGTGGCACAAGAAGCATGTCTGCGGCTGCTGTCCTCCGCCGTAGTAGTGGAGGGAGCGCCGTCGCGTCGCCTGGTGCTCGTGCTGTCGCTGCTGCTGCTGTCGCCGCTGCTGCTGTTGCTGCTGTCAATCCTGCTGCTGTGCCACGCGTGCCTCGGAGTGCTGCTGCTGCAGCTGCAGCACGGGACGTGGCGGACGCTCTCGCCTGCTGCTGCAACAGCCACACCTGCTCCGGCTGTGGGGGGACTGACACATCGTCGACAAGCAACCCCACATGTACAGCAGCAGCAGCAGAACGGGTCACGTCTTTCTCCTGCGGCTGTTCGTCTTCGTGCTGTTGCAGCAAAGCTTCTTCGGCAACTTTGTGCAGGGGAGACGGAGGGGCTAGAACTCCTTTCTCCACTTTCTCTCTCCACTCACGAATCCGCTCCTCTCGTGCGGCTGCTGCCGCCACCGCCGCGGCGTCTGCTGCTGCTACGTCCGCTGCTCTGCGCTCTTCCTCAGGCGGCACGTAAATTCCCACGTCTTCGAGCGCTGCGCAGCAGCCGCACCAGCACAGCAGCAGCAGTGACACGGCATCAGCAGCACCCCAGCGGCAGCACAGCCGCAACAGCAGCATAGGATTGGCAACGGCAACAGCACGGTAGTAGCAGCAGCACCGCAGTGGCAGCAGCAGCAGTCTCACCGCACCGGCAGTCCCACCGCAGGAGTAGCACTGACGCAGGAGTGGCACCGCCGCGGGAGCAGCACAGCAGCAGTAGTGGCACTGCAGTGGCTAGCAGTCGCGTCGCGGCAAGACCAGCAAACACAGGCGCAGGAGACACGACAGCAGAGCAGTGAAAATTCCAACGAAACGTCCAACGTATACGCTGGGAGACCTGTGTCTTCACGTGCATGCGTGAGGCGCCTTTACGTCGGCAGTCGCCCTTTCCCCGCACTAGGTTTGCGTAGTAGACATAAGGGTAGGATACCACGCTGGAGCATTTCTCTGTCTCTCCCCATGTGTATTCCTCACACTTTTATTTCCCTACATACGCTATTCCTGTAGTTTTGCACATAGCCATACATGCACACGTGTTTGTGTGTATGTGTACATGTATATACGTACAGACATTTATAGGCCACACAGACACACACACATACATATGTACGGAAGAAAATACGTGGATATTCGTAGGAACGGAACCCTGAGCAGGCCACAGGAGGTTGTCTTTTCATAAGTGAGTACACGTACCCGTAGTGAGACATGCGTGTGTCCCTCTGTGTGCATCTATCGCTTCGCATGCATGCACGTGACGCCTCGCTATCTCTCCTGCTTCTTTTTCTACGCGCACACATATACGCTTTACTCGACAACATACATACATGAGACACACACACATACTGAGAGAGTGTGTACATGTGGCTGCCTATTATATACGTACACATCTATAAATATTTACTTCAACAGATAAAAAGAAAGAAGAGCACGTGGGACTTGAGGCGAGCCAAGATAATTTACAAGAGTCGCACTGCATGCACTATCTCTTGTCTCCTCGCCTTCCACGACGCATACTGCTGCCTCTCTGCCCACATACGCCCATATGCCTTTCTGCACATATATATATATATATATATTGAGAAAGAGAGAGAAATGAACACGCACGCATATGCTTGTATTATTGTATTTGTATATCTGTATGCACACAAGCATGCGCGTCAATTAGGACGTTCCTCTATGTTCAGTGGACGCTCTTGTGTCCCTATCTTGCTCCCTATGCGTGCGCCTCGGTTTACGCATGTAGAAATGTTCACAAGCATCTACGCGTGCTCGTGTACCTACTGTTACCCTACACATCCACACGAAGTGTCTTTCTATCCGACGTGCACCGTATATATATATATATTTATATATCTACGCACATAAAGTATACACACACACACATATTCGTGGACATGTGTGCATCTGCATATATGTATGTATATATACACACAACACTCATGTATATCTGCGCATCATATATATATATATATGCGCAAGCTACACACATACACATACGTATACGCGAACACGTGTGCATCTGCATATATATATATATACATATGTATACGCGGATATATACGTCTGCAGATGACCCGTCTACGTACATATGTACTCGTATGTGGAGGTGATCACACGGTCGAGCAGCTAGAACGGGTCGTGTATCTGCGCAAATACCTCTTTTACTTGTGCCTCCCATGAAAACAGCTGCACACGTGCACAGAAAACTTCTACACACACATACATATATATATATATATTTATGTCAATATGTGTAGCTATTCGCATATCAAGTTGGAAAACATATATATTTATATATGTACATATATGCCAGTAATAACCATCTATGTACCAATCTCTCTCTCCATATATAATATACGTACATACATATGTCTGCAGTAAACATATATAGATATATATGCCTGCAGTAAAATATCTATCTATCTATATACATATATGTATACATGTACATATATGCCTGTAATAAACATCTATCTATCAAACTATCAATCTGTCTATCTATCTATCTATATATATATTATGCATATTATATATAATATATATAATATATGTACATACATCTGCCTGTAATAAACATATACATGTATATATGTATATATATGCCTGTAATAAAATATCTATGTATCTATTCATATACATACATGTATACATACATATATGTACATATATGCCTGTAATATACATGTGTCTGTCTATCTATCTATCTGTCTAGACGTATCTATATGCCTGTAATAAACGTCTACACATATGTGTATATATGGCTGTAATATTCATTTCCTTAAGAGGAGAAAATGTACACAATATACGCATATATACAAGAGTATATTCACCGTCCTTCACCTACACAAAATACGCATTTTCATGTATACATATGTGTATACACATATATGTGTAAATTTTTGAAGAACGCTGCACGTCCAGGAAGTTGTTTTGCATGCAGCGACACGCGTGCAGGTGCAGCAGGCGTGCTGCCTTTTCAGCCACGTGGAAGTGACCTGCGATGCCTGCGGCGCGCCGCTGTTTCTCCCTGAGCTGCAGAAGCTGCTGCTGCCGGTGGCGCTGCAGCAGAAGCAGCGAATCCTCGGGGACTGTCGATTCCTCGGCGTAGGAGAGCAGCGCGAGCGTCGCTTCAAGACGGTCAACTTCTTCGTTGACGTCCGCCAGGGCTCGCTCGATACTTGCGATGTACGCATACTTTTTCTTGTTCAGCCTATCCAGCTGCTTCTGGTATTCGCCTGCGCGACCCAGCAGAGTACATAGAGGAGTGTGTGCAGCTACTGCAGCTACGTATATGTTGCACGCACACAGACACACACGCACACATACACGTACGCACATACCTACGCAGGTGGGTGGACACGTACACACAGAGAGAGATACACAAATTTTATATGATTTTCTACTGACAAAGCTATATACGTACACAAGCATGACGAAGCAGACCTATACATACATATATATATATATATGTGTACGTGTAGTTAAATACACACATGTATACGTACAGTTGTATAGGTATATATACGTGTGTACAGATGCACACCAACGCACACATATACACACTACGTAATATATATATATATATATACGTTCATGTGTATAGAGATGAACGCATTTGCTTACACACACGTAAAATGACATACGCACACACATATTATGTATACAATGTATATAGACGTGTGTACTGAACTCACGATATACATGTATATATATGTATAATAATAAGAAGAGAGCGAGAGACAGACAGCCAAAGAGATGCAGAGGAATGTACACAAAAGTATATGCGCGTACGTAGGCTTACATATATACACACATACGTATATACGTATGCATACGTATGGACACATATGCAAACTACGCAGTTGTAGATGTACATACGTTCCTACATGTCCACACACGCATACACGCATAATCTTCATATATATATACACGGTGTAGATACGGAGTGTATACATGTGTATGTCAAACCAGTATGTTGCATATATATGGAGATATATATATATATATATATATATGCTCATGCACAGAGAAAATCAGTCACGCACCAAGTGGCGAGTGAAGGTATGTCACTCTACCGGCGCGAAGTACGTCTAGATACGGGTGCTGACATGTATACATATATATATATATATATGTATATACACATGTATACATATGTATGTATTCACATGTATATATGTGAGATGCATGCAACTTCATATATATGTGTGTATATGTGTGTCTTTCCTAATCGAGTGCGTAGTTCCCTATACGCAGCACTACAGACCGCCATCCTCTCTGCGTTCCTCCCTCGTAAACAACGTGACTGTCTACGTTTGTAGGTGTCGGATCCTCTCCCTGCCTCTCTGTGTGTTTCGTTTTCCCCAGGCGCATGCACGCTGCGACTACGGCACGTAATCGTAGACGCTCGATGCGCGGGGGGGAACACGGGAGGAGACCGGTTCTTGGCCATCTTCCTTTCTGTGTGTAGTAGCGGCCGCAGCTCTCTGCAAACATCTCTCTCTTCTCACGCGTGCGCCAGCCTAAAATACCTGCGTCGGTGCATGCACGAGAAGCACAGCAATGCGTGGGGCGTCCTGAAAAGAAGACACACTATCCCTCTACGACAGCAAGAATATGCATGCCCCATATACGCACACATACGCACGTATGTATCGCACGCATGTTAATCTTCCTATCTACGTACTGATCTATTCATCTACCTGTCTATCCATCTCCCTCTATACGTGTATGTACATATGTGCATGGGCCATGCAAGCACATAAATATTATACGCATGCACACACGCTGACCTGCGTGACGCGAACTAATCGGTATGGCGCACATATATATGTGAATACACATACATACATATGTATATACATGCATTAGTACATTCACACAAATGTATTTAGAAATGTTACGCAAGCACATAGATGTCGTGTGTGAGAAGACTTCCTCCTGGAGAGAAAAATTACATATGGAGAAGAGCGGATGGGCGTGTAAGCCGCATACTCCCCTGTGCGTCTGTCTGGCGCGAACCACCAGCGTCTCTCAACACAAGTGGTAGAAAACGCAACGAGGGATGGCGCAAGTTGAAGAGAAAGGAGCGGGGAAGTACAACCGAGAAGACACAAAGGACGAGTACGAACCAAAACAAATACGTTCGCGTAGCTCCCCGATGCGCGTGTGCCAGGGACTGAACATGCGTCGTGATATGTGGTCACACTATGTCCTCACACATCTACTTTCGTCGTTCTGTCTCCCTACATCTGTATCCACTCATGTATGCGTATATACATATATATGTATATATACGTACGTATATGTGTATATATACATATATATGTATATATGTATACGCGGATATGGAAAGGGAGAGAGAGAGAGACGAGGAAGAGAAGACTATGAGGAAGCCAGGAAGGAAACCAAGCAGAATGTGTACGGCCGGGTTGTCCCGTGCTCGAGCGGGACACAGCAAGAGAGTGCTCGAGGCCAATACGAGCGTGACACCCTCCTCGAAGCTTTCAAGCAGTTTTCTATTCTCTATGCCCTCTCCGTCTGTCTGTCTCTCTACATACATATATATTCACGCGTATGTATGGACACACGTGGGAAGAGAGCCACAAAGAAATGCACAAGTGGAACTCTTCCGTATACCGGTATGTATGTGTACACTTCTTTGTATGTATGTACACGGTGGTGTCTACAGCGAGGACGACGTTCCTCATACAGGTGACTCACAAGAACTCTCCTGACTACACGTAGAGAGAGACAGAGAGAAGAAAAGACCGGAGAAATAGTCAAGTGAGTTACCCAAATTATTTAAGTCCACGAGAATAAGATGTTGCTTTGCCTTCAACAGCACCATGTCGCTGATATATTGTTGAATGCGTACCAGCAGCGTTGCTAGTAAGCACCGCTCCACCCGGTCCTGCACACATATCGAAGGCCACTACACCACTTGCTTATTCCACACAGATACTGGTATACAGTCCCCACGTCACGTACAGATATCCACACACAGCTGGACTAAAAAACGTCTGCACGTCCATACACATATTTACGTGCGTACATATGTAGATTATGTGCATGTAGGGAGAGGCAGAGAGAGGGAGATCTGCGCAGATACGTATACAAATCTATGTATGTACGTGCCTTTGTATGTCATCCATATTTTTGTACTGCGTTAACATATATGTATATGTTAGCTATTGATGTGGCTGCACGTTGAAATACATATCTGTTCAGCACACATGTGTCTCTATGTTGATATATATATATATATATTCGGTACACATATGCCTTTATGTATTGACGCCTGTGTAATATATTATGTTTACACACACACATACACATATTTATATGTATGTGAACTTTTCTGTGAGAGTGTACTGGTGCGGCGCGGCAAGCACAGAGGTGTCAGATTGAAATGCTAGCGCAGCGGAAGCCGCGGACGTCGCCTGCCCTTGCGTCGCTGCACGCGTCTCTGGAGCGAGAGACGAGACACGCGGCACAGGCAGGAAGAGCAGCTTCGTTCTGTGCGTCTGTCTCCTCCAGCAGGAGGGTCGGTAGAGCAGCATGTAGCAGGCCCAGGGAGACACAGAAGCAGCCGCGCAAGGACAGCTGCAGAGTACTGCAGAAGTAGCTCAGGTGAATCGCATTTGAAGGTCGCGACGACCACGGCCCACACAGACGCATGCCTGGACAGGGAGAAAAAATTGCCGCAAACGTGTGTGTGCAGTCATTAAAAGAGAGAGACATACACACGTGCAGCAAGTAGTGGTATAGGTGTATACACCTATATATATAAATGGGTAGACGTGTAGATAGACAGATACGTATACAATTAAGTATATGTTTGTAGAGAGCCGGAGAGGGACTACTGCCGCACACATATATATTCAGTCAGTAAGAGAAAGAGACACACATACGCACATACAGCATACAGCAAGTGGAGGGACAGAAGTATATATATACATATATATAAATATATGTATATTTATGTGTATATGTGTATATATGTATGTGTATGTATATTTTTATGTACATGTATATATATACATATATGTGTTGCGAATATTCAAAGAGATACACCTGGAGATACACGTGCACAGAGGGAGGGGGAGACAGGACTGCATAGAGGCAGACACAGAAAAGTATGAGGACACACACAAACAGAGAGATAGAAGCAAATGTGAACTACACATATGTGTGTACCAGGAGAGAGGCACATACACATATACATATATATATATATATATGTGTAAACACGTAGAGGAGACGACACCTGGCTCTAGGCAAAGCAACACTGCCGCAGGGAAAACTATACATTTACGTAGGGGAAGGCAGAGAAGGCAGCATACATATCTACACAACGAAAAACAAAGAGGCCCAAAGACACACGCGCACGAATCAATATTGATAGAATACGAGAGCGAATGATGCACAGATGTATGCGAATATATACATGCATACCCAGCGACACTTACATATATATACATATGTATATGTGTAGACACACAAATACATTCGTACACATACACGTGTAGCGACACAGACGTAGAGAACGAGAAACATACTTTTGTACAGTTGTATAGACATATAAACATATATATATAGAAAGAGATAGAGAGAAATATATATATATATATAAGTAGCTCAGAAAAGATATAGGTGGTCTCCTCTATAGGCACAGAGATAGCGTAGTGCGCAACAAGTTGATATTCGGTCTGTTTGTTCTGCACAGAGGCAAAGAGTCGCAGTAACATCTACTTCTGAGAAGAAATGCTGTTCCCTTCTTCATCATATACGCCGACGAGCGCATGGCAGTGGAGGAGCGCACACGCAGTTTCTCCCCGTGTGACCCGGGGTCTCGTGCACAGAGGAAGAAAAAGTAACAGACACTTCTCCATACATATATATACATATATGAGTGCCAGAGTACTCACCCGGTCACATCTGCAAAAGAAGACTCGTCTAGACAAGGAGGCAGGAAGAAAAAGAACAGAAAGACAAAGAGAGAGAGGTGTATTACCTATGTGCATGCACACGTGTATACTATTCACACAAAAACAGTTCGCTCCGCAGTCTATTAATGTGCATACGTATACACATATATATGTACATATATATGACTGCATACGCGTATACACACATGTATATATATATATATAGAGAGAGAGAGAGAGTGCACGGAGACAGCTCCTCCGTGCACTCACACATATATACATGTATTCATTCGTGAGTACGAATATACAGGCATATATACATATACATACATATACGCACATATAACAGGTGGAAGAAGAGAGTGAGACTTCCTTTTGCAACCCTATGGTGGAGTACTGGACATCCAGATCCGAGGTGTTGTCCCGGTATACATACAGAAATGAACAGAGGGGGGGGGAGGGGAGAAGAGAGGGGGGGGGAAGGGCAGAAGAGAAGAGAGGGGGGGCAGGGGATAAGAGAAGGGCGGACAGAAGAGAAGAGAGGGAGGGAAGGGCAGAAGAGAAGAGAGGGGGGGCAGCAGAGAAGAGAGGGAGAGGAGGGGAAGAGACAGAACGAGAATGAAAGACAGATGTTGCATTTCTCTGCTGCGTATACCTCTATCTGCCTGCATGTATATATATATATATGTAAATAGACAGAGAGACTAAGGAATGAGAATACAAGAAAAAGACACAAAGATCCCCTTTTTCGCGTGTCTACATGTATGTGTATAACAACGAGTGACATGCCTCTCTGCCTAAGTATAAATATATGGATGTACATACACACACGTACATACATATATATTTGTGTATAGATGGACGGATATAGAAAGAGAGGCAGAGAGAGAAGGAGTAGAGAGTGAGGAGAAGAAGGACACAGATAATCTGTTTTTCCGCATCTATGTATATGTATGTATATAACAGCGGGTGGCATGTCTTGCTGCCTGTGTGTAAATATATGCACACACGTACGTAAGTACACATATATATATATATATATATGTGTATACACTGGAAGGAGAGGGATTATACAGTGAGGAGACGAAAGAAAGACATAGGTGTTGCGTTTTCGTCGCCTGTGGAGGTGTTTGCAGGAAGACAAAGTGAGGAAGAATATCACTGCCCAAAACGGTTTCCACGGGACCTCGATAGGGGAGAGAAAGCTATGAAGACTTCACTTCCGTAAAGTGTCAAGAAAGAGGCAGAAGGGGAAACGAGACAGCAGGACTACGCCTCTGCGTACACCCCTACAGAGTGATTATCTGCACAGACTGCTGGCTCTTCTTTGCACCTGGGCCGTCGTGGGGATGCCCGCAAAAAGAGGAAGATTTCTAAACTCTTGAAAGAATTCGTCGCGAAGCAGCGCTGCCTGCTGCTGGACCGAAGCAGCCGGTCCAGCCTCTTGCGCCGCTCGAATCGACAGCTGCAACGCCTTTATAAAAGCCTGCGCAGCAGCAGTAGGGCGGCAGAAGCAGCAGCGGCAGCAGAAGCAGCGCGGAAGCAGCAGCATCAGCAGAGAGCGCCGAAGAACGCGAAAAAGAAACACAAACCAACTTGACAATGACATGAAAGTTTCCACAGAGGGAAATTAATGCGTGTAATTCAAAGTAAAGCGTGGCCTGCATCCGCATGCACACAGGTAATCCCACAGAAAGATCCACACACGTACACATATATAGATGTGTATGGAGGTGTCACGGGAGCTGAGCACGGGGCTGTGGAGAAGGGCATCGATGGATTAGGCACGAGTGTGTTCGGGGAGAGGCGAGGAACAAGGAAGTTGTATTCCCGCTGTTGTTCAGCAAACTCTGTGCTGATCGGAAAAAATTGCTTCACGACAGATGAGAATGCGAAAGAAGCGCTTTCCCTTCTCTTCGCGGGCACACACCACACGTACTGCTTCCTTTGTTGATGCCTCTCTACCTGTGACCAGGCACACACGTATAACTCTGTGCTTTCTCGTGTAGAGGGAAGTGCCACAAATTTACAAAGTAGGCGAGTGCACACCAGGATATACGCAAAGACATCAACGCCCTCCTCTTTACAGAAATGTAGGCCCCGGTAGATAGCTGTCGATACGCGTGTACACAAACATTCCACTATTGTATGTATGTATACATATACATATGTGGAAGGATCACACGTGTGAATACTTAGGGATAATCACAAACCCCGTACTACAGATATAGATAGATACACAAGAATACAGGGATACCCCACTACATATATATACATATGTATGCATATATAAGTAGACACCACTACATATATGTCCATATGCTTGCACACTAACACTCCATTATACATGTATATACATATATACATACAAAGATTCACACGTGTGGGTATCTCGGTATATACTCAAACCCCCTACTCCACGTATATCTATATATATAATATACCGACGCAGGAACAGCCGATTATGTGCATATCTGTACATGCGAAGATTATACGTGAAGCTTTTCTTCGACACACCATACTTTGTGTATTTTCGCATATTTCTGCAGAGACGGGAAGCACGCGTGTGTGCGTGTGGAGTACGCCAACACAAATGTGTACACACTTCTCTTTGTTACTATGTACTCTCTCACCAAGCTCTCCATACATACATGTGCACATATATATACATATTATATACATATATTATATATAATATACAAACATATGTAGTCTCCATATATACATGTTTGGGAGAGAAAGGGATATGGCAAAAACCACACAGTTGTGTCCTTTGATATATATCACGCATATAAAAGATGCCCAGGTGTATACGCACACTACCCCGACACACAACGAGACACGCATACATACACACACCTACGACCACCTACAGATGATACCTGCAAAAAATAAAACTCTCCATCTTTGCTCCAATCTTTACTGCCACATGCATCCGAATGACTATTTATATATGTACATATATATCTATATATGTACGTACAAATTTCGACACGTGAAGCCACTTTGTGGCTGCGCGGAAATACGTACGAGTACTGAAACATACAAGTTCACAAACAGGTACACATACCATTACACGTACATACACATATATATATATAACGTGAATAGCCCACTACACGTAAGTATGTACATATATATATGTATATATAGATAGATAGAATGATAGATGTATGGATATTAAAAAAATAGCCCAGTACACGTAAGTATATCTTTATATTTTCTACAGAAATAGCCCAGTACACGTACGTATATATATATACGTATAACGGAAACAGTCTAGTACACGTATATGTGATGGTAAGGGATAGAAAAACGCGTACGCGTTCTTGTATATGTGTGTGTAGGTAGAGGCGCTGTGTGCCTCCGCCCCAGCATATATCTCTGTACGTTACTGTTCAGCTTCATACACATATATCTAAGAGGTACAAGAAACTACCGATATCAATAGATATTTCTAAATATATAATGTGTATATATATGTATATACATATGCAAGAAGATGCGTATGGATATTTACCGTGCTCTCGCTCTCGGATAGTGCGGGTTCTTTCTAGATGAAGACCGCGTGCAGTTCCCGAAGTTCAAGTCCGACACACAAAGTCCTTCAAACACTCCTTTCTACACGTACGTACGAGGAAATATATATATGTGTATGTGCCCATATATGCATATATATTAGTCTACGCACGTGTGTACGCACAAATCTGTACGCACACGTACACATACATGTTTACGCGTGTCTACTGGCTTGCGAAGTGTGTATGAACAGACGTGCACACACACTATAAATCCCACCTTTACGCAGCTAGACATATATATATATATATAGGCGATGCTGTAAATGTAAAAATATATGTATATATATGTATATACATATATGTATAGCACTTGCATGCTCTCGTAACCGCACGTATATAGACAGACGCGAGGTGAACTCCACTACCCGCCGAACACTTACATATATATATAGACGTATGTATATTGCCACGTCGATATACATGTATATTTCTTTCCACGCAGAAGGACATATGTACTGTTGCATGCATGTCCGTTGGCGTCGATATATTTGTGAAGAGAAGAATACCAAGTTTTGTAGAATATACGTGAGAAAGACCGACCTTCCAGTAGAGGATGACAAGGTTGTTGACGGTGAGGACCATGCGGGTGCGGTGGGCGCAGAATTTTTGAATTTTTTCCTGCTCGCCCTCAAGGAAGAATGTCCTCTTCAGCTGCGCGTAGCGGAGGTAGAGAAAGGCCAGCAGCAGGTAGTTGAGACAGCAAAAGAAGACGAGACAGAGCAGCAGCAGAAACGCCTCAGTCCCCCACCACATCAACTTGCGCTCCTCCTGTTGCTGCCAGCGCGCCCCCCACTGCTGCTGCTCGCTTCCTGCTGCGGCTCTTGAAGAAGAAGGATACGAAGAAGATGGAAAGGCTGCCACGTTGAAATTCCACTTGCTTGTCGAGATGAACAAGCAAGACAGCAGCGCCTTCGCCGGACTGCTGAAGCGCTCTTCCTCGTTCCCCAGCAGCACGAAGCCTTCGGCAGCCCACCCGCACAGCAGCAGCAACAGCAGCAACAGCACCTCTGCGGACGCAACTAAGAGCCACCAGTAGCAGCGCCAGCAAACGCAGAGGCGGCAACACCAGCAGATCCGGCGACGCCGGTAGCAAAAAGCGCTGCGGGAGCAGCGAGACGGGCGGAAGAACGAGCAGCACAAACAGGAGCAGTGCAAGTGAAAGAGCAGCGGCAGCAGGATGAAGGAGCGGCAGCAGTAGCAGGAAGAGGAAGCGGTCGTAGCAGCAGCACCACTGCGGTGTCGGCAGCTAGAACCACCGCAACAGAATCGATCACCGGGAAACCACCACGGGCACCAACAAGAGCACCGCCAGTCACACAGCAAGAGAAGAAGCACTGGTCATAGCAGCGAGAACAGCAGCAATAGCAGCAGCAGAAAGAGAAGAGCCAGCAAAACCTGCAACCGCAGGTACGGCACTACAGGCACAGAATCAGCCGCAGGAACAAGATCCGACGCAGCAGCAGCAGCACGAACAGAAGGGCGAACAGTGCAGCGGCAACAGCAGCGGCAGCGCAGGAGCAACGGCAGCAACATCGGGTACTGGGCAGCAGCAGTGGCAGTTCCAGTCGCAGCACCAGCAGCAGCAAGAGCACCCCCTCCCAGCAGAAGGCGGCCGCATCAGCAGATTCACTGCAAAAACACCTGCAACAGCAGCAGCAGCAGGAGCGGCAGCGGCTCAAGAGCGGTAACGCAGCAGAAAGTGCTGCGGTCGTGGGGCGCTGCGTAAGACGAGCTTCGACAAGAAGCAGCTGCAGCAGTACTTCGCTCACCGCTGGTGCCACTCCGATGCAGGAATCGTATTCTTCCCCTGCAGCGCTACCCACGTATATACATGTATATATATATATATATATATGCGTGTAAAAACATATATTTATATACAGACAAGTACATATTTATAATACGAGAGACGTGTGTATACGCATATATATATATATAGAGAGAGAGAGATTATGTTTGCTCAGATACGTAGGTACACGTGTGTACCTAGATGCATATGTGTCTAGGAAATATATATACGTACATGCGTGGAGAAACATATATACACATATACCTATATATGTGTATATGTGTACGTTTGCGCGTAGAATCAGGTGTTAACTCTTAAACGAAAAATGTAGAAAACGGCGGTTCAAGCGCACGTGTACTAGCGACAACAGTGATACACATATCCATATATATACATGCAGAAATATATGTATACAAGCTTATATATATACAAACATATACGTAACTATATACATATATATACGTATACAGTTGGCTTTATACATATATATATGTATACGTGTGTGTGGTTGTCGGTGGCGAACAAGAGGAGGACAGAAGTGGTCCCAGCATACACCTACGCAGACGTCGTGATGTAGATCTTCTACTCTATACTGACATATACATCTGCCTATATATATATGTATATATATATATGTTATTAGTTGCAGAAGGGAAAGACAAGCAAGCAATGGTAACGACACCTACGTACACCGGGGCGCAGCTTCACATATATATATATATATACGTATACACTTATAATAATATATTCTCCCAACAGACAGAAAGAAACAAACATATTTACATATAAGTGTGGGTGCCCGCGAAATGGAAGCAGCGGAATTGGCGACTCCAACATCTTCGCACATATGTTGTAGACGCACATGTATTATCCATCTCTCTCTCTATGGACACGTCCGTGTAAGTGTGCACGTATGTACACGTGTACACATATACATATATATATATATATATATATGCACAGGCGGGATATATATATATATATACACGCATACGCGGGATATATATAGATATATACACGCATAGGCGGGATATTTATATATATATGTGCGTAGGCCGGATATATATGTATATATATATATAAATACGTGTATAGACGGAATGTATATGTATATAAAAGTATGTGCAAAGACGGTATATATATATATATAAATACGTGCACTGGCGGGATGTATATATATATATATAAATACGCGTATAGACGGAATGTATGTATATATATATAAAAGTATGTGCACAGACGGTATATATATATATATATACATATATATATATATAAATACGTGCACTGGTGGGATGTACATATATATACATATATATATAAATGCATGAATATGTGTATAGGCGGGATATATCTATATGTACATATATGTGCATAAATACGTGCACAAGCGAGATATATGCTCTTATAAATGTGCGCATAGACGATATATATATATATATATATATATGTATAAATAAGTGCGTAGGCTGTACATACATATATATGTACATACACATATGTACATATATACGTATAAGCGCATAGGCGTGATATACATACATATATTTATATATATATACATACGTATTCACATACAAATATATAAAAATATGTGCATAGGCGGGACATATATGTATATATATAGGTATATGGAGGAGGGAGAGTACCTGCGAAGGAGAAGGCAAAGAAAGCAGTGATAACAAGAAAAGCGACAAGGAAAACTTGGAGACGGGCGTCGTAGAGCAGTTCGATAAGTTTGCGCGCGTGTTGCATGCGACGCGGAACTGCGGCAGTGAGGGTCAGAGCGCGCAGGGCTAGGAGCAGCAGAAATATGACGGCAGCAAGTTTTGCGTGCCAGAGGCGTGTTGCTTTATTTTCGATTTCCTCTTTGACCCGAAGGAAGCGATGCAGGGACTCTGCTGTCGGTGGAGGCGAGTTCGCCTTCGCGGCTGAAACAACGAAGAAGAGAAAGAGCGCAAGAGGCGCAGGTGTGTTAGCGCCACACAGAGGGACGCGAGTTCAAACAGCCGCCGGTGAAGTTGCAGAGAATCATTCACAGAGACTGCCAAGAAAAGCAAACGAGCTGCGCGGCGAAGCTACGTGAGAGAATAGATCGAACAGAACAGAAAAGAGCAGGAGCAGGCCGGAGAAGGAAAAGTAGGAAGGGAGGACCTACGAAGAAAGAGCCCGAAAAAAGAAGAGGAGAACTTCACAGTAGTAGCGCAGAAAAGGAGGACAAAGAGGAGAACAAACAAAGGGAGACATACAGATGGGCAGAGAGACAGGGAGACAGAGAGGGGGACAGAGAGACAGGGAGAGGGGAAGACAGATGGACAGGGAGACAGGCAGATGGACAGGGAGACAGGGATACAGTGAGGGGGGCAGAGAGACAGATGGACAGAGAGAAAGGGGGACAAGCGGACAGAGAGACGGAGGAGACAGACGGACAGACAGGGAGACAGAGAGGGGGGCAGAGAGACAAACGGAGAGAGATAGAGGGAGACAGACAGATGGACAGAGAGATAGACGGACAGAGAGACAGGGGGACACGGAGGGGGACAGTGAGACAGGGAGACAGGCGGACAGAGAGACATACAGATGGAAAGAGAGACAGGGAGACAAACGGACAGAGAGACAGGGAGACGGACAGATGGACAGAGAGACGGGGAGACAAACACACGGAGAGACAGGGAGACGGGAAGACAGAGATGGACAGGGAGACAGGGAGACAGGCAGATGGACAGAGAGACAGGAAGACAAACGGACAGAGAGAGACAGAGACAGAGACAGAGAGAGAGGCGGGGGCCAAGAGTCGCAGAAGACGGGAGAGAGACGACTAAAAGGTGGTCGGGAAGACGAGTCTTCTCGAGCAAGAAAGGGAGAAAGAAGCGAAAGGGGGTGAGAAACGGAAAAAGGAAAGGGGACGGGAGAATGACGTGGAGGGACTAACAACGGAGGCGGACAGAAAGACGCAGATCTGCTCTACTGGAGAGAAATTGATGACGCGAAGAGTGAGTGACCAGCAACCCCCCCTCCCGACCACCAGCAGCAGCAACAGCAGCAGCACCAGCAGCAAGCCTTCGCAAAACAGCCGACAGCAGCAGTCGCAGCAGCAGCAACTGCGTCCGAAAAGCTACAGCAGCAGCAGCGCGGGCCCAGCATGTCGAAGGCCAGCAGCAGCACCATCCCGGCAGCGCACCTCCCGCATCGCATAAGTAGATCGTTTCCACAGAGAACGGAGGAAATTCAACAGAGGACGAAGTAACAAGGAAGCAGAGAGAAGAAACACACCAGCAGAAAAACAGAGGCAGAAAAAAAGTGCACCTTGACGGGTAACCGCAGCGGCAACAGCAACAGCGATGCAACAGCACCAGCGTCAATCCACCCCCACACACTCAAGCAGTCACGACGCTGGTAGATGATAGACACGCATGCAGCGTGTCTATCATCTACCTAAATGAATGTACGTACGCGTACAGGAAATACTGGTCTGCGTTTCTCTCTCCTTCTCTCCTTTCGTTAACTACATGAACGGCCATGCGTGTATGTGTTCGTGTATATGTCTTATATGGCCTCCGTTGTATAAACATACATATATATATATATACATACACGTATGGATATATATGTCACTGCATGCATGTGCGTATACACACATCTATTTGTTTACAGGTGGAGGTAAATCTTTTTCTTAAAAGGCGAGGAAGCAAGAATGGGAACACCTTGCCAATGCTGAGGCGTCTCCGCGGCGCCGCAGTGGTATATATGCCGACATCTACACTACCGTCCGCGCCTACATACAACATATGTGTGCAGTCAAGTGTACAGACACACGAAACAACGATAGCTAGCTGCGCGCAGACACAAAGATGCACGCACCTCCTAAAGGGCTAGGAGTACGTCCCGGCCACTGCTTGACGAACATATGTATATATATATATATATACGTATGTATACTGACTGTTTGTATATCACACACCAACACAGGCAGACACGTGTGGCAACGAGACAGCGAGAGGGAAAGCACCTATGCAGAGAAAGAGAGACAGACAGTAAGAAAACACATATAATATACAATCAATTGTACAGGCAAAAACACACATACGAGTACATGCTTGGAGACATATACGTACATGTACGCTATTAAAAGGAGAGACGGGAAGAAAGAGAAGCTCATATATATATATACATATGTACATCTATGTGGGCATACGTATTTCTGTGGTGTGTTTTTTTTTGTGTAAGAGAAAAGGAGGAAAATCATACCTCCTGAGGAGCCTGGTACCCAAGGCCAGGGCTGCACGGGTCCGGGAACGATCGACGGGAGAGTGAGAGGGTCCCCCGCCTCCCCGCTGCCGCCTGCTGCTGCCAGTCTTCTGCTGCCGCTCCCTTCCCTTGCAGCAGCGGCAGAAGGCGAAGAAGAAGTAGAAGCAGTCGCCAAAGAGGAAATGCCAGGAGAAAGAGGAGGAGAACCAGCAGCAGCAGAAAAACCGCCAGCAGAACCCGCAGCAGCAGCAGCAGCACTTGGGGCCAGAGGAGCAGTAGCCGGCGTTGACGGGGAAGGCGTTGCAGCAGACGGAACAGCAGCAGCAGAAGCGACAGGCGGTGCGGCAGCAGTGAACGGCGATACTGCAGCACGAGCAGCAGAAGCAGCAGCAGGGAGAATACCAGCAGGAGAGGAAGGTGGGGAGGTCCGAGAAATGGCAGCAGGAGCCGCAGAGAAACGAGGAGCAGCAGCAGGAGCACGATCACGACTTGTCATCGTGTGATGGGCAGACAGGTGAGCAAGACCGGCGACACCGGCACCGCTTCCAGCGGGTGCTGTTCTGGTTGCTGCTACTGGTGCTGGTGTCGCTGCATGCGTTGTCGCAGACGCGAGACGGCGGAAACGTGCAGACCCTTCGGTGTCGTTGCTGTTGCTGTTGCTGTAGCTGCTGCTGTTAGTGTCAAGCAGCCAGCCAGGGTTGAGCGTGGAAGTGAACAGGACGCTGTAGAAGAAGCAGAAGAAAGCGAGAGCCAGCAGCAGGGGCACGTCTAGCGAGACAAAGAACGCAGAGGCAGATGAAAACTGCACGTCGGGCAGGCGCAGGTGCTGCGACACGCTGGTCGCGAAGGAAACCGCGAGGTAAAAGAAGAACAGGACGCAACACAGCAGCAGCAGGGCAAAGGGAAGGGCCGGCGACGGCGTGCTGCTTAGAGTCCAGCCCGGCACGGCTTCAACGTCTGGGCGCACGCGCAGTCCGCCGGTGTTGGCCAGTTCGAAGTGAATCTGCGCACAGAGCCGGACAGCAACAGCAGCGGCAGTCCCGAAGCAGTTGTCGGAAGCGCGCAGAAAAAGAAGAGAAAGAAGCCAGCAGCATCAGCAGCTGCAACTGCACCACAAGTCGAGAAAGGGACAGCCGCGTCGAAGAAGCGATTTGAAGAGAGACGGACGCAAACTCGCAGCGACTTAAAAAAGGGAAGCAGCAGCAACAGCAGCAGGATCACAGGTGCTGCATCTCAGCAGCCGCAGCAGGAGGGACACTCCAGCTGCATCTCAGCAGCACAGCAGCAACGGCAGCGGACTTCGCGACAGGAACTGCAGCAGGAGGGAGATGCTCGTCCGCGGGAAGAAGAGTTCGCTCGTTTTGCCAGCAACACGAGCTGTCCGGGTAGTCCCCAGCACTGGCACCCTATATCTCGTCTGCCCGACAGACGGTTCCTAGAAGACAGGGTCAAGCAAAAAGTCTCCCTTTTAAACGAAGTTACGTATTATCTACGCAGACCCAAACAGCGACGGAGAAAATCAGCAAAACAGAGAGAGAGACAGAGACGCAGAGAGAGACAAACAACAAACACTCCTCGTACTCACATATATATACATATATATATATAAATACACACATGAATACATGCATTCATATACATACGTGCACCTGCATCCATACACATATACATATATATGCGTACGTACATATACAGACAGACAGACATCCACGTGAAAGAGTATACATGGGGAGGTCACACGTTGCTGCAGCTGCGGGCTGCGACCCCCCAACGTTTTGTTGGAAGCCAATGCAAGCGCACATGCAAACACACAGACAAAACCTCAGAGAGAGAGAGAGAGAAACACGGGCATCACTGCCAAATTTCTTCCTTTCTTCGCTCTTACTTTGTTCAGAAGATACACGTCCGAATCGCCGTTGTAGGACATCCAGGATACGTCCAGACCGCTCATTTGATAGTCGAGAAAGGCCTTTTCCCTCAGCTGCGTGGCCTGCGTACGCACGCTGTCGAAGCCGTTAAGAAGCGCGGCGAACTGTTCGGCGGTGAGCAGCAGCTCTTCAGCAACTTCGCCAGAGCCGAGCAGCGGCCGGAGAACCTGCTGCTGAGCCGCCACTTCAGCCTCCGGCGCGGTCGTGGCTCGCAGCTGCGCGTTGGGAGTGAAGAACAAGCCGACCCGGTACACTTTCTCTGTGGCGTCCGCAGTGAACGGTGGGGGCGTCCCGACGCCGAAGGCTTCTGTCGAAAATGTTGAAAATATCGATGAATGTGACCCGCTGCGGCTCACCGGGGACAGCGCCTGCATCGCTGAAAAACACACGTGCATTTCGTAGTCATATACACACACATACACAAGAGACATACGTGGACACGGGGAGACACAAACACACACACACACACACACACAAAACGTTTAGTCTCGCGTCTTTTTGCTTCGGTCCCTGAACCACACAGAAGACATCGATACAGGTGTACACAAAGAGACAGAGACGGAGACACAGAAAAAGGCCGAAACACAGACAGGGAGAAACAGACATAAATTCGTATACACACATACATATCTATACATGCTTATACATGGATAGGCGTATATACTTACGTATCCATAAATAGGTATCCATACATACGTATCCATACATACGCATCCATACATACGTGTTATCTACACACGTGTATCTACATACGTATACATACATACGTATACATGAGTACGTATACATAGATGCCCACATTCATACAAATATATATACATTCACATCCCTACGCATATATACATAGGTATACATACATACGTATAAATACATACATCCACATGCGTACAACCACGTATGTACATACAGAGTCTACACATATTGTAAGATGTATGGATACGTCCACCTATGTACACGTAGATATGCGTATACTAGCGTGCACTCCTCTTGAGATACGGTCGACCACGTACGTGACAAGACCACCTGCGACAAGTTGAGGCCCGGTGAGGTGTCTATACACTGGAGTGACGCTTTGTCTGCAGCTGAAATGCGTCTTTCTCGGCAGCAGGAAGCTGCAGCTGTGTTGTTCAGCTGCGCCACTCTACGTTGTCTTTTTCCAGAGGAATAGCCGTCTCTTAGATGCACGTATGCAGACTCTATACATCTGAGCAGGAGGGAACGTCCGCAGAGTCACAGCGCCGTCGGCTGTACGTACAGTCGACGCACCGTGGATGCGTCGCAGATCAAACGAACTCACAGTCTTCCGCTACCTGGGTCTGTGGCTGCCCAAGTCTGCTCTCCCCACGCACGGGGACTCGGTCTGCAGCTGTACCTGCAGAAGTGAGCTGCGACGCATCCGTGTGTGTATGCGTGTCTGTGTGTGTGTGTGTGTGTGAGCCGCAGCGAAAAGTCATCTCTTCATATCTTTCTCTATCTGGCTTTGTCGACTGAGGACGGCGCAGACTCCGCTATGGGTGCCAGGCGGCTGCCTGCGCGGTGTACGTACACTGCGCAGCTTGGTCTCGGCACGTCAGTTGCACCCTCCGCAGCTCCAGCAGCGCGCCTGGATTGGCAAGAGGTGCGTGGGGAGAATTAAACGGCGTCGCATATGCAGCGTTCAAAATTTTATCTGCCAACACTCTCTCTAGCCAGTCGTAAATTCCCTGAAGCGACGTAACCTGCTGCAGCGTCACCAGTCGCGGAAGGGGCTGCAGCAGCAGATGCAAGCACACACATACAAAAAGAAAAAACTGACTCTTCAAGAACATCCGCGTGCTGAAATACGTCTGCGGAAGTTATTCACCGGCTTGCACAGCATTCAAGTGTCCACATATCCGTACACAACCATACAAATCTGCGCACGCATACATACAAGACATATAGTACACGCATGTCCAAACACACACACACACATACGTCGATACTTACAGTGAGAAACAGAGAGAGAGGGGGAGGGATAGATAGATAGACAGGAAGACGAACGTGAAACGAGAGACAGACATACACATGTAACACATACATATGGTAGATATTAAAAATTGCAGGCGTAGGCGTATACAGTCTGCCTCGCCAACAAAGCGCTTGCACACACAGCTGGCTAAAGCTGAAATGAGAGAGAGAGAGACGTACACATTTGTACAACTCAGCATATGCGTCACCCTCTCAAGAGACCCCCTCCCCTACTTGCGTATTCACAGAGAGACGAAAACCTACAGCCGCAGCCACATATGTAACATATATTAGATCTATATGTGTGTGTGTAGGCGCGTCGAGAGGGCCTTCTCTGAAGCGTCTAGAGAAGACGGCTGGTACCTCCTGTGGCAGAGGAAGAAGAATGGCAGGGGTGGGCAAAGCACATTGGGCGGGTTTTGCAGCTAGCCACAGAGGGGGCACGGTGCGGAGAGTTGCCGTGGTCGAAAGGGGGTCGGTAGAGAGGAACTCTTGGCTCAGCAGTGCTCTGCTGCCTGCTGCTGCCGCGTCCCTGCTGAGACGCGGGGAGTCGACAAGGCGGCAGATGGATGCGCTGAAGCAGGTGGCTGTCGCAAGCAGCAGCGCGAGTTGCACACGTGTTGCTGTCAAAGCTGCTGGTGATGCTTCTCCTTCTGCTGCGGGGGTGGCTCTTTCCCCCCCGCGGACCTCCTGCGTCGCTGCTGCGGCTGCACGCGCTGCTGCTGCTGCTGCGGCCACCGCTTTGTACGACAGCGAACTCTCGTTGGCTTTGTCAGCAGCTGCAGCGTCAGCAGGAGCACCCGCCTTTCCTGGTGTTGCTGCGCTCCCACCAGCTGCTGCTACATCCGCCGGTGCTACCTGCAGCGGCTGCAGGTGACGCATGCGCCGCAGCTGCCAAGCACCGCAGCAACCCACAGCGATTAGGAATACGGCACACAGAAGCAGAGGGATTAAAAAAGTGCAGCACGCGACAGGTGTGCGGCCCGGCAACAACGACAGCCTGCGGGACAGGGAGGAAGCAGCAGCAGCAGCTCAAAAAACGTCCGACGGAAATGCTGGAGCGAGAGGCAGCAGCTCCATCACGCGGAGAAGAGCACCTGCAGCAGCGTGTGCAGCAGGACGACAAGAAGAGATGCAAAAGCAGCAGCAGCAGCAGGGAGACTTGGACGTGGGCAGGCAGCAAGAATAGCAGCAACACCGGTCGGGATACAAACAGGAGCCGCGGCAGTCAGAGACAATAGCAGCAGCAAGAACGCGAAACGCAGCACCAATCTCGCGGGGCATAGCAAGAAGAGTCCAGCACCAGCAGCAGCAGTGGCAACGGCAGCAGCGACAGCAGCCAAAGCTGCAGCGTGACGGACAGATTATTGAAGACAGCAGCTTCCTCTCCCGACACTCGTACTAACAGCAGCAGGCGTTACTGTCGGCGTAATAAGAGCAGTTTCTGCAGAGCTGCTCCTCCCGCGACAGCAGCACCGAGCGCCACGCGTTTGCTGCAGCCTTCTCCTGGGGTTTTCGACGAGGACAAGAAAAAAACGGGTACCTCGTTAAAGGCCGCAAGAGAAGAGAGACTGGGCGTGCAGCAGAAGCAGTACTCGGCCAAACAGCTTTTCAGCTGTTCCGGGATCTCTGCCCCTGCAGCCACCAACAGCAGCAGAACGTGTCGCACGGCTGCTGCAGAACCTCTGGCGTTCAGAACCCAAAGTCGCACAAGCACTCCACATACATGTGTGAGAACACACATACACGTATACATACATACACATATATATATGTGTATACGTACATGCCCCCATATGCAGTTTCATCTTGTGTGTGTCTCGTTTTCGTGTGCGCATATACGTATACGTTATGCACGTGGTAGTTGTCTGTGTGTGCGTCTACAACATATCTCTGCACACCGAGGTGCGAGTACGTGTGGGCCTTCATCTGTTGCTACGTATATCTGAATACTTCGGCGGGTAGAATACAGGAGATCGAGAGGCACGGGGAAACGCTTTTCATGTGGTTTCTGTCCGGTCTTGTGCTGCTGCTGTTCTGCCACCGGAGGGCAGACACCGTGTCTGAGGTATACTGCAGCAGTGCTGCTGTTCAGCTTGATACTTCACTGTAATTCTTTGACTTTCTCCCTCTCCTCTTGCTCTTCCTCTCCTGTCCCCACTGCGGTCTGACGCTTGTGATGTTGCTGCAGCTTCACGCATGCCTGCTGCTGCTCCGGCTGCTTTTCCTGTTACAACTGTCTGCTCCGCGCTCGCTGCAGGTGCTACTGCCCCGGCGACTGCCTCAATCGTTCCTGCCCCTGCTGTTGAGAAACACTGCTACCGCGGTGTTTCTCGCATCCCTCTGATGCTGCGCTCCTTCGCGCTGGTTTTCCTGCCGCTCTCCATCCCTCTGCTGCTCTGCCGCTGCGGACGCTGCTGTTCCTCAGCTGCTCCTGCTGCTGCTGCTGCTGCCTCTGCCACTACCTGCTGGTGCAGGAAACGACGCACGCAGAGGGTCTTGCTGCTCGTAGGGCCCCTGCTGCAGTCATTCACGCTCCTCCGGCCGGCGGTCGAATTGCTGCTGCGGCTTGTTCCATTGCTGCTTCTTCTGTTTCTACTTGTCGGACGTACTCCGTCCTGCTGCTTGTGCTGGTACAAATACCGCCGCTAGTCGCAAGCTGGCCGGTGGCATTGTTTTTAGTTCCACTGCTGCTGCAGCAGCTCCCAGAGTGACTGCAGCCACCGCTCTGTCGCTGCAACCCGCCTTGGCTGCCGCTGCTGCTTCTGCTGTTGCTACAATTGACGCTGCATTTCTTTCCAGATGCTGCTGCACTTCCTGCTGCTGCTGCACCTCGTGTTGCTGCCCCTGCAGACGCGCTCCTGTCTTTCACTCTATTGTTAATACTGTTTCTGTCCCTGTTCTTCTGTGTCTTCCCGCAGTTATGTGTGCTCCCGCTGCTGCTGCCGCCATTGTATCTGCTAGTGCTGATTCTGTCTCTCTAGCTGCTGGCACTGCTGCCGAGTTGGTATTGCGACGCCATTCTGCTTGATGGAGATGTCACCGCTGCTGCTGCTCTCGCTGCTCCTGCTGCATCTGCTGCTGCTACTTTTCTGCTGTGTCGGTTGTTGCTCTTGGTGCTGTTTCTGCTGGGACTTCTGCGGTGTTCGTGCTGCGGCAGCCATATGCCTCCCGCTGCTTCCGTTCAAACTCCCGCTCCTGTTCGAGCTCCTGCTACTGCCGTCCACGCTTCCGCTGGTTTTTTTTCGACGCACCTCCTTTCGCCGCTCTTGCCGCAGTTGCTGCCAATCCCGCTACTGCTGCTGTCGCTATTGCCGCTATTTCCGGTGCTCCTGCTACTGTTCTTCCTACTCTGCTGCCCCGCCTGGTCCTGCCGCCAGCGCGACTGTTGCTGCTGCTACGGCGCCTGCGACTCCCGTTGCCGCTATTGCCGCTGCTGTTGTTCCTGCCGTGCTGCTGTTGCTGTGCTTTGTGCCGCTGCTGCTGCTTCACCTTCGTCTCCTCTCCGTCCCTACCGAGGGGGTAGTCGCCGGCCGAGAGACGGCGCGACTTTTCCACCGTGCGCTTCACGGCAAAAAGCAGCACGACGACGAGCATCGGCAACAGGACCGTCCACCAGCAGATGATAAAGAGAATATTAATAGCAGCAGCCACAGGCGGCAGCTTCAGCAGCAGCGGCGACCCAAAGGCCAAAGACACCGTGTGAAACAGACTCTGCCCAAATGAGTGGAAACACGCAATCCTGCCACCTGCAGCACAAAAAGATGAAAAAGAAAGGAAGAAGGAGGAGAAATTATAACCGAGAAGGCGGAAAATGCTGACACCGCCCTTTGCCCACATATACGTCTATGTAGATAAAATCGAATATACGCAGACGTACGCATGCACTCGTAGGAGAGAGCCAGATACGACGCGAGACGAGTCTGCATCCTACTCCACTTCAAGGACAAGCCATTCTACACGCACACAGTTAGGCGTACACGTAGACGAAGGAAGGACCTGAAACATGGGAGGAAAAGTAAAATACGTCTCTCCCTTTCTCTTTCCACGCAAGGAGACATACGCGTATTCGACGCACACATCGAAATCATCACCGTCTTCTCCCGGTGTCCGTACACTGCACGACGCTGCTAACGACGCAACAAAAAAGTCGGTACTTCGGGAAACTGAACGACCACTAGGTGGTACAAATCTAGACACGACAGGTCATCTCGCATTCTTCCGGTGTACATACACTCCAGCTCTTCAAATATGCAAACGAGCACAGCACATATGCGGCAGGCTCCACACTACACCTTCACGGGGTATAAACACACGTCAGCGTGCAGCTACTAACACGGCTGCGAAGACGACATGACACTCATACACATATACACGACAGGTGACCTCGGTTTCTGCCAGTGTACGTACACTGCAGCTCTTCAAACAACGCAGACAAGCACAACAGATACGCGACATTGGGGTGTAAATACACCGCAGCGTGCCGCTGTTCACACAGCAGCGCTTGCCTCCTCGCGCATTTCCAATCCACTTCTTCAAGTTCCTCCTTCCACCTGGGGAAATCCAACCATGTGTCACTGCTACTCTCACCTGTGTATCAAGGCACCTCATCAAAATACATGCACACGTATATATTTGTGGCGAAACATGAGCAAGATCAGGCACCTACACATATTCATACACGTGTCAAGTATGTGTGTTTATACATATATATATATACACCTATAGAGAGAGAGAGAGGAAATGACTTCGGCAAATATTTGACCATACCGAGAATGAGATGGTTCGCCGTCGCAGTGCCGGTGAGGGCGAGAACGACAACCAGGTGAACGCCCATAAACTCCTGGGCCGCTGCTTTGAGAGAACTGCGAAGAACAGAGAAGCTGCTGCTCGCCGCAGCGAGAAACGCGAGCAGCCGCAGGAGAAACAGACACGTCAACGCCACCCCGAGCACCCTTGCCACGTCCTCCATAGCGTCTGCGCCAAATTCACCAGCAGCACAACCAGCAATACATATATATATATATAGATATGCACAGATGTATATTTTATTGACATATATTTATACACATACGCATATATCTTCACTAACAGATACATATATATATATATATATACTTACTTGTACACAACCATATTATATGTGAGTATATGAGTGTACGATACATCTACGTAGGCGTACAGACAGTTGCGTCCTCCGATGCTGCCCGATACACGTCAGATATACAACAAAGGAGTAAAGAAAGTTGGAGGCACCGAAGGCACCTGCATGCGAAGCAGCGCATATAGGGACGTAGCGATAGACAGGGGAGAAACACACGCACACAGATGTAAATAGATAGACGTAGACACACGCCGAAGCATTTGAGTCCCTTGGACATAGACAACCAGCTCCGCATATAAACCTGTAGACACAACCATACACTAAAATATACATATATATACCTATATGCACATGCATATATACGTACACACACGCATATATACATATACACACACACGCAACCTACGTTTAGACAAAATGGCGACGAACGATCCATTTGACGGCGCGGCCCTTCCCTTACGCAATGAACGGGTGGGCAGAGAAAATAGAAGAAGTAATGTGTATGCACACAGGCATCCTTCTGTGTTTGCCTGGGCGTCTATGCATGCATGTGTGGGTGTATCTCTAACGATGTGCAGACGCACCACCGCACACGCAAACAAGCATACATCTGTTTATGTATATATATACATATATGTATATTTCGTTATGGAACCTTAACGAGTCTAAGAAGATGGTGCTGTCCACATCTTCAGCTACGTGCGCGCGCGTACGGTAAAATTGTTTTCCCAGCAGGTAGGAAGAAAAACGTTCTTTCTCGGATCTGCTGTAGATAGTCAATCCTGCTACAAAATCGAGTCTGCGTGCGCAGCTTTCTACTTATTTGTTCGCCTAGGGTGAAGTTCTTCACAAGAGCAGTAGCAATACGTATACGTATAGCTATACATACATGCATACACATATATGCATACGAGTACCTATATGTACATATATCAGGATATGGATGTCTACACGTCTACATGTACATATGGAATGCGAAAGCAATGCACACATGCCCACATCTGTACACACTCACGTATACGTATATACATACATATATATACGTATATATATGTATACGGTATACGGATGTAGATGTAAAAACGTACATACGTCGACATGCATGCATGCGTAACGTCGCCCCTGTTGGTTAGACCACGTAAATACGTCAGTTTCAACATACGAGAATGGCAACATGACATTATCCACCTATATGTAACTACGTGTGCACACAGTTTCATCAACTGCTGGCCCACCTAATATACGCAGAGTGAGCAAAGAGGGGGAGCTCCTGGAGACGACGGCTTTCGCGAGAACGAGACGCAGCAGCAACAGCAAAGCGACGATGAAGGCCGTCAAACTCGTAAGCAGACACATGTATCGCTGGCGTAGATAAAAACGTATAATATCGACAACCAGCACACCACCAGGATCCTCCTCTTCTCCTGCTGGCGCTGTTCCTCTTCTTGCCGCTGCTGCAGCGCGGCTTCGCCTTCCTGCTAAGTAGTCCCTGATGCAGCAACAGAAGGAGACAACGCAGAGGGTGGAGAGGAAGATGAAGCATAAAGGGCGGCAAAGAAAAGGAGAGACAGGCGGCCGTAGGTGTGTCGGAGACCAGCGAAATGGACAGCAACAGCAGCAGGCGCGGTGCCGCAACACCAGCAGCGGCGCAACGAAGACTCCAAACTGGCAGCAGCCCAGCGTAACCGATCACAGGAGATCAGGAGCAGGAGACCGACGAGCATCAGCAGCAGCAGAAGGAAAAGTACTACAAGTAGGAACACTCCGCAGAAAAACAACAGGAGAAGCAGGAGCAGCTGCAGCACCTGGGTGACGGCAGCAGCCACAGTGGCAGCACCGGCAGCAGTTGCAGCGCGCCAGCAGCAGCAGCAAGTGCGGCAACAGCAGGGGCGACAGCAAGAGAATTGGCAGCGAGGAGACAGACGTTGGAAGGAAGGTGCAGGAGAGCAGGAGCAGCAGCATCAGCATCGAGAAGGAGTACGGTGAGATGTGCAGAGAGAGCCACATGGCACGTTCCTCAGCATTGTCAATGCCACAAAGGCAAAGATGTCTCGCCCAGGTACGCCTACGCTAAACACCGACGCATGTAATAAAGACACGTGTATTTTACGGATGTAAATACACAGGTGGATGCGTTCGTCCTCGTGGAAAGCAGATAGATCCACACACGCCTACATACGCATTCCACAGGCTCTACGCCGGTTAGATATGATTTTACACGTATGTATGTATCTATCTATATATCTGTCTATCCATATATATATATATATATATATGTATATATATGTACACCTGCGTATGTGTATGGATTATAGTATGTGCATACATACGTACTCATGGGAACAATATTGATCTACGTAGACCTATGTATGCTTTTCAGAGGCACAACGCAGCGTCGTTGTGAACCTATATGTATACATACGCATACCTGCATATGTGTATATACCTATCTACGTCTACAGACACGTACGCTTATATCCGGTACACAGAGCATGCAGGCCTTTTTGCTCAGGCACACATTATATAACCCCTCCAACGCTCTGTGTATGCACACATACAGAAACATATATATATATATATATATATATATATATATGTGTAAAAAAGTGCGTATGCGTGTAGTCAAACGTATGGGCAAATACATGTGTGTGTACGGTACAGGTACCAGGCGTGCGTCCGCAGGTGTATACGCGACGTCGTATGCGCACAAATGAGGAGGAAGTCGTACACATATGTGTTGCATAAGTACATAGACATACGTACATATATATATATGTATAGTTCAGCATGTATATATACATATATATACATATACTTGGTCGCCTCCCTGTGCGTACCTACATGTATATTTATATTTATATATATACATACATACATACATACGCACATACGTACAGGTATACACATATACATATATGCGTGGATGAGTCTACATATATATATATATATACATAACCGTAGGCACACACCGATAGACGTCCGCACATAAATATATATGTATATATACGATTGTGTCTGTCTACCACCACACACCTATATGCATATATATATATGTATATATCCATCCATACGTTTACAGAGGTACACGTGAAACCATACGCAGATACAGAGAACCGTGCGCATACATATACATGTATATTTGCACCGGTATACATTAGATACAATGTTTTCAAGGTCTTTGAATGTATTTAAACGTAGGTAGACGCGGGCACACACATTTGTATATATGTGTAGAAACAGAAGCAATCCTGCAGATCTCCCCCTGCGTGTGACCCTGACACGCGTACACACGTAAACACATGCCTGTGAGTCTACGAGCGAGAGATAGATACAAGAAACAGTAAGGAGAGATCCCACAGAATCATCCTGAGAGGCCAGCAGCACCTTCACAGCTTGGGGGGTTGTCGCACAGACGGAGGGCCTTTCGCGCTGCAGCAGAAGCAAGTATACACACACTTGCACACACATAGACAAGTACGTACAAAAGGTATACAGTGAAAAGTATATGTATGTATATATATATGCAGACGTAGCGCAGCAGTAGCCAGGAGCGGAGAAGCAGCAGGAGCAAACACTTGACGCGCGGCAAGGAGCGCTCGCCAGAGGACGCTCCAGGAGCAGCAGCAGGAGCCACAGCAGCCGCAGGCAAAGGCACACCAGCGACAGAGGCAGCAGCAGCAGCAAGGAAGACAGCAACTGGCCGGTGGGCAACAGGAGCAGCAGTGCATCGGCAGAAAGATCAGCAGCAACATCAGGAAGGAGATGCGCAAGACGACCTGGGCGGCAGCAGTACCGGGACGGCAGGCAGCAGCGGCAGCAGAGAAGAAGCAGCAGCGCGGCAGGAGGACAGGCGCTGCAGGAGGAAGATGGGCAAAAGCAGTAGGGGCAGCAGTAACAGTGGGGTCATGAAGAAACCCGTATTCAGGAAGATGCGCGGCAGCGGCAGAAGGGGTAACAGCGGCAGCAACAGGGGGGAGTCGTAGAGCTGCAACAGGAGCAGGAGCGCGTCTGGCCCAGAGTAGGAAGGGAAAAGGCCTACCGGAGCAGCTTTCTCCGCGCAAGGCGATACACGTGAAGTTCCAAGAGGAGATAGACAACTGAGATGGCGAGGCAAAAAGTCAGGAGAAGCACGCAGACGATGAATGAAGACAAGACGGTTATGAAGAGGTCGTAGGAGACTTCAAAAACCGCCGTCGGCCCTTGCCTGACTGTCACAATGGCGTCTGAGAGAACACGCACAAACCCCACAACACCGCACGGAGGCACGAGCACCAGCAGCAGCAGCGTCACCCGGGGAAAGAGAAGAGATAGAAGCGCGACCCCCCTTGTGGAGCCCGCTGAGCCACCAGCCGCGACCCAGCACCAGCAGAAGCAACAACACAGCAGTGGCAGCGGCAGTCGCAGCGGCATCAGCAAAGCAGCACAGCAGTAGCAAAACAGCAACAGCAGCAGCCGGACCGCAGTATCAGAGGTGGAGGAGTATTTCAGCTACCATATTTAGAAGAGACGTACACGCGGCATTGTCGCTGTTGTCTCGAAGCAGTATGGATACCCGCAGCTGCGTCGTTGTCGGGGAAAATTGATTTTCTCCTTGTAGCTGCTCTATCAAAGGGACGATGCTGTAGCCGTACGCATTTGGGCTCTTACTCATCTCTTGTAGATCAAACTCCTTACTCTCACGTTCTACAAGCACATGTCACACACCACCAGTTGCACCCGGGCAGGGCATACATGTAGGGTCTTTTTCACCTTTATGTAAAAAAACAGCCGTTTGCATAGAGAGATTTATCCGTTGCGAGTGAGAAGAAAGAACTGCATATTGTACGTCTGCATGAACAAATCTATGCATATATATATATATGCAAGATTGCTGCACATACATATCTGACCGTTGTAGCTGCGCGCAGGCTGACGCGCAGTCGTCTCTTCCAAACTGCAGTCCACAGCTGATCGCGCAAGACACATGAAACAACAGCGTGAGGTCTCTGCAACCAACAGGCCCTACATTTATATATATGTATATATATATATATATGTAGAGAGAGAGACACATATATATATATATATATATATATAC